>OW679200.1:90855762-91295758 GCA_940337035.1 Agriotes lineatus | reverse complement strand
TCATATTTTACTTTTTACATATTGTTCTTATAAATTAGGATCCTGTATCCAGAGCGTTTATAATATTTTTTATGTACCTTACTCTTTTTGCCCTTCAGAGTCAAATAGTATGACAAATTTTCCGTATGAGTGCTGCCCTCAACAAATCTTCTGTGTGAAATGTGAAATCTCTTTGCAAGCATTTTGCCAGCTGTGCTAAATATAAAGTTGTTACGAGTGAAAATGGTCGTATTTTGAGCGTATTTTGCATAATTTTCAAATCGTCCGCGTTTTCGTTCTGATTTTATCCGCTTGTGTCTCGGCGAGTTCGCTTACTCTGTCTTCAAACTCAATGGCAATTTCCTGTGCACTTTTTTTCTGATTTTCTAGGAGAATTATTTGTCCGTCTTTTCGGCAGGAGTGTTTAGAGTTAGTAATATCGCCTAGGAAGACCTAGTCTGCTATCTGCCTAGAAGGTAGTCATTCTTCCAGAAAGTTCTGTATTGGACGTAGCTATGTCTTTGCTTTTTATTTTACTGTTGTGCTGAGTATCAGCGTTCTCGACTGCAGACTGAACTTCTTCAAGGTTCCTTGGGTTTCTTTCTCTGATTATTTGTTTTTTCTTCTACGTTGCCTTTGTGTTGTGCTGCTGCCTCCAGTGAGTTGATCGTTGGAGATTTTAATTTGCTCTAGTAATGTCATTCACTGTTAAATTTTAATAATCGATGTGGTTTGCTCATTTAACGTAATTGTTATTGTATTTGTACAGTTTGTTGATGGTTGTATCTTTAGAGTTTATGTTTATTGGGTGCAGCCAGCACGCTTCACGATTGTATCCATGTGCCACATTGATTGTTTGTTATGGACAAAGTCTAGACATGCGAATTGCCAGGTACCTTAGACATCGACTACTTTGGTCATATGGTCAAATTCCTACTTAGAGTTTTGCCGAGACTAAGTAGTTCCAACACTAGCAAGGGATCTTTTACATGTTACACATCGTAGTAACATGGGACCCACATTATTTCCTAATGATGGCATTCTGTAGAGGTTTTCATTCACAGTTTTCGTTTTTAAAACCTCACTAGGACCAGGAATCGAACTTGCGACCCTAAGATCAGCAGCCAGCATGCTTATCACTGACCTACCAGCCTCGGCATGTGCCGTATTATTAACAATTATACATTTTACCACGATTATGTACGGTTTCGTTACTGAAAACTGAGTTATGACCTGATTGAGATATTTATTGCATTTCAGACTATGGTGATTTTGATTAAACTTCAGTTTATGAGTTCTAGTTTTTATATGAGCACATTTCTTGTATAAAGAATCATTAAAACTAATTGTATATGGACTAATAAATATAAGTTGTTTTTAAAGAGCTGCCAGCCCGCCATCTCCACTGTTTAGCTAGCCGGCCCTCAAATGTGCCCATGTAGTCACGGTAGTTTCCTTTTAGCCTTCAATTTGGTAATAAAGTTGAACCTGCATGTGCTGTTCTTATCATTTCACAAATTTTTTCAAGATTCTCGCATAATTTGCTTTCATAATGTTGCTCAATATTTAACTGATTTTTTGTGCAACGTGAAATTTGAACACAACTAAAGATAGCCATGTTACTTACCGTTTGCTGTACTTTGAGATACGAGAAGTACCAAATTGTAGAAGATTGCATTATGAGTGATACAACAGTCTACAGTAAGGTAAACTGTATTGTTTCCCAATACGATCATCAAGGCAGAAATTGAAAAAGTTAAGGTGAACATTTCGCTGACTATGAAAGTGGTGTATTATTGATTTCGCACAAGAATTTCTGTTTGACGAAATTGACGTTTTTAATGGCAGATGGGGAAAATGCATTAAGACATAGGGAAGCTAAATATATACAAAAAGAATAAAACGTTGTTAGTTAATATGGTAAAATGCAGACACCCTTTGGACAGACACCGCCTGGTACTATTTATTTTTAAAAGCAATTTGAGTAGGTATTATTACAAAATATGGCCTGTATCACCCACAGCCAAGCTACGCCCCTGCATACTGCATACACCAGGATATTATGTTTTCTTCCGAACCCATTGGAAGATAAATATTTGTAGTATTTTGAGTTTCCTGCACCCATGGGCGTACGGATGCCTAGTTACGCCACTGAAAATTTGTGTATTGCCAAACGATCACCTAATTGTGCCTGACCTTCTCGCCTCTCGGTGCTTCTGTGGAGGTTCCCACCGTATATTATTAATTTGAAAAATTAATTAGCAGCATTGGCTGTGCCGGATTGATTCGTCGACGAGACGAGGAGGTCGCCAGCACGTCGATGGGCTATCGATTTTTATCAATCTTGATGATCTGCAATACAAAGTGGACCACACATTGTTTTCACCAATAACAATGGTCGGTGTTCCCAAGCAAGAACTCTTTACGTACCGCCACAGCGTGAGTCCGCACGCACTCATTAGCGACGTCAAATGTGTGTTCCATAATACTCCAAGATGATCTATGATCTGGCGCAGTCATATGAGGTATCTCAGCGGTAATGAGTCGCGGATTTCAAGACTTCAAGCACTTGCGCTTAATTAATACATAATAAAACTTGTGTAAAAAAAACTACCTAGGGAATACAAAATTGATTGAAATTTATGGACCAGAATTATATGGTCGCGTTTAGGGAGTAATCGCCCTTAGGTTTTCTCAATCCGTTGAACAACATATTTCGTACACATATAATAGTTAATAATATCAGTACCTCTTGATTGTTAAATATTTCTTAATGGTTACAGTTACTGGAGTCTATAAAAAATGTATTTATAAATTCACAGCATTGTTATCAACATTCCTTAATATTTTGTAATTTTTTTAATTGTTAAGTAAACGCTTTAATGCCTTTATCGACGACCAGTCGGAATTGGTTACTTTGTACCCTATATTTGCGGATGTAATGTGTCACGACCCGCTCAGAATCTTGTTTGTCAGTTTGACAAGAATGCTATTATAGGTTGCCAAAATTGACGAAAAGTATCAATCTGGTTTTAAATGTGAGCATTCCGGTCTGTACACGAAATGGTGTAAGCACTTTGTGGGTAACCAGCGTTTATGGCCCTTGTCGTCTAAGCCTTAGGCTCTAATTTTCACGCCGCGTGCCATAAACGCCTTCCTACGCCCTTGGTACATAAATAACTATTATATGTTTATACAATAAGCTATTTTGCGATGGCAATTTTGCATAAAGTGTTAGTTTAAAATCTTCAAATTGTAATATCTCTTATAATAATGGTGAGGCACTAACACCCCATGAAGGAGCTTGGCCTGCAAGGCGGAAGGTCAGAGCTTCCGTATCCTCGCTATCACACCCGGCTGTCGCGTGTCAAATTTATGACACGTGGTGATGTGGTGAGCGTCAAGCATTAGACAACCGCATTATTACCCCTTGTTCTTTGGAAAGCAGGTCCCAATTATTTAAAGCAACTGGGAGGCCGCCCGCCAGGCATCAATCGGGGATTTGAACTCCAGACTTCCGCACCGCAGTCCGATGCTCTAACCATTGAGCTGCAATATCTCTAGTGCACTGAAATTGCTGATAATTTTTTCGAGTTAACGAACGCTTTTTGCAAAACCTGAACTAGTACAAAATTATCAACAGTAATGTATTAAGTGCATAGTGACCTGCCGATAATGTTGCACAACACCGTAGGTGAAGTGCCTACTTTCAGGGGGTGCATAGGTACTATTGCGGAAAAAATATTTCACACGGTTTGTTTGCCTTGTGTATGTATGGTTTTATCAAGTGGACTAAAGTTACAGAATTATTAGTTGTACAACTGATATTCTGCCATCAAAACTTAAAATTCCGAATCACATTCTAAGCGAGGCCGAAAAAGGCTGTGTTATCGCGAAACTAGAAGAGGGATGGTCACTGCAATGTGTGGGCGATGAAGTTGGTTGCGGAAGAAGCACCACTTCTTAATATAACCTGAAAAACTAGTAATCGACAATAACTTCAAAATGACAAGTACTCAGATAGTCATCAGATACACACTAAGCCACTGTGGAAAAAACCAAGCAACTACATTAAGTATCGTGCGAAATAGTTTTTCCGCAATAGTACATAGACGGAAATAAATTTTAGCTCAGTCGTTTTGAAAAACATTAATAAATAATGGGATTAAATTTAAATAACTTCGTTTCATCGAGAAGTGACGACGAAGCCGCTTTGTTTTCTGTTCGTTCTTCTAACATGGTAGGTAGTTCGATGAAGCAGCAAAGACATGCACAAGCGACTGTACGATATGATAGAACAAGCACATTAATAGAGCATACTGCATTTAAAAAAGAGAGGTTACGGCTAAAGTTAATGAAAAGTTTACATGTGGAAAGATCGAGATAAGCGCTTGGAACAAACCAAGCAGCTAATTATGCAAAATAGCAACGGCTGTTAGCAGAACATGTTTGAATTGACACTTCTGAATTTACAGAAATTTCAAGTTGTGGTAGTTTAGGTAATATAAGAACGGACATAAACATAAGTTCAGCTCTGGAATTTGAAATTATATAGTGGGTAAACAAACATAAGTATGTAAATTCTGAAACTGCTTTAAGAAGTGCTTCATTTAAAATCAAACGTGTCAGATAGGCTCGTTAGGATTGCGTATTGAAATCCCAAGCAGCATTTTTTGTGATAATTACGTAATATCAGAGGCGTAGCTAGGAACTATAGCGCACAGGGCAAGTCCCATAATTTTGCGCCCCCTCCCCCTACTAAAGTCTTATGTTTTTGATTAATAATTGTACTAGGTTCAACAATCAATATATCATATCTTTACCTACTTAAAAGAGATAAAAAAACACTATTTTATTGGACATAAATATTCATTTCACAAATTGCAAACATGAAAATACACATCAATAATGTTCATAAATTATTGCAATGTACCTATAAAAACAAAATGAAACCAAAACACAATTTTTCGTGACTTTTCCGCGGTAAATTTATCTATAATATCGTCGTAGTTAGTTTTTTCTGCAGTTTCATACTCAATTGACATTATGGCTAAATTTGTTAAGCGGACTTGTCCTATTTGGGATCTCAAGTACTTTTTTACAAGTTTCAGCTTGCTGAAGAATTTCTCGCAAGACGCGGACGTAACTGGTAGCGTTAGTACTAAGCGGAGACACATTTCTATATTGGGATAATTGGATGATAACCCATATTCATGAATAAAATTTAGGTTGGGTATTAAAGAACATGCTTGGTATTTAAAACTTTCATTCTCTAAACTTAGCTCGTTTGCGTCAAGATCATCTTTATATTTTAGTGCCAAATCAGCTGCTGCTTTTTTTAAGATATGCCGTAGATATTTCCAAAAGAAAGAGTCCTCTGTTAAAAAACAAAGATCAGACGCTACCCGTGACAGTCTCAAATCTCCACTCCATCTGCGAAATTAACGAATCAAGAACATTATACAACTGGATTTTAAATTTCTTCAAGTTTGTAAAAGACTGAGCTTCATCGGCGACCTTCTCATCAATTTTTTTTATTTTCCTTTTTCTTTTTTTCGGGAAATTCTGGTATTATGTTAATCTATTAACAAAGATCCTTTGCTGTGTCTACAGCCTTGTCAATCTCGTTTTCTCTAAAATTCTTAATATACTTCTGGAGACCATCAATAGGTTTAGCTGCTCTTTCGATTGACTGTGTTTTGTATTGTAAAATGCTGTTTACCTTGTCGATATTACAAAGAATTCCTTTCCACACAGTTAACTGACAAATAAATTGAAAATCAATAAGTTTTATCAAACTCTGGGCTGAAGACACAGAATCTGTGGAATAGGTTACACCATCATCATCCGTTCCTTCAGAAATCGCATGTAGAGTTTTTACGACTTAGGGTAATTGAGAAAGCAAAGAGTGAACTGACTGATACTTTGATGACCATCTGGTATCAGAATGACCTTTGAGAGTCAATTTCAAATTTGACAAAGCTTCCCAACGTTGTGTTGTGATTTTGCGCCCCACGAGGCTTGCGCCCCTGGCGTGGGCCCCGGTTGCCCTGCCCTAGCTACGACTCTGCGTAATTTAGACTTACAGTAGATCTTAACTAATTTCAAATAAACGTTATTGACCTAAAATTTACGTAAAATATACCTAAGTGGGGAATTAGAGGACGTCAAGGCGACGTCCTAAATAAGTATATGAGGAATAATTCCCTGTTGGTCAGAGAACGTATTTCCCTAAGTAGGTATTGAAGACCTAAACATTACGTGGTGTTTACGTCGTATTTTCGTATTTTCGACATCAGCTATCTTTGTTTAAAAGCGGACTTTCTTTCTCGATCGTCAGTTATCCTCATTATTTTTGACCAACAAAAAATACTGCTACAGAATAAACATATGGAACAAGAATCGGGCTAGACCAAACTTATATCGGTATGAGTTGTAACCGCCATTATGGCTAGGTTAATGGTTACTATTAATATTAGCGACTTTGTACATGGAATTGCATAAACTGATGTAATTTTCAATCAGAATTTACTGTTAATATGAGTATTGTACTTCCAAAAAATCGGCGCGCCCTAAATATCTTACATTTTAGAAGTAATAAGAATAAATATTTTATTTGCATTTTTAAAAATTTTGTGCATAAAGCTACCAAATCGTTTTATATTAATACAAAAGGTTTTTCTTTTATTTTCTTCGGGTGCATAATTATTTATTTATTTAGTAATTAGATTTCATGCTAAAAGAGGCTCCTACAAGAAATATGGCGGATGTAAAATCATGTGACCTAAAAGTTTAGATTCCCTAAAATTTAAACCTAATGAACAACTTTCCAATTAACAAGGTTTCCTCAACAACTTCAAAGGTTAAAATTGTTACATTTTATTAATCAACTGACACATTTCAAATAAGTATGAAATGCGTCTTGCACTCAGGGTACATGGTTGTGACTCATTTTAATTAATATTGTTTTTTCGTGTGGAACTTTTCTTCAGGCTAATCCGTCAAGGTTTTGCTTATCGCGCGACGTGACGTCACGTCACGACGTCCCGAGCAGCAGATAGAATTCTTCAAAAGTATTTCCATTACCTTTTTTGTTGCGGTCACAGCTGCAAGGATGACCCGCTTAAATGTATTTTTCATTAATGTTATCTTAATAGAGTTCTTCAATTTACTGTCAGATTTAATTGTATAAAGAGCAGTGCAATGTCGGGTAATGTGAAGTTAAACAAGCTATTTCTAAGATCGCAAAACAAGATGCATTCCAAATCTCGAAGATGTGGATCGCACACTATTTCTGAAAAAGGGTTTATTCTGGTGCAATACCCAAGTCTATCACGAGCTTTAAACCAAACCAGATACAATTATTTTGACTATCGCTAGCGAACGCCGTTTTATTGAGTCTACGACACCCCTCCAACTGAGAAATCGGACCCCTTTAAACTTATAACTGTTCGTAAACAAGGTTACACTTAATTTTTTAATTTAAACCAAAAAGGAAAGCTCCTAATTACATGGTTGCCGTTAAAATATCAAAATTAAATGAAATAACTTAAATACACAAAATAAAAATGTCAAACGTAATTGAAATAGCATTAAGTCTTCAAAATCATAGGGACAGGAAGATAAATCTCTGTTTCATTGACTTACTGGTGCATTAAGGCATTCCAAGTACTAGAATGATGTAAGAGCATGAGCAGAAATTCACTGGGTCAAGTTGCAGCGTTATTTTTTCAAAACCAGTAGTTTTTGCAGACGTTGGCAATTATGTCAAGTAACTCACTAGGTCACATATCGACTAGAATAAGCAAAACACAATACTAATATTTTATATTTAAGCTGTGTACTTTATTTGAATTTTCAATACATTCTCTAACATTAAGATGTGTTCATCTGTCAACTGTCGTAGGCTACAAATGTTTTAAGGGATAGTTAGGCCAGGCTACCTCATTCACATCTTACTCTATTAACAACATATCGAGTGGAACCAGAAATAATTCGATAATCAAGAAGACGCGAGTTGCATTCGGCTAGATTATATCACGAGTCAATAAACAACGTTTGAAGAATTTATTTATAAATATTAAAAGTACAGTTAATGTGGTTGTTATGACAATTAATTGCACTGTCAGCAGATAACGCGATGTTTGTGAAGCCATTTGACTATAACTTATTAGTCAGAAAGGTATATGATTATCACAGTTGCTATGTACATTATCAAAAGTTAGTACATGCGTAACTATGCAATTTGCCGTTTTTCATTGGTGATGTTAGGTTGAGAGGTATAATCATCATCATCATAAACTATATTATCTGTTTCATCATTCAACATTTTTACATCAATATTTTTCTATCGTCATAATTTCCCAATTTTTACCAAAAATGTATAAACTGTAATCAATAATAGTCATATTTCAATGTAAACTTATGGTAAAAAAGATTTATTCTTTTTGGGGCAAGAAGGTATACGTAGGGGCACTGGCTGCCTTCTCCAACTTCAAAAGTTATAGAGCCAATAATGTTTTATCAGCCTGTGAGACCCATTGTCCCTACCTACTATCTATCGAAACAACTTCCAAATTAGCCAAATTAGCGTAGAAAAAAGATCCTGTTAACTTTTGTTCGGAAAATAGTCTGCAAAATAGCCCTCTTGCATACCAAATTGATTGTAATTTTCTCGAGTGCACTTGGTGCAGTCGACAAATTATCGAATTATCGGGATATTACTAAAGACTATTTTCCTCACACACTTTAAGTCAATGAAACTTTCTTAAGTTTTTGAGATTCCTCCAATCAGATCCCAAGTATGCGATAATTTTGCAGTCATTTTGCCTTGTTATCTAATTATTGACGCGCATTGATGGATTAACGAGATATCTATTGTCCCTACCTACTATCTATTGAAACCACAGCCAAATTAGCCAAATTAGCGGGGAAATAGGACTCTTTTAACTTTTATTCGGGAAATAGTCTGCAAAATACCCTTCTTGCGTACTAAATTGATTCTAATTTTGCCTGCACTAGAGATATTACTAATGATAATACGTGCGTGGTTGGCTCATTACCAAACATGCTTTACTATGAACTTCACGATCAATAAACTAATATTGTAATAATCATAAGTTACCCTTAAATTCTAAAATTTGCTTATGTGCTCATAAATTACACCTTAAATTCTGTAATTACAAATGACAATAAGCGTACAATATGTTGAGATCTTATTGAAGCTTATGGCAATCGACGATTGCAATTGCTTGCCCACCTGAGAATAACACCGAAACAAGACGATTATAAAATGGTATGTAAATTAAGAAACATAAAAGATTGTGAAGGCCCCAAAGTGGAACCTTGTGGTACACCGGAGTTGGATTTGAACGTATCCGAAGTGTTATAATTAAACTTAATAATGATCTTTCCGAACTGTAGATAAGAAGCAAACATTTTAATTGCGACTGCGACCTCAAAATAACACAACTACTTATATTAAGAGTGATTTGCCTGGTCTAGGGTTTTTTGAAAGTTTGTGTATATTGTGTCAATCAGGCAATTATTCTTGATAAGTAAAATCTGTAAGGTTGGAAATGGTAGATTTTTATGTAAGCTTCTAATATTACGGGTTTTAGCTGTGGCAAAAGTTTTTCCTGCAAAAAAATCAAAAGCTTAGCAATACTGTATTTATTCCCAGACGCATGCAATGGAACTGTAAATTTTCCTTTCAAACGTCAGTACATCAGGAACTTTCCTGTAATCTAATTATTACATATTATTCCTGTAGCTAGCAAATATTTTTCTGGCCAGAGCCTACATGTAACTGTATTAATTCAATGACATTTGCTCTTACATTTAGTGCATTGAAATGTACATTTCACTCGATTCTTAAAACTAGATTCAATTAAGTCGGAAACAGTTACTCTCAAACAGCAACTGCAGCAATCTTCATGTGCAGCCCAATAAACTGTAACGGTAGTGAGTGGCCGACATTACGAATGAAAATTTTGGCACCGCAAAAAAGATTAACCGTTGTTAACAATCGAACAAGCCGAATCGGGGGACTCCATCCCGTTAAAACGTTTTCTGGCGCTTTCCGCCCAGCGCTGTAGGTGGATGGATGGACAAAGCGACGCAAGTAAAACAAGAACTGGGCGCTTTTTCTGGCAATAAAAACATGTTCAGACGATGTTCATATGTTGCGCGAGGCTAATAGCGGACAAGCGAAACACGAGCACAAAAACATGTCCTCAAAAAGAACTACACAGAAAACACAATAGCCATTAGGATTACAAGAACGTAATTGAAAAGGAAAGTAATTTGGTGTTGTTTGGAACATGTGATGAATTTGTTATGCATGGAAGTACAAAATACTTGCGCAAGAACGCCATCCGCTCATTCATTAACGTTTAGAGTTACTTTGTAACTAATTTATTTTCGTTTATTGAATGCCGTTTTTGCCAAAAAGGGGCTCTTTTTGCAGCTTCGTGTCCACTTATTATCCGGCATATTAGTGATTGATTAGCTACGCATTTTTTTAACTACACAACTATGTGAGTGAACTATTATTGGAGAGATTAAAATTAAACTATAGTTGGGGCTGTACTAGTTACGCCAGCAACTATAAAACCGGAACGCGAAAGCTAATATTTTTCAGGATTTCTCATATCAATAATCACATGTTGAATATTTGCTTTACACGTTATCTTCTTAAAAACTACATTGTTAATTGATCCTGCTTTTTCCTTAACGATATTATCTTACATACCTTTACACATCAAACTAAGGGGACATTTAATTCAGCAACTAGATAAAGATGCCTTAAGTCTGATATAAAACGTCACCTCACAAAACGAATAAACTCTTAGAGCATTATCAGTTATTGCACTAACGAAAAATGAGACTTTAAATTTATATACGGATTTCGTAGATAAAATGTAAGGCCACCGCAATTTAAAAAAAATGTGTAAATGTCTTTACTCAGAACTTCCCTCGCAAGTAAACGTTCTACTCTTAAATAATTTTAATTACCAAACCAAACTACGGATAAAAATATCTTAACTAACCTAGTAATACTGAAACAATAAAAGAAAACACTTGGTAATGCAAACTAAATCAATTTCTAAATATAATGAGTACTGGAGACGAGATTCGATTTCAACGCCTACGTAAGGAATTTCAAAGGGAAACAAACGGGCCGAGCGCAGCGCACCCGTCAATCGCACCCTGCCAAGAAGCTGTGTCTAAAATATCGCGGGGCAGCGACTGCAAGTAGAAGTTATGACGCTAAATCCTTCGAAAAATCAACAGGCAACTAGGGGTAAAAGTATCTTGACGTTCCTAATAATACTGAAACAATAGAGAGAAACACAGTCAAAGGTATTGGAGACGTGATTCGATTTCAGCGCCTACGGAAGGCACTGCATTGCATTCAACAACTTATTCTTGCCCATCTTTGTTTTTCTACAACAATTGCCCTGTATCTGCTGGATCCCATTTTTGTCAAGGGCAAAATTCTGACCTATTAGCAATTTAATACGTTTATTTTTCAGTTAAAGCAAAAATAGTCAAAGTTTTAGTTTTTAAAGGTGCTCACCCTGTAAGTATTTGACTAAAATTTTCTCGCCTTCATCCCAGGTAAACATATAATCCGCATGCAAAATATCGTCTTCCTCCAACAAATAGTTTTTGAGCTATAGAAAGACAGACGGAATTGAAGAAACCTATTTTTCGTCATCTAGGGACCCTGAAACATGAAGATCTGAAGAAATCTCGGAACGTGATTTTTTCGCGATTACAATACGTCCTTCGGCTTTTAGACGAGGAAAATAGAAATAATGTTAAGTAAAAAACTTCTTTGTTTTGAAGTTAAGTGTTAAAAAAATTTAAAATATATATACATAAAACGTGTTAATGCTTGATTAAGATCTTAAGATATTATCACGCTTCTGTATGTAGCTACTTAAATACTACATATTATTTTAATAGCCGCTGTAACGGCTTTTAAAGTAATGATTACATTGCTCAACCTGTACAAAAGTTCATTTAAAAGAAATATGTTTACAGGTGGTTCACTTTCCATGAAATTACCATTATCTAAAGTAACTAGAATTTGTTTTTTAAAGTTTATTCAAACATTTGTTATATAGTAGCAAGAGATATGAACATATTGTGAGTCATGGCATCTATATCAGTGGTACGCCGTGAACAAATCATACATAGTATAAAAGAGTATTGCAAAAAACTCAGGAATGTTAAAAATTTCGTAAAACTAAAGGTTGAGCTGTTCGAACGCGGAAAGAGAAACTACCCGATATTACAATGCACATATATTTCGATTTTTCGTTGCACAAATATTCAGTTAACGAACCGGGAACTGACACAGGTTGGGCCAATTACTTTAAAATAGTAATTAATTACAATTACCAATTACCGCTCACTGAAGTAGTTGAATTACCAGATTTTTAATTACTCAGATAAATAGTAATTTAATCATCAATTACTTGGTAATTGTAATTGCACAACTTAAATTACTTTTGCAATTATTTTATTAGAAATTGTTTTTGTATATGTAAAGTATGATCAAAAATTATTTTCATCTAGTATGGCTATGGAATAGCTCCTAATATTTCTGAAGGCAACTACATTTATACTTTTTTAGGGGAGTTTTAAGGGAGTTATAGTTGCATTCATAAATTAGGAACTATTCCATAGCCATACTAGAAAAAATAAATTTTTGATGATACTATATTTAGTAGTATTTAGATAGACATGTGCTAGTATATTGTTTTAAGCAATAAAATTTAAATTAATAAAGAATTCTTATGAATCAGTATTGTATAATAAAACTATTTGCTTTCAATTATTATATAAAACTAGATTGTATTTTTACCGTACCTTACTCCGGAATCTGTACTTACCGCAGACATACTTTTCGCTTCTTACACAATAATTATTAGCAAGTAATAATGCTAGATCCTGCAGAGCCTACACTACACGAGCTACAACAAATGCACATCTTATCTACCAACATACGCACCTTCACCAAGTATCTCTATAATCGTGCTCAAAACTAGTTGTTATTCGACTAGTCATAGAAAATCATAAATTACACTTATATTGCACCAGAAATGCCCTATTGCTATTTGCTTAACATACAACTTGATAATTCCTTATCTTATATTTTTTGTTCTGGATATTTCAGTAATTTAGTAACTGAATTGCCATAAATAATCCAAATACTTCTACAGTAATTTAAACACTATAGTAATTTAATTACTGACAAGTGTTAGTTATGTTTTTAACTGTAATTTAATAATTGCAGGGAACTTTAAAATTGCAGAAATTAATGGTTATGAATACGAGCTTGTGAGTGGTAGTCACATAGCAAAACATTTACTAGAATTTTTAAATCTGTTTAATTTAAATATGTGCAATAACATTAAAAATTTTGGAAATAAAACCCTGGATTTGGTTTTGGGTACTTCTGAATTAAACGTGGTACACCAGTTGGATGCATTGGTACCAATTGATGTGCTGCACCCGGCTTTGTTAATAACCGTTAATATTAGTTCCGATACGCCTATAAGTGATAATTCTGTATTAAATAATAAGTATGATTTTAAAAAGGCCGATTTCAAATTGATATATGACTCTCTAAGAAATACAGATTGGAATGTCCTGGATGTTTTGGGAGATGTTAATGAAGCAGTTGAAAGGTTTTACAATATTTTCTACAATATATTAGATCGAGCAGTGCCCAAAATCAAATATAATATGAGCAACAAAAATAAATATGCAGTGTGGTTCACCAAAGATAAAATTTCTTCTATAAAACTTAAACGTTTTCACCATAAACTGAAAGATCAATCTGATTACCATTTACATATTGTATTTAGACGTATTAGACGTGAACTCAAATCTAAAATTGTAAGAGCTAGAAAGGATTATACTAATTCAATGGAGAGTAGCATTGGTGTAAATATAAATAAATTTTGGAATAATATAAAAAATATTCAAAAAGATATAAATGCTAGAGTAACTTACGAATACAATAATCAGAAAATACCCAAAGATAAAGTTGTTGATACTATAGTGATGGGCATAATCGGATGATTTCAATAATCGGAATGTTCCATTTCGGAATGTTTATAAAATCTGAATATCATCCGATTATTCTACATTCCGTAAATGCAAGCAAGGGAAAACGAGAGAAACAACAACAAGCGGAAGGAAGATGAAGTGCGTCTAAATGTGCGATGCGAACACTCGCCGTTGCGCCTTAAGCCCTTATCTGCGTTGGCATCTATTGTTTGGGTTTATAAGGACGGCCAGTAAAACAATTTATGAGTTTGAGTCGCACAGTGGGATGTGAGGAAATAAAAGATTTTTTCAAATTATTACAGTAGTTACCTTAATAGACCTTCTGAAAATTGTAGTGATATTTTAAAGTTTAATGGCACATAAAGTACATAATAGATAGTATAAAACAATACATGAATTTGAAGTCTGTAAGGTGTACTATCTAATAATTAATCTACGAAATACCACTGCCATTAGTGCCAGCATATAGCAGTCAAGTGAGTCAACACAACATTCCGTTCAGTTCAAATTGGCATTTCGTTTTCTCATCTTGTATACCGAATAGTAAAATAATCGAATTCCGAAAGTTCCGAATTTTGTGCACCGAACAGTAAAATAATCGAATTCCAAAAAGTTTCGAAACGTTCCGAAGTAATCGGAACCTTCCGATTTTTTGAACAATCGGAAACTTTCCGATTATTCATTCCAGATAGGCCCATCACTAGTTGATACTTTTGCTGAATATTTTAGCAGTGTATATACGGAGCAATCACATTATGATGTACATGCAATCATGTCGAAGGCTTGTTTTGGCTTTGGGAGAAATTACTTCTGAAGAGGTTGCAGTTGCCTTAAAGAACTTAAAACCGAAGAAATCTGCTGGACCAGATGTAAAGCCTGTTGGGAATTATTACAAAACCCACTTAAAATACTATTCAATAAATGTTTGAAAATGAACTTATTTCCTGATAAATTTAAAATAGCTAGAATTACAGAAGGCAGGTAGTAAATCAACCAGTGAAAATTATAGGCCAATTTCAATAATATCTACACCGGCTAAAATATTTGAAAAAGTTTTATATACGAATTGTTTTTATCATGTTAAACATCAAATTGTCATTCAACAGCATGGTTTCTTTGAAAAGCGCTCAACTGCTACTAATTTAATTGCATTTGTTGATTTTGTAAGCAGTGTTATAGCTGAAGGTGGGCAGGTGGATACAGTATATACCGACTTTGCAAAGACGTTTGACAAGGTTAATCATGATGTCTTGTTGTGTAAGCTATGGGACTTTGACATATCTGAAAATTTACTTTTTCTTTGTAAATCTTATTTAGGAAACAGATATCAATCGGTCAATTTAATGGGCTAAACTCAAATTGTTACTTAACTCCTTCTGGAGTGCCGCAGGGTAGTAATTTGGGACCTCTATTGTTTTTGATTTTTATTAATGACTTGTGTTCTTGCCTGGAGCACTCACGTGGATTAATATTTGCTGACGATCTTAAAATCTATAAGGAAATAAATGTCATCAATGATGTCAAACTGGTTCAACAGGATATTGATGCTATAGTACAATGAAGTATTCTAACAAATCTTATTTTAACGTAGAAAAATGTAAATATGGTACGTATACCTTAAAATCCCAGTCGCCACTCAATATACTATGCATGGCAATAATTAGCGTAAGGAGTTTCGAATTAAGGATTTGGGTGTAATTTTTGTTCCTACATTGATTTGGAGGTTTCATATAGAGTATGCAGTGTCCTCCTCATGGCAAAGCCTTGGTGTCTTGATGAGGAATACTTTTCATTTTCAGTCTGTTGCTGCTATTAATCTGCTCTATAATGCTCTTGTCAGGACAAAACTTGAGTATGGATCCAGAGTTTGGAACTCTGGCGTGAAGACTTACCAAAACAAACTTGAAACTGTTCAAAATAAATATCTTAAATTTATTTACTATAAGAAACATGGTCGGTATTCTGATTTTTCGATATACCAAAATGTGAGACGAGAATTTCAAGTCATTAAACTTTGTTATCGTCGCGATATTATGGACGTATTGTTTATATTTAAAATATTAAATATACGCATCGACTTTCCCAACTTGCTACCCCTTGTCAGTTTATATATTCCGACTTACAGGACAAGGCTTCGTGACGTACTCTATGCAACATCCTACCAAACAAACCTGCACAAGTACTCTCCTATTATCAGAATGCCCATTTGTGCTAATAGGTTAATTGCAGATTCTGATGCGAGTATATTTAATACATCTTTCATTACATTTACATTACTATTACCAGCAATTTTTACATAATTAACAACTAAAATGGAGGAATCACTTGGATATCTGGTTATACTAGCTATATATATTATTTTTATTTTTACTTTTCTTTTGTGTATACCCTAATTTTCTTGTTGTTATTTTGTGTTGTAATGTATTGTAATGGTTTAGAAAACAAGTCAATAAGCACAGAGTCGGGGTGTTTTATGTAGCTGCAATACTAAACTTAAATTTCATTCAGTAAATGCATTGAAAAAGAGATGCCAGTATTAATAAATGAATTGAGTAAGGAACGCAAAGGGCAAAGCTTGCTTTTCACAGGGTTGAAGTCGAAGTTCAAGTTAATTAAATATTAGGTTTGGGCAGAATGCATAGTCAAACCAAAAGAAATGAATAATCACAAAAAGGTTTGCTATGTGCAGGTCAATGAAGCGTATATTTCAATATAGCTAAGCAGGTAAAATTGTGAGAAATCTAAAAAGGTATAAGAAGCCGGAAAAATAATAATGTTGCAACAAGCAATTAAGAAGGCAGGCATAAAGACAGAAAATAGCAATTGTGAGAAGCAGACAACACATGATAAAGCAAGGGAAAAGCAAACAGCAAGACAGAAAAAAAAACAAGTAAAAAGCAGACAGATGGACATCGAAAGCATTTATGAAGGAAGTAAATCAGTGCAATTACGCGAGTGAACAAAGCAAAGCAAATAATAAAACGTGTAGTGGCGCAAAGAGACATTTTGACAATTAAAAATGTGGAAAATATTTTAGATATACGAAATTTTTAAATTCAATAATTTGTAAGTAAATTGATTTCAAAATGTAATTGATTTGAACTAGGCTGATTTCCGTTTGTATAGTTATAGATTAGCATTTGTTTATAGCGGACTTCATCAGATAACAATTGAATAAATTATAAGATTGACATGAAATTTTGTGCTCCATTTGAATAAAGTTTTTATATAATAAAAGTAAATAAATATTTTGAGCCAAAAAGTGTTTCACTGTGTTAAGCAGGTGTTAAAGTTCATATGAGAAAGTTTGTGGCGATTTCTGCAACAATAAATAATTTTACCAAGAGTATCTCTGAGGAAACGTTCGCTACCCATATCAAGATTACGAAGAAGGATTCCAGCCGAAAAGAGGGTCCAGAGCTAGGGAATTCTACTGCGACGCATCAGGCAGGAGTGCAGGATACCGACCAGCAGCACAGACACCGGGGAAAACCGTTCCAGACGAAGATACGAGCTGGGACCCCCTTTCCGAAGATTGAAGCAAACACTAAATTTTAAGGTACTGTCTAACCCTAAAAATATTAGCGTGAGCATCCAGAAATGTGTGTGCATGCGAGACAATACTGTACTGAACAAGATTCAAATATCTCCAGCGAAAGTGCTTTTCAGATTATTAAGTGTGAGGTTAGGTGGAGATTAAACAATTGCAGAAATTCAATCGGCTTCCCTTCTGACGTCATAAGACAAATTAATTCCTGAAACAAAAGAGAATAATAACCGCCAAAGCACTACGATTTAAATAAATAACTCTTAGAATGTTCACAAATTTGATTTTTAAAGTCAACAACGCTTACTGCCAGATACAAACCATTTTTTGTAATTTTGACAGAAGCGCATACATTAGCGACTGCGTATTTGGAAATAATTCGGGCGCACAGTGGCGTACCAGTTTAGGTAAAAAGGTTACAAATTATTAGAAATTCACCCTTTAAATAGAGTTGATTGTCCTACCGAGCTAGCGTTATGATAATAAAATTGCAGATAAATAAAATACGAAAAAGGGCATAATACCATTTATTTTGAGTCAAGTAAAAATAAAATTACAATCCAGCAATTATTTTAATCAGTTTAATCAGTGGTGCATATTAAACCCTAGAAATATATGGGAACACTGACAGTATTATTGGCCTCATCCCCGTTCTGTCAGTTTATTTTAATAAATAAATAAAAAATCTTTAAAATCAGTATTACTTCTGAACAAAAAACGATATGACCTATGTTTATATGCAATTTTTTCATGAAATTAAACCTACTTTTCGTTGCCAAAGTTTATAAAGCAGCTAGTGAATCAGCTTGTATTAAACAGCAATAGTTATTCTTTATTATAGCAAAATAATAATCAGGTTCTCATTCATCGCCAAAAAAGCTCGTTTTATTTTTCATTTCGGCGCCCATGATTGGATACGAAAGTAAACTTATATTTAAGAAAAATACGAAGATTTAGGGAAAAGGTGTCGCAATCTACTGATTGAGCTTCCCTCGTATAAATCGCTGTTTTTGAGAAAGCTCTTCTGAAGCACCTTTCAAAATTATCCACTCATGCGAAAAATCAACCACGCAAATTTGCATGGAGACCACACTCTATTACCCACGTAGTCACCCCCGCACTGCAATTACACGTGTGTCATGCTCATGCGTAAGTGTTCGCATTTGCAGGATTGCAAATCCGCGACGTGACGTTATGTATGGGGCAGTCGGCAAGGTCAGGGTTACACCAGCGCATTTATATTTTACGAGAAAGAATGAGAGCTCGGGGGCAGTTAAAAAGACACACAGGGGAGCGGTAAGTGGCTGCTTATGTGAGGGACAGACGATGGACAAATTACCGGGATGACCGGAGCTTTTTGCGGTCCTGATTTGCTGCCGGAGCGCGAAACCGACCACATGATGCGACGACAATTTTATTACCTTGTTAACTACCCCTTTGGTTTTTGCAAATTGAATTGTTTTTAAATTAACATACACAAGCAGGAAAAAATGCCTGATTATATAGTAATGCGACGTAAAGTAATTATATTAAGGTGATTTGGAATTTTATTAAAATCTGTACATTTAATTGTGTTTGCTATCCAGTGGTTGAAATTAAAAATATCAGTTGTTTCTATATTTATTTACTTATTGTTTTTATTGCTAACTTTGAAACTTAGTTATTCGTATACAACAATAAAGACCAATAATTAAAATGATTATTCAACACTATAATGAACGAACCAATGAAAATTGTTCAATTTGTCAGAAACGGCCAATCAAAATTGACTGTCATTGAAAACACCTAATGTCACAGTGTTTTCACGGGAGCTCCATTGGTTTTAATGATTTCAATTTAGTGAGTAGCCTTTGACTGACATTTCACCAAAACGTAAAAGTCAAAGTTTGCAAATCAGCGGCGTTCTAAAAACTCATAATAATCGTGTTGGAAGCTCCAGTATTGAATTAATAGTGGAAAACGTTAAAATGTGTGCTGTCGAACACGGTAAAAGTCATCTGCCCATATTGTTGAATAATCTTTCCAAATACCACTCAAGGCAAAATTTTTTAAGAGAATTTTTTTCGTCAACATGCAAATTATTGCAAATTTCTTTCAACAAAAACTGCTCAAATTCCACTCGACCTGCGGTCTCGCGAAATTTTTAACGCAGTTATGGTATCTAGAAATTTAAGCGCAATAATTTACATGTGAACAAAAAAATTCTCAATAAATTTTCACCTTTTGTGGTATTACCCTTGATAATTAAATATTACATTTAAAGTCTATGAGCAGTTGTTATTACTTATTTATTTATCCATTATTACTTTATGTGGTGTTTAGAAATAATACTATTGTTACACAAAACTCCCGTTTATCATTCAAATAACCATTTTTCAGCTTCTGTAATGAGACTAGCGTGAAAAAGAATTAAACTTTTTATAATATAAGAATATTATAAACAGAATTTTAAGCTTTTCTGTTTTATTTCGGTAAAAATTACTACATAACATTAATTAATATTAAAATACAATTTGTATGCTGCACTCCACTTATGTGACGTCAATTTGAGCTCGTTTTACAAAATCATTATAAATAGCATTAGCAAATGGAGTTAAAAAATGTATACTGATTGATCCTTTTGAAAAATCAATGTTGCACAGTAATTCAGTATGTGTTTTTGTGTGGATAAGATGTTCATATACTTTATTCGACTCTGTTCGACTATCGGCGATTGTAATTTCTTATCAAATTGTAATCGCAGATAGTCTCACTGTTTTCCGTGAATAGTTATTTTTGGTGCAAGTATGTTACACTACAAATAATACACGAGAGAAAAATAGAGCCTTCAAGGCCGCCAGGCCGAAAGGGGTCTCTTTTCGAGTGGTAGGTATCAATTCCCATATGAAAATGGGTTGTGAGCTACCATGCGTGTTAAAGTTTGGCCTTTACTGGAAATGGGTATATTGGGGAGTTAGAAAAAAAGATAGGATGAAGGCCCGGGGATCCTCCCTGAAAAACTACTCTAAAACCACCCCCAAAGATACTTTTTTTTTAGTTTTTGGCAATTTTCTCGGAAACTATTAATTTTTATGGAAAATGTCAAAAGCTCTAATTTAAAGAGAATAAAATGTCCTATCAATTAGTATATATATATTGTCCATAATCAATTAATAAATAGTCGAAAAAACTACCTATATTTAATAAAATTGGAAACTAAACTTCTAATTATCTATTTATTTTAAAGAAAAGTAGCTATTTTGAGTTATTTCAGTTATCTTTAAAATTAATTTTGCCCACTCTACGACAAGGCAACACTGCTAATTTTCAGCAGCACCGCAGTAAACATAATAGGTTGATGACTGCAATATTATACTCAGTTATTACACGGCATAAAATAGTGTGTGAATAAGAAATCTGTGAAAATGAAGGTAGGTAAGTGTATTAACAACCAACAATCATTATTTACATTGATCTAATCGTCTAATATATACGAATTTCGCGCATATATGTGCTTTAACTTCACATTTTTTTTGCGCGATGCGGGTTCCATGATGGGCATCGAAGCGATGTTGTCAAGACTTTTCAAAATTCAGTAATTCGTTTCCAGCATATATTTTAGGAATGTGATTTTTTGGTAGGGCTCATAAGTATTTTTTGTTAATCTGCATTAAATAGGCATTGATGACATTGATGTTGAGGTTTTTGACAGAGTGTGATGATGGAGGGGAAAGGGCAGAAATGAGCTCCCAATCGCGTGACATATTTTATATGAATGACCCCTTACACGTCTTTGAAACAAAGTGTCAATTTAAAGTTTTCTTACAGAATGTCGGAGGTCAACTACAGTAGGTAATTGTATAATTTGTCAAATCAAAACCAAAGACACGCTTAAATGTCCAGCTTTACTAAAGAACACTACCGTAATAAAAGGAGCGTATGAACCCTTCATCAATTATTATAAGAATGCAACTAAAACAACACTTTTCGAATTTCCAGAAACAGTTCTACATGCCTATATCTTGAAAGTTAATCAAGCAAAATGGCACCCCAATTGTCGGAGGAAAATTCGTAAAGATAAACAGAGAAATACAAGCTCAAGTAGTAGCAGAACTATTACTAAAAGTGCAAGGACTAACATACCAGAGGAAAGTAGAAGAGAAGGCATTAAAAATAACAGCAAGTTTACTCCAAAAAGCAGTTGTCTTAAATGACCACTATGTAATTAAGGAATTATCGGTTGGAGATGTGGTTTCCAATGAACTAAAATACCATACTTCTTGTCTGGTAAACTTCAATCGTCAATACGAGAAGCTTTCAAAACAAAATAATCAAGAAAACAATGATTACTGCAGTCCCAGATTAATTGAGGCAAATTAGTAGCATGGTAGAAGAAGAACTAATCTCTGGAGAAACGTATTTTTCACTAAAATTTATATATGACGATATGAAAGTAAAGACTTTACGATAAAATATCCTCGTTGATAACAGAACACGTTTGAAGACTGCTATATTACACAGGTTTAAATCCATTTTGATTGAGGTTATCGTAATGAAGTAATATTTGTTTGAGCTAAATCTATGAAAGACCTTGTTCAATCTTCTCTGATCGGAACAAACAGCCAAGAAGACTTCCACATACTAAGCAAAGCAGCTCTAATATGCCGACGTGAAATAATGAGACAAAAAAATGGAATATACAGTAGAAGGTTTTCAAGCAAATTGCCAAGAAGCGGTGTCGAACAAACTAAAATTCCCGATAGAAATATTATTGTATGGCCCATCTTCAGAAAGAAATTTTGAAAAAGAACAGAATACACTTACTATTTGTCAGTTTATTCATTTCAATATCCAAGCTCCAAGAGCATGCGAACCACCACTACCTATTTATTTGGGTCTTTTTATCCATTTCCTGTTCTGAAGTGCTCGCTTAGTCAACGAATTACATGGACTTGGTTTATCTATCTCTTATAATAGGATGAAATACATTGAACGTACGATGGGTCACTCAATTAATTATACAAGAATATAACTCGAAAAATGTTGTTTGACTTATAAATATGCGCCACGGTTTATTTACAGTTGCCGCTGTAGACAATATTGATCACAATCCATCATCGACTTGATCTAAGAATTTATTTCATGGGTCTGCTATAACACTCTTCCAAGCAAGAGATCACATTGATGACGGTGCAGCAAGGTCATTCAATTATTTATTGGACTGACAACGGTTCACCTGTTCAAAATTGAAAATTTTGAATAAAGTAGAAAATTATAGAGCCAATGTATTTTCGCAATAGTCTTGGGGTTGTTTTAGGATTTATTTTTTGTTAAAAATAAACATATTATACACCAATCGATAGGAAATTTTATTCTCTTTAAATTAGGGCTCTTGATATTTTTCCAAAAAGGTAATAGTTTATGATAAAATTGGCAAAAACTAAAAAAATGTACCTTTGGGGGTGGTTTTGGGGTAGTTTTTCAAAAGGAATCCCCGGGCCTTTATCCTATATTTATTTCTAGTCCCTCAATAAAGACTTTTTGAGCAAAAGCCAAACCTTAACACGCGCGGTAACTCACACTATAGGATTCATACCTACTAGAGTGCATTATTTGTAATAACACACGCGTGCTATACCAAGTTTTATCCAATAACTCAATAAGTATATAAAAAACATTAATTTTATAAGGACAGCTGTGAAAAATCCAAGTAACAAATTAATTGAGAGTGAGATAAAGTACCAAGTGATCAAATTAATTTTGAATTAGTGTTGTCTGTGATACGTGTTTTACGTTTGGCAATACTGAAGTGTATTGTTGGTGGCACTGTGAGTCTATGTCAAATTCGAGGTTAGTAGGTTAAATTTTGTTTGTTATTTAGCACAGACTGACATAAAATTTGACCTAACAATACAGTGACTTGTTTTAGCCTCACTAAGTGGGCTATGGGCCACTTTAGAAGTCTAAAATCGAACTAATAATAACCTTATAACTAGAAGGTATTGAATAATAGTACATTATGTCACTATGAGTAAACATTATGCTTTATCTGGCATGGCTGGACGGCCGAGCTACTTAAAGATACTTTTGCTGCGAAAAACATAGAGTATTTTTTCTTCAAACGTTCATAACCAAGTATTTAAGAAATGTTAAGAAACCAATAATTATTTTAAGGTAGAAGATTTGGTAGACTGACAAATGTAGCTTGCATTGGAGACCGTTACTGTGACTTCACTATAAACGACGTTGTGAACAAAATCCGAGAAAAATCTATAATTGTTAGTCTGTGAACCCGCTTCCATTTGGATACCGTTTGAAAGTATATTTTGCAATTATGTACAAGTTTTTTTGAGTAAATAATGTTATTTATTCATTGCAGCTTTTAATGTGTCATATTTAGAAGCTTATCAGTGTGTCGCCAAGTTAGAAATTTCAAATAATTTAGCTAATTTACTTTATCTCCGCTGACGACCGGAGATGAAGTGTTTAGCTGCTATAGCAATAAAGAGACAGTTTACCATTATCAATTCAGCAGAATAATGTCACATTTTACTGACGTTTGAAGCAAAATTTGTTAATTTTAATTATAATATTCAAACATTCGTTTTATATAAGAGAATATCGAACACTTAAACCTTACCTTTGGAAGATGTATCTTGTTACAACTGTTACTTTTAGATTGCTTCATGTTATGGTGTACCGCAGGGAACTGTATTAGGGCCCATTCTTTTTCTTATATATATATATCAATGATTTAACTAAGCTTGAAGTAAATGCTAAAATTATTTCATGTGCTGATGATACTGTGATTGTTTTTGCATCGGAGAACTGCGATGAGCTACTGCAGAAGGTTGAATACGGCATGGCTTTAATAAAAAGTCAACTGGATTGCGATTTACTGTCATTAAATTTATCAAAAACCCATTTTATTAACTTTTCCTTAACAAATTCGCAAATACAGCCAAATACAGAAATCGTTGTTCATCAATTAAACTGTTTAAAGCAGCAAAGTCAATTGCAATTGTACATAAACTATAAAAGCAGTTTTTCAGGTGAAATATTTAGGTATATTTATTGATTCGATACTTAAATGGAAAGCGCATGTAGAAGAATTAGTAAAAAAAAATAGAAAGATAACATACCAATTTAAATTGCTCAAAAATATTTTACAACTTAACACTATTAAAAGCGTTTATTTCGCTCTAGTTCAGTCTATAATTCAGTATGGAATTATTGGCTGGGGTGGAATTGCAAACTGTTATTTATACCTACTAGAAATTGTACAAACGCATATTATAAAAGTCATATTTAATAAAAACTCCAGTTATCCAACTGATATTCTTTATTCCGAAGCAAACATTTTTTCTGTTCGTCAATTGTTTTCACAATCGATTGCTATATTTGTTTATAAAAATAAACAGCACTTTAGCGTCTCATGAGCTCGATACAAAAGGTGAGAAGAAATGTAATCTTTTAATTCCCAAAACAAGTACAGCACCAATATTACCTTTGTGTCAAATTGTTTAACCTTGTTCCGGTTGACATCAAATATTCTTACTCATTAAATTATTTAAAAAATCTGGTGTGATACACTCACACAACTTCCTTTTACAGTGTTCTTATAATTAGTCAAAAATTTCATTTTTAATTTTTAGCCATTTGTCAAAAATTTTCAAAAATTACAAATACTACAAAAACGGTACAAAATAGAGCGTTAGTTGAAGAGACAAATTTTCTCTAGAATTTTAAGGTGAATTCAAAAATGTAATAATATACTGGGTGTTTTATTTAAAATAGGAGTTAATAAAAAAAATAGAAAAAAAAACAAAAGAAACCCACTTTAGAAGTATTCAACTGGAAAATCACCTATCTCACATCAATACACATTCAAAATGTAATAAAAATGTAAAGTTTAAAAAAAATCGTTAGAGCCGTTTTTGAAAAAATCGAAAAAAACTGAAAAATCACAAGAGTAAACACCTACTTCCGGTTATGCGATTTTCTTCAAAAGCTTGCTGTCTCATCTACATAGTACACAAAACTTATATATGAAGTTTCAACGCCATACCTCTTTTCGTTTTTGAGATATTCTGTTCACAGACACACACACAGACACACACACAGACCAATGAAAAAAAATATGTTTTTTGGGATCAGGGGACTCTGAAACGTGAAGATCTGTTGAAAACTCAATTTCGAATTTTTGGGGTGAATCCAATACTTCCTTTATAGTAAAAGGAAGTAAAAATAAAATTAAAAAATGGATTAAAGAAGTGGGATTGGATCATTGCTCCTATTTGATAAATTTGGTAAATTGATTTGATAGTTTGCGGTATGAACATATATATTTTATTTTATTTGTTTTGGCTGCTGTCATTATAGTAATATAGTTAGGTTTTTTCTTGTTTAATGGCCACGCGCAAGCTTTGCTTCTGTGGTCATAACGTTTATACTGATGGGGCCATAATTATAGATAACAGAAATGAGATGACATGAACAACAAAATAGAATGCTCGAGTAAGAAAGAGATGACCATACGAAAAAAATATTTTAGTAGGCATGTTTAGTTGACATACGTCATAATTAAAATGAGCTCAAGCCCCCTCGAATAATTGCTACTATCTTTATCTCTTTCTTACTCAAGCAATACCTGTTATTTTCTTGTTGATGTTATCTCATTGCTGTTATATATAATTGTGGCCTTATCGGTATATAAATTTTTTATGTGTAATAACACTAATAATTTATTAATAATAAACAATAAACAATAAACAATCATCAACATTTTATAATGGAAAATATTTTTTTAAAAGGAAATGAGATTCCGAAAAAAGAGCAGACCCCAAAGAGTTGAAAAAATCCAACCAACTGTCCAGAAGTTCTGGAGCTTTGACATTGTGTCTTCAACTTATATTTGTTTGTATTATATCACGCACAACGGAAGATTGATGAAGATATACAAAGTATGAAAAGTAAATAAATTGTTCGCCGTTTTGTGCTAGACAATGTCACGAATTATGCAGATTCGGCATCATTAAGTAGAAAATTGTTCCAAAACTATAGATCCACTTTAGTTGGCTTTGGTGTGACGATCTCGATAATTTAAAAATTCAGGGTTAATATATTTTTTCTTAATTTTTATATTAATATATTTATTTGAGATATTAATTTTGTATACTTAGATGCTAAAATAGCTTTAATGGAATCTCTAAAAATGTCCTTACCATACGGAGTGGTGTAAAAAATAATGAAAGTTTGTTACCTTTAAAAAATATATGCTTAATTTAAAATCACTAAGTGTCCAGGAATTGTGTTGTGGTATTTATTTCCAGAAATAATTTATTTGGGATGTCGAGGCTTTCTAGTTGAAGTACGTTTGGTTGTATAGCTCCCTGTTCTCTTTTTGTGCAAATTTGAAAAAAGATATTTTGGTGATTTTCTTAAAGGGTTACCTATATACATATATACGAGATAGCTGTAGCCATCTCGGTCAGATTAGTGATCGCTGCTGGTGCCTTGGTGTACAGTGTAACCTCTTTAATTCGGACACAATTTAAACCGGACATCCAGTAATTCGGACACTTATTTTTAAAAGCCATAATCCGGACGCATCTCTTTAATCCGGACGTTCACGCGAACGCGGCTGCGCGGTAAACTGTTGTTTTCCCCGATCGTAACGCGTCTTTAGGCTAGTCAAGTCAATGGCCTATCAGAGTGCCTGTGATTAGTAATTTTTGCTCACGCTCATCAGTGAACAGCTTCATTCTTTTACGACCGGAACAAGTGCATTACAATCTTTTTATATATTTTTGTAAAATGTCAAAAAGAAAGCATAGCACGTTAAATTTACAAAAAAAATGTGAAATAATTAGACTAGTTGAATCAGGGGAAAGTGTAAGACCAGTGGCCAGTAAAACCCTAATCCCTATTGCTAAACCCGTTACATAGTTAAATTACATTTGTATATTGTTGATATGAATAATATATACAGGGGCCCCAATATCCGATGACATTATATGTGAGAAGGTCAAGTTTTTTTACCAACAGCTAAACCTAACTGGTAATTTTAAAGCAAGTTCCGGATGGCTGCAGAAGTTTAAAGAAAGATTTGGGAACAGACAGTTGAGTATTAGTGGTGGAATTCTTTCAAGCAATATTGTTGCAGTAGAGCCTTTAAGGAAAAACTGCTTGTTAAAATTAGAGAAATGGATCTTCAACCCGATTAGCTTTATAATGCCGACGAAAGTGGCCTGTTTTGGATAGTTTTGCCGAATAAAACTCTAGCCCATGGTGGTGAAAAGTCAGCACCCGGAAGAAAAATCAGTAAGGAAAGAATAACCTTCATGCCATGTTGTAATTCCTTTGGGTCTCACAAATTAAGATTACTTTTCGTTGGTATTTCTAAAAAACCTAGAGCTTTTGGAAATTCCTACATTCCAGTCTGTTACAAAGGCCAGAAAAAAGCTTGGATAACAAGACACTTATTTCGCGAATGGTTCCACTCTGAATTTGTACCAGCAGTTCGAGAAAAATTAAAGTGGTCCAATTTATCACCAAAAGCTCTTTTATTATTAGACAATGCTCCAGGACACCCAGTTGATCTTATAAGTGATGACAATCAAATTTGTGTTATGTATCTACGTTGGTGAAGCATGAGGCAGAGTGAATAAAGACTTAATAAAAAAGTCTTGGAAATCATTGTTATCCGACCTAGAAGTACCTTCAGATGATGATGATAACATTCCTTTGGCAACTTTGGCAAAAAAGATAATAAAATCAAAAGAACTCCAAAATGATATAAATGAAGTAGAAGTTCTAAGTGCACAATTGAGTAAAGATATTTCCTCTGAAGATGTAGAAAAATGGATCACAGGAAGAGACTGACCTCTTACTGACAGATGACGATATAGTTGCCGAAACAACTAGAGACATGCTAAACAACGATTCTTCTTCTAGCGACGATAATGTACAAAACAACATACCGCATCATCAAATTGCAGTTCTTTGCGAGCTAAAGAATATTGCTGTGACAAAAGAAGTTGATTCAAAAAGCCAAAGTAATATCACAGACTTTTTTAAAGTAATACACAAATAGATGTATGTACTTACATACATATGTACATATGTATTGTGTTTTTTATAAGTTTTATTTTATTAAGACTTCAATTAGTTTTACTTTTGATAAAACTTCAAAGCTCACTGCATATGTATGTATGTACTTACCTAAACATTTTTTAATTGTATGTTTATTTTTTATGTAAATCTGTATGTAGGTAGTACATAATAACATGTTTAGTTTTATTTTTCCTATTTAGGAATTAATTTGTGTTGTTGAATAAACTTTTATAAATTATTTTCGAGCCTTAATTTTGCTTCGCTTTAAAAAAATCTATTTTTCCAATGTTATTTTGCTTAAATTCAGTAATCCGAACAAATTGCTAATCCGGACACCCCCCTTGCAATTAATTGTCCGGATTAAAGAGGTTATACTGTATATGTTTTCGGAGATGCTGTTTAAGGATTCTTTAATTCTTCCAACATATTGAAATTCCCCAAGCAGCATTGCTGTGTGATACATGTAGTTGCTAAAATGTGTCTAGCAGTGCTGGGATGCAATAAAATTGTAAAATTAAACTCATCCCAGGCCGTCTCCCAGCCTCTATCAGCATATCCCAAGTTCAGTTTTATAGTCACTTCATGGTGGTATTTCTGGCCTTTTCTTCCGTTCCACTCTCTTAGTGTATGTATTTTCGTCTTGGAGCTCTAATGCCATCTCATGAGAAATAACTATATAAAAGATTCATTAGTAGTTCAAAGGTACCGTTCAACTACCAAGCGTAAAATGACCACTTCCGAAGGCCTATGGCTCTTACGAATCCGAACCATTATTCTGGGGAAAAGCCTTGATAGATTTGTTGTGTCAGCTTCGTCACCGAGCCACGAATCGACATGACTTTTTGCCGTGTTTTATGGTCAACCGTCTCCAGCTTTACATATACCAGTTACCTTCTTTACTATTCTAATCGTTGTCGAGTCATCTCGAGTGCGCAGAGTTATTGAACTGAAAAAATACTTCTCGCATACATGCCCAGCCAGAGCTGGGCAAAATTAATTACTTTGTAATTAAATTACTAATTAAATTCAGTTTTGTTTATTTGCCTTGAAATTGAATTACTTTTCACAATGAGGTAATTGTAATTGTGAATTGCCATTTTTGTTAAAAAGTACTTGACAATTACTTTGAAGGTAAATAATTACTAAAATTAATTACTCAATTACTTTTGTGTAATTAAATTACTCTAAAGTATTTAAATTACTTTACAAGTGTTTGAATTACCTGTGGTAAATGAAATTACTCGCGGTATTTTAATTACTTTATGCTAGTTTAATTATTGAATTAATGACCTCGATTGGGTGCTAAATCTCCAGAACGCAAAATTACGATAAGGTCTTATTAAGTTACATATTAAGCAAATCGGAATAGGGTGTTCCCGTAGCAATATTAGCCTAATTTATGATATCCTGTGACGAGTCGAATAACAACAACATTCGCATTCTCTACGACGCGTGCACAAAGAGTGCATTGGTGCGTGTATGTAGAAGTGATATGTACATATCACATCTGCACATTGTAATAGTGAAGCTAATATTGTGTAAGACGCTAAAACTATATTTGCGGTAAGTACATTACAGATTACAATACCTACGGTAAAAATATAATTTAAAATAGCTTCATTAGACGATATTGGTTCATAATAATTTATTCATTTGAATTTTCTTGTTTTAAACGGTGCACTAGCATTGGGTTATACTGCCGTGCAAGTGTTAAAAGCGTTTAAGTGTAGAAAATTATGTTTTTGAGTGAGGAATTGAACTAAACGGCCAAAATCCGATGACATTTAAACAGCGTAAGGCAGATAAATAAAATGTGCCTAATTGTAAAATTCCATTGGTTGACTCAAAAATGCAGTTATGGTACTAATACAATTTCAAAACGCCGCATAAGTTTACCGCATTCTTGCATTGAACATTTTGTAAATGATTCATTCTTTGTCGCTTTCTTGCCTTGTAATGCTCATATACTGCTTTGTATACTGGCAACTAGTGCATAATTTGGCGACTACGAAAAATTGTTTTATCTACTCCAGTGGGATAAGTAACTTATTACGTCACTCATTTCACACTATTTCCGTTATGTAATGCAACTCATTACAACCACTAGTGGCTTCATTACCTAATTGAAGCAGTGTCAAATCAATGACATAATGACATTTGCTACTAACATATTTTTGAGAATGACAGATCTGACATTTCTCTTTATGCAATTTTCTCAATTTTGGTCGGTTGTAGATAAAATTTTGTACATATGTGATAATGTATCATTACTATACTTGTGTGCTTACATAACTCGTGCTACGTACTGGTTTATAACTTACACACACGTATATTAGTGCACTTATCCCACTTGTATAGTAAATAACTATTACTGCTGAAAAATGTTAGCTTCGACTATTATTAAAAATCTGGAATAGTGTCTTTTAAAAATCGTGACTTTCTTATAATTCCGATCCCCTCATCCAACGTTACTTCTTTACGTTATACATGGTGCTGCGGTGACGGACGAAACATATAAAACCCACATGCTAACTACGAGACATTCAAATATTGGCTTCTTAATGATTTTATGCAAATTTTTATTTAATGTTTTTTAAAATCAATAGGTATTATTAAATAGTTTGATGAAATTAATAAGTATTATTAAAGATGTTGATACGATTTTAAAATTTGAAGTAAAAGTATGAAAGCAACCTGGGCAATTTATTTGTCGAGCGTTGACAGTAATTTCATAAAATACTTATTTTTTCCCCGTTTCATATACGGTGTGTTCAAAAAGAAATTCCCAAGACCCTATACCATCTTAGTGGATGGACTTCGTACTAAGGTATATTAGGTTTAATCGGTTTATTATAACCTAAGGAATCTATGTCCAATCGGTGTCCTATTCGTTTTGGGACACTCTGTATAATTGTTATCCTTGAATTTATTTAGTTACTTACATCTTACATCAAAACAAGCTAAAAACTTTTGGTTTTGGCAGCATGTAGCTACAAGATTTAATTATCAAAAAAACCTTCAAGAGTGATAAAGTATGTAGGTTACTATAGTTAACAAAACATGAAAATTAAGCATTTTTAGATTACGATTACGAATGAAACCGACATGAATGATAGTTGCAACTTGCAAGAAAGTTCTACTAAATGCAACTATATGACAATAACTTGTATTGAAAGTAATTGATGTTGCACAATTACAATTACTAAGTAATTGGTAATTGAATTACTAATTCCTGTGAGTAATTGAATCTTTTGCAATTAAATTACTGCATTGGGCTGTAATTGGTAATTAGTAATTAATTGCTTTTTAAAAGTAATTTGGCCAGCTCTGTGCCCAGCTCATGTTGTAACGTGTTACTCACCGATTGTAGTCCAATTCTAAGCAGATTATTACAGAATAAACTGGCTTCAACTTTGCTTGTTGCAATAACCTTACTATGAATCCGACGAAAGAAGAGCCCTGTCATGTGTCAATGCTATCTGTTTGGTATAAAATTGAAAAATGCTAGTCAACTCACCAGCCACTTTTAAAGAATTGTCATACAAGTTGAGTTTTTGAGGTTAGGTATACGCATCTAGCCTTCTCTTAGATTTTAATTGAAATTACACGGACAGCTTTTTATAATTTACTTTAATTAACTAAGAAAATACAATGGTAGATACAGTTTAGAAATTTTTATACTTGAAATACTATCTACCACACAGAATCAGTCAACTTAAGTATTATCAGGCTCCAATTTCGAACTGACATCAATAATACGTTGGAACCCGGATAGATTTTTTTTAAGACGACGAAAGCAACGAAAACGGTGCGTGACTATCGGATGCCAGAACATGCAAGGATTTAACACAAAAGAAAGAAAGGTTATTGATGAGCTGTTAAAATACAAAATGGACATAACCGTACTAAGCGTTGAGGTCGGAAACCTGCTTTATCATTGCAGAGGGCGGGTTCTATGCTTTCGGTCAGTCTGTTGTATATGATGGTAGCAATCACTTTATTTATCACATTAGGAAGAGTGATCTCTCGCCAATTTCGGCACTCACCAAGATCACTCTTCTCTATCAGTTTGATAATGAGACCGTCCTTCTATTCTGTAGGTATTCTTTCAGTATTCCAAATGGTCTGTATAAGTGGGTGTAGTAAATATGTAATGCTAGAGGAGTAAAATCTGAATAGCTCAGGTGGTATGCTATCTGGTTCGTTCCGTTTTCGCAGTTTTAACTCGCCCTCTTTCTCCGACACTAAATTTGTTGAAATCTTTAGATGTTGGAGTGTAGCTCATTGGTGAGGTTGTCTGTCCGTTGGTTGTGGTGGCTTGCTGATGTTGAGGGTCCTACTAAAGATTTGAGCCTTCCGCTCTGAAACTATTACCGCTTCTCACCTGAAACTTTTATTTTCTAAACACTTGGTTATTCTGTAGAGTTCTCGCGTATTGGAATCTGCTGCTACTTGGGCTAGATGAGCCAGGTCATCTATCAATTTTTATCGCATCTTGCAGCTTTCTTAACTGTGGTGTAAGCTTCTTCGTATTCTTGTTTAACCTTCCTAGCTGCTAGTTGTGCTTTGTAGTCTTCCTTCAACCTTTTTCCGTGTTTTAATCTTGACAGACAATGTGTCATCACATATCTAGTCCTTTCTTCTAATTTATTTTCGGCCCAGTTGTTCTTTGTATGTTTTGATGATCGCTTCAGGAATGTTCTGCCAACTTTCTGAAACGTGATTAACCTACTGTGTCCACGACTGGTGTGGGATTTGTAAACCGTTTATTCTACGAGTCTTGGCCCTTTTAACGGTAGAAAATCTAATTTCTAAAGCTTTGGCTGCCCCCTGCAATAAAAAAACGATTGTACAATAAGATAATAAATTAACGCTCCATTTCTCTTGCACACAAGATAAAGGGTGTAAATAACCTTCGGTTTACTTTTCTCTCTTAAAAGTTTCATAAATTGAGCAACAATTGCTGAGACTACGAACTTAATGCCTTGCGACATATTAACGCTTAAAGTTAATTTTTTTTCTTAGTTCTACGAAGAACTGCTGCTTATTGTTAGTCAAAACTACAAAATTATCAAAAAGCGTCTATACTGTCAATAACCTTGACAAATCTAAAGGATAAATCAAATGTTTATCATCTGTTTATGGACGCATACAACGTTGACTACAATTTAGGAGCTTTCACAAAATCTGTGAAAGACCTTAAACAATCCTTAAAAATGATCTAATTTATTTCTAAGTCCTGTATTGACCACTCTTAATTGTTTAAAACTAATTTGGTCAATATAAAGTTATTTTTACTATTCACTGATAACACCTCCATTTAACTCAGGCATTTATCATTAAGGCCGGCAACAACGTGTTTTACATACACATACTGCGCTAGTCAAATCCACTCTCATACAACCAAAGACGTGCTAATGTAGTGTTATCCTTGTCGCACTTGTAAATAACGAGAGTGACGCTAACTTTTTGTAAAATGACTCCAGGGCATATTTAGCTGGATACACAGTATGTAGGGCGAAGTAGTTCTAGTTATATTTAATTTTTCTGTATTTGTTGTGGCTGGTTTAACGAATTTTAGTCGCTTTCAGTTACTTAACGTACGACACATTTAACATACAACCCTTGTACCCTATATGCCAATTGCGAGGAAGTATTGAAGCTTTGCCCTGTTAAGAGTGGACAGCTAGTACACAATTTGAGATGTAACAACAATATCTAAACCCAAAAAGCCACATGAGCTAAAAACTCGGTTTCTACAGTAAATTAACTTCACATGCAAATGTCAGTATCCGCACTCCGCTTTCGCCCTATTTTAATGTATGGTTGGGAGACGTGTAGTACTCGTGTAAGCAATTGCGAGAAAAATCGTACACCAATACTCTCTAGTCAGTTTATTTGCATTTCATTCTGACACGAAAACAAATTTGACATTCAGAACTAGTACCAAACGAAATAAAAGTGAAAATAAAACTTCGCGAATTACTACATTCACAACAAAATAAATCCTTCAGATAAAATAATAACACTACAAATACTTTAAAACATATACCACTCTCGGTTTATACTTTTGCTAACTCCTTTGGTAAGTATTTACAGGGGTGTAAATCTTGACCATTCCGTTTGGTTCCCTTTGAACACTTCCGCGGTGAGAGTGAATAGCCGGCTAGTAACGCGTTTGTGTATGCAGTTGGGAGAGAGTAGGCTCAAGCCCCACACTCGCACATCGGTTACATCGTACGCTCTCCGGTCACCATGTCAGCGCCTTTGCTGGTCGTGACCCCTCCCAAAAGGCATTGTTCCATAATTCAAGGGGTTAGGGTAGCCATCCACCCCGGCCACGGCCGAAGATGGCTTATAAAATCACACTTTGTGTGGTTATTAATAGGCTCTCAGCCTACAGAAGGAAGAAGAAGAAAAACATTTCCGCAAATATTTTGTCATGTTTTGGAGCTGATTGTGTATAGTGTAAATAAACATTAGGTTGCAGCAATTTATTATTTTTATTTGTTGCTTTGTTTAGATTTTATCGTAAGAACATACCCAAAAGAGGAAATAAAACAAAACGAATATTTCTAACACGAAACTCCTACTGGAAGACATTACATCGTCAAATCTTGCCATCTTCAGTGGTGAACTTTTGGCATATGTCAAGCAAGGTAAATAGTTTGAAATGAAATTGCAGAAGAGGAATCAATATTTTGCTCATGTTTATTTAAGAAAATGACAGAATTTTTATTTTCAAATCGATGGTTTCAGAAAAGCTACAAATGAAACATACACTGCATTACAAAAAAATAGCTATAAAGCACACTGAGTGAATATACGAGGCTATTAATTTTTTGTTTGGATTTTGAGAAATTGTTACTTGGCACTCTGTGATTGCCAGTAATTTGGCATGGCATTAAAATTAGTAAAAACTTCGATCGACAATCTATTTTGGGTAAATCGTAAAGCTAACTGATCTGCAACGCATCATCGATACGTGTGAATAAATAAAGACAAAAAACCAAGCACCTAATTAGACATTCCAACTCGTACCTTATGAAATCGGCACGGACCTGCAAATCGCATCGAGGCTGGCATTCCATGTAAAACACGTACATGCATGACAAATGTCCAACTAATTTAAAAAGGATCGAAAAACGCCAGAACACCAGTTGCATTGGTTCAGTGCTCTCCCACATTATTCACAGAAAAGTGGTGTGGTTTCTATTCTAAAACAAACATTTAGAGCAGAAATGTGGGAAATTAGTTTTTCTGCAACACTTATAGCCGAGTCACTCCTGCTTATTTAGGCAGAAACGGTGAACTTTTATTCATTTCGGTTGTCAATATGTACAGCGGCTTAACGAGGCGCTATTAAAATTTTAGTGGTTTGCAAGCTTTCTTTGCACTAAACCTGTAGGGACCGGTGGGTCATTCTAAGGTAAAATATTTTGAATAGGAGTGTGAAACGCCATTTTATAGTTATCCAGGCCAGGAACGCGAGAATTGCAATAAAACTCTGGGTTTGATAGCACAAATTGTTGCAATTTGGAGCAAGCTGGCATTTCAGATTGCTCTACATTTTTAAGCCTGTTTAACAATAAATTTGCGTAAAAATAGAAAATATCGTGAATTAAAATCTTTAGCAAATTCTCCACATTTTTATGAATAATGTAATAGGGCTTGCGTTAGGCTGTAGCACGAACCTTATGCTAGTTAGATGAGACCTTGAAACCGTCATATCTCAAAATCTTAGAAGATCCTATCGAGCCATATAGAACTTTCATTGTTGCTTTCTCCCGTATAAAGTTAATTGTTTGATAACAGTGATTTGCGTTTTCTTTGTTATACAATAACGCTGAAATTATTGGATTACATATAATTCAATCAGATCCGGGCTGACCAAGAAAGTAGAACAAACAACATTAAACAAGGAGTTGAAATAATTTATCAACACATGTAAAATATTAAAGAATGTTCTATACAACTAATATAAGAAGTGTGGTATAACTATCGTATATATCAGTGGTTCTCAACCTTTTTTCTTTCTGGATATCGCTAGGAAATTACTCCATCAATTTTGTTCAAAATCTTACTGATTATTGTGTTCACACCCAAATGAGGTATATTCAGAACACATACCTAGATTCTAATCCTATACATTTCTTCTAGGAAACAGGAACTCATTTTAAGGCTAACTATAATTCAAGGCTCTTTCTAAGAGATGTATTCTCAGAGTAGTGTGCCTTCACAATATATTTTTTATTTTAATTTCAAGCTTACCATGGCCTTCGTAACAACAGTGACCCCCCCATTTTTACAAATTTTTCTTCAGGCCCCCACAGATCCACCGTAATCCCCATTGGGTACCACTGATCTAAATAATAATAAAAAATAATTTCATCATAGAAGCCTAAAGAATTTAAAACTTTTTTATTTCACAATAATGTGGAAAAACTATATTCAAGCAACAAGGCAATTCTTCGTTTTAATTAAACACCATTAATCACCACTACAGAGAATAACGTTTTCTTAAATTTTCAAAACGAAATGACTACCTACTTGTTGGTAGCATTAAAAATTATACACCTGAAGTTTACGAAAGAACTTTTAATGCAAATGAATGGTTCGATAACTAATACAATAAACAATAACTAATGGACATAAATCCTTTTTCTATTACGAAAAACTGTCACTTGAAAAACAGAAACAGGTAGGTTAAATGAATCACAAATAAATTTTTGACAAGCAGTTGTTATACTACTTTCGAGTGTTATTTTGAACCGCAAACTTGTGCAGCTAATTTAACAAGAGTAATTTCACAACTCTTTTTCAAATTTACTGCCAAAGTTAAGCTTGCCCAATTGTTTACTACAATGACCTCTAATTAACCGTACATGAAGTGGCCTGATTGATTTTAACCAATTAGATAATAACAAGAAATGCCGAAATGGACTGAACACCAATTTTTCAGAAAAATTAACCTCTGTACTACTTAACTAAAAAATACATAATAACACCGTCTTGTGTGAAAAATAAAAAGATTTTGATGCTACAATGATGATATGCACGAAAACGTTCTAAATTAATCACTTATATTATTACCACATATTTTAAATTAACCGACTTAAACTATAGTAGCATGAAATATACTCTAATATTGTATCTAATTCAAATTTCATAAATATAAATACTTAACCTCTTTCACAGCTGGAAAACATGTTAATTACAAACTTTTTCTATCTTCAAAAGCACTCTGTGGAATTGAAATATACTATTGTTTAATTTCAGATGGTAAGCATTGTTCTTCAGCGATTTGAACATACAAACCGCATTTAAAACCAGACCTATGGAGCATAGTGTACCACCCACGTACTACATCCAAATGTATTAGCACATCATTCCGATGTGATCAAGCTGAGCAATCTTAAATCGCAAACACCACAGATGCGGATTGGCATTTGTATACAAATTTTTTATTGTAAGATAGAATAAATTAGTGCTACCTGTTAGCAAAACTAACATCTTATAGCTAAGTTACTTTAATTATGTATAAATCTTAAAATTACTAAGAAATACTGTATTTGTTAATGACTAAATAGAGCTACATAACCTCGCCTGTAATCACTTTAGGACAAATGAGTTATAGAAGTGTTTACAAACTACCTTCATCTAGTTACTTTGAATACAAGTTAATTATCAAGACCACTCTAATCTGCCTAAAAACTAAGAGAGAAAGTTATTGGAAGTCAAATCGAAAGTCGGAAGGTCAATAATTGCATAAAATAGCTATGCTATCTACAGTTGTAATAGTTTCCGTAAGCTTTTCTGTGTATTAAATTGTTATTGAATGGTTACAGTCCTTTTTAAAATCACAAACTGTACTCATTGTATTGATCACATACAAGAACAATTATTTATCATTTATTTTTATATTGAATCATATCCGTGTTGGTCTTTATCTATGGGAATACATACCACTACAGTTTTGTGGATTTAAACAAGCCACTGGTCTAAATGTAAGAGAAAAAGAGAGAAAGCACTTATAAGGTATTCGATGAAATGCACTTTGAGTGTTGACCTTTTTTGAATAAACAATATTATTATATGTAAAATTTAAGCCTTAGTTATAACTTATCAACCAATAACATCGCTTGAGGTGACGATTTCATTAATCGCTAGCTTGCCAATTCTTGTCTTATGTAATTTTTCAGAATATGCTCTTTCCGAATAGAACTACAGAAAAATGAATACATTTTCTACCATTGTAATGCTGCCTTAGACGAAAGGTGGACACAGACTGGGCTAGCTAATGAACTCTAGGTAGAATATGAAGTCATGTAAGAACTAGGCCAAATAATGCTTCAAGCATTAAAATTGGACAGGAGAATTATGAAAATTTGGGCGGCTTGTGGTTACTCAGAACATAAAAACAAATGTAGCTAATAAATTACACACCACCAACCTTTAGTGCTTCGCTACATACTTATATAAATTGTACAGGTGAAAGAGATGCGGAAACAATACGAAAATATCAGCAATAGAGGCATTTAATCAAACCCAATAATCGCATATTCATATATATATGAATTATATACATAAACCATGAAGGCTAAAGTGACAGCAACTTAAGATTTGTAGGACAATTGCCTAACAAATAAATAAACCATAAATAGGAATCAACTTCCAGGTATTTTGGTCACAAAATATGCTAATTAATAGCTAAGGGTTACAACTCAGGATCGCCACCTGTGAGTATCGCACTTGAAATGTGGGCACAACGTCCAAGGGACGCGGCGGATACATGGGTGACACAGAACAGTAAACATCGTTCATCTGTGAAGATTGGTATATAAGGTAGAGTATGGAGATTACACGCAAAATATATGCACACACAGGACTCGGAGGTCCTTCTTCTCCTACCTTTTAACGTAGGCTGACAGCTTATTACTACCCCACTAAGTGCAGTTTTATAAGCGAAGGTAACTATTACGTTGAATTAATAGGAACCACTAAATATTATATTAGTATAGTGGCCGGACAGCATTCGATGTAAGCGATGTCGGGGTGTTAGGTTCGAACTCACTACATACCAAAGGCGCTTTCCGCCCAACTACATTGTACTCAAAGAAATATGATTTTAACATTTAAACGGAGCCTAATATCAAAATAAATATATAAGTTGTAATGTATCAGAAGATACAATTATTTCTGATTTTGAATTGAACGATTTCGCAAAAGAGTTTTGAATAAAGGAAGGTGACGGTTATTGCATGAAAAAATGTACGAGTTATACACTCTACTGATTTGATAAGTAAAGGAACGTCAAAATAGTGTGTTTTATGGGTAGGAGGAGTCAACATGTCTTTTCTTAGTATATTAACATTGTGAATGTTCGGAATCGGAATCGAATTTTTCTATGTAAATAGCTAGGCGACTTCTCTATAATAATTTTTTGAAACAAAGTTGCCATGTGCAATAGCCTTTGATTTGCCATGTAGACCTATTTAGCATCCGACAACTTATGTGATATGTTTTCTCTCTTTTTAATGCCGTAAATTAAATGCAAACAATCATTTTGCACCTTTTGAATTGTCCCCGCACTAACGTAGTCTAAACATAGCGAATACACTACGTCAGAATAATTGAACTTGGACAGAACCAGCGTATCACATAACATTAATGTAAGATGAATAGATAAAAGACATCGATTGGAATACAGTAGCTTAAGGACAGCATATGCTTTAGATGTACATTGAATAACGTGCTGGCTAAATCGAAGATCCGAATCAATTAGAAGACCAAGGTTTTTACATGTATCAGTTAAGGGTAATTCAGCATTATTGATTTTAATATGAACGAAATCCAGAACTGTACCACGCTTGCATTCTCTGTCAAACAGCATTACTGGCGATTTCCTAGCTGATTCACGGACTAACCCTTGCAAGTCTTTGTTTATAGTATTCACAGCAGCTAACACATCATTAGGTTGAAATGAGTAATATAACTGTACGTCGTTAGCGTACATGTGAACACTACAATTTAAGGAAGTTTTTTCCAGAGTACTTGTGCAGATCATACATAAAAGTGGTCCTACAATAGAACCTTGAGGAACGCCACTAATTGTAATGTTGCAGACGTTTGATTTAATAACAAGACCCTCTGTCTTCTATTTCCTAAATAATTTTTAAAGAGTTTTGAGGCAAATTGGTCGAAACTTATACAATGTAACCTACCAAGTAAGATATCGTAATTAATAGTGTCGAAAGCTTTAGAGTAGTCTAGCAAAACTAACACTGTAATTGCATTTCTTTTCACGACTCGAAAAATATCGTCAGTAATCTGCAGACATGTACTAAAAGAAGTAGATGAAGCATGAGTGTAGCCTGGGAAAGAAGTATTTACGTTATGTGTTTGTATTTGTTAATTTAATTTTTAGTTTCACACATTCTCTAAAAAAAAATAATAGTAAGAGTCCTTTATTTTAATAATAATAGTAAATTTACCTTATCAATTTGCTAAAAAAACTTTGATATTTGTATTATCAGATACATGACGTTCCAATTGTTATGATTTTCACTGTTTAGAATTGATTCCGCCGTGGAATGAGAGTGCTTCTTTTCAAAAAATTCCATGTTTAACGTACAATGTCGTCAGCAAAACAATTGTAAAAGAGAAGTTGGTTGAAATCTTCTGGTACCACCAACAACCAATAAATCAACTCGATAATTTTAATATCGGCGATAATAATAATTAATTTCCCGGATTTTTTTACTGAAGTACCTACTTTTTTATATTATATTTTCCGACATTATCAGACCGACATGCAAATAAATTAATTTTGAAATTAGAACAAATACGAAAGGTATAATAATTTCATATTAAGAACAGGATTGTCAATACCCTTTTTTAACTTTTTGTAGATTTTAAAGTAATAACAAACTTTTGAGCCAATTCCATAATTACGCGTTTTCTATAAAAGCCCTTTTCAGTTAAACTCGATTAGCGCGTTGAAGTATTTTATGGCAGATATAAAACCCTAGAAACGTCCCCAATAAATTACTACATCTTATTACAAAAAGTTGAAAAAGAGTACATAACTCGAGATAAGTTAGAAGAGCATAGCCCCAGGCAATGGGTATCTTAACAAATCTTAATTCACATTCGCACAAACTAACGAGTAACATTTTCTCCAGAGCATTCATTATAGCTGATATCTCGGAATAGTTAATTACCGAACCAAAGCTTACTTCATATTAAAATCGTAAAATATGCATTAATCTTGAGGCCCAAACAAAGTTTTATGAAGTCTGTGTGATAAAATCGAGGCGAATAATAAAATTGTGCGTTGAATCGAGAAGCTTTATATACACGACGGAGATTTTTGTGCGTGCCCCTTAATTTCCTCTTGAATACGTGAAGATGTTGATTCTAAAACAGTGGGATATAAGACTAAAGGGTTTAAAGGACATTTTAAAGTAAAATGGGCTTGTTGGAATTGGTTTTGCAATGGATTTTCTAATTCTTTTTTCCTTATTCCATATTTCCTGCGCGCTCCCCAGCATTTTATGCTGTATTTTCGCAACTCTTTAAAGCCTTTCATGCGATGTGCTGCTTCGACAATTTGCTTCCGTTTCGTTAAAATGTAGATTGTACGCGAATAAAAATCACTGCTGTAAAAATCCTCTATTTGGAACAAAGCTTATTAACTTACAGCTGGTATAATTACAATTCGTCAATGGCAGTAAACATTTCGAATACGTCAATAATGACGTTATGGCTTATTATATAAGAAAAAGTACGAAATTAACTGAGTCAGCGTTTAACATTTATGTACTTCAAAAAGATACTTCAAAAGTTATCAGGTTGACGAATCGCAATTAATTCTAAAACATATTCATTATGTCACTTCTTCATTAATATTTTACTGTTAATTCTGGAAATAAGATACAATAGAAATCTTACGATTCACAATGTTGGAATTTGCCTAAAGTGGTTTCCAAATTTTAAACGGTTACCATGCCAATTTCGAAGTATTTCGCTTCTATAAATTTCACAATTCTAAAATTACAGAAAGAATAGGAGGTACCTATTGAGTTGCTATGAAAATAGTTATTTATGTATCAAGGCGGTAAGACATGAGTTTTTGGCAGGCGGAATAAAACGTATAGCACGAGGTGCGGAGCACCGAAGGACATAACACGACAAGGGCCAAATGCGTTGGTTACGCCTGAGGTGCATACAAAACTGTATGTGTGATCAAAATTTCATTTGAAAGGTAAACTAGATTGTACAATATGAGGTTGATAGAACGTCTGATCGATCGTACATAATAGTACATTATGGGACAAGTGGTTGAAATAAAATTTTGAGGGTGATAAGTAACTCTAGACGTTGAAATTTTGTCAGCCACGAGTTGCATATAATATTTTTTCTAGGAATTTTTCAAATAAACGTTAATAAACCATTCAAACGTCAGTAAAATGTGACATTATACCACAGGATAATATGTTAGTGGCACTGTAAGTCTATGTCAAATTCGAGGTTGGCAGGTTAGGTTTTGCGTCAGTCTGTGTCAATTAATTGTCAAACAGTTTGAAATCCCGGTAGTTCGAACATTTCAATCTCTCAATGTCAAAATGACTGATTTCAATGTCAAGAGTAGAAAAAATTTATTTAAGTTCGACTTCATAAATTCTTTCTTTCAATACTAATTTTTGATTTCGTGTTGGTCTTAAGTATTAAATATTGTAAAAATATGTACAGAAAATATTAGTGGTTTGCAAGTCAGTTCCAGTGAATTTACATCAAAAGGATATTCTAAGGAATAGGATACATAATTATTTTAAGTTGTGAAAATTGGCATTTAGAAATTTAAAATTATAGTTTTGGGGATAAATTATGTCAATGAAATTTAGAAAATACGTATTATATTATTTATGCATGATTTTTACTATTGAAATAATAAAAAATAAAGTCGTGACATGTTTAATATTAATTACGAAATTTTAATTATTATTTCAATTTAAATTTTTTTAAAGTTAAAAATGAACTATTTATAGGGTAACATGTTTGTTGAAAATGCACCCCTAAAGGGGTGCTTAAACCAAGTTTTAACTTTATATTAAATTTTTCAATGCACTGTGTTCAACCCTTTAGGGGTGCATTTTCTATCATAAAAAGCCAACATGTTACCTTCTAAATAGTTCATTTTTAACTTTTAAAATAATTAAAATGTCGTAATTAATTTAGCACAATTTCAAAATTCTACTTTATAATATCGTAATAAATGTAAACCCAATTTTAAACAAAATACTTTTAATAACAACTGATGAAGCAACCATAAGTTGCGAAACGTCTTGTAATTTTTAAAACTTTTCAAATATTAAACATGTTACGACTTATTAATTTTTTATTATTTCAATAGTAAAAATCGTGCATTCATAATATAATACGTATTTTCTAAATTTTATTGACATAACTTATCTCCAAAACTATGATTTTAAATAATTATGTTTTTCGTAGCAATTATATAGAACATTGTATAAGATACCAAATTAATACAATACGAGTGTCATAACTGTAGTTCAAATTTACAAACAACATGTACTTGTTTTAACTTTCGGATACGTTAAAGAAAACTATAGTACACATCTCTTATAACAATAAAAAATATAGAATATAAAAGGAATATCCCGAAGCTTAAGCAAAGCTGTTAAAGTGCAAACCGTCAGAAGAATATCTTAAACGAATAACTGTAAAGCCTCTGCTTTACAGTACTGACATGCTGAGTTCGATCCTCGGCAACATTCACTACAAAAATCTAGTGCAGCAACCCACTGCACATATTATCATTTTGGTTTTTGCAACCATGACGTCTGGATGACTTTTGGGAGAGGAGAGGCCGGTGCTTTAGCAGAGGACACGTTACACACACAAAAACCTTAAAAAGACAGGAAAATTGAATGTATCAAAATAAATAAGTGCAAATCAATAAATTCACTTTCGATATCTGTTAGGAGTATTTTAAATGACACGAAGCTGATGTTTTTTCAAGAAAAGTGACGATCGAAAATATAAAAACATTTTTTTATTATAAAATACACTTACATCTACTTTATATAACAATTACAACCTTGAATTATCGTAATTTAAATATTAGTATTTTAAAAATCAGTTTTTGGATGTCATTATGCGAAATTATTGATTTTATACAATAAATGATATCATTATGTGACATTATTGATTGTATACAATAAAACAAACTTCTAACAAACAATCTAGCTAAATGGTAATAATAACGTATATCTAAAATAAGACATTTAACATCAATATCTTTGAAACTATAAAATCAAATAAAACTTTAAACTAAGATTTGAATTTCTCTTTAAAAAGACTGTCAAAAAAACTGAACCTAAATGCAGTTCTTGTAAAAACAATTGGGTTAATTTCAAAAGAACAGATTATGTTCCTTATAAACTAATTTTCAAATTTCAAAAATTAGATAATTTCTCGTACTTCAGGATCAATAACGCCTAGAATTCGTAAGCTTGGTAGGGGAGCGCCCCAAGCCAACATTTTTGGCGCCGCTGGCGTGAAAGTAAGCAAGAGGTTGCAATCATTAATAATATAGAATTATTACTGGTACATTATTCGCAAAGTATCGGGGAGTTTAATGTAACGTGTTCTTCTTTCCTCTGAATACGTATACACGGGGTTAATTTCCCCTTCTCACAACTAACTTCCTTCACTTTCGAATTCTTTACTTCCACTCTACTTACTTTCAGGCTGGTTCAACAATATTACTAATACAAGCAACTTTGGAATTACCCCTGTTTAATACGTAAGACGTTAAAAAGTATGTCTCCATGACAGAGACAACTAATTTGTTTTAAAATGTACGGCCATGATCGCAGCACAATAGCAAAGAAAAATAAAGAAATACCTATTACCAATACAACTTAATATACAATGAGAAAAACTCCATAACATAAATAGTTATGTTTATAAAACTGGTATGTTTTCTCAGATTCTTAGGAATAATCCAAATTTGAACAAGAGCTACTGTTTCCCATTCAGAATAACCCGAAAAAATGTAATAACTAGCAACAATAAACTTTTAATGTTCAAATGGTTGCATCTTTTATCACTTTCAAATGTTTAGCTTTCAAAAGATGCTATCTTTATAATGGAAATATTAATTAATTTATAATGCGAGAATGAAGTGAACGCAAATTTGTTGTCAGAAAGCAAATATATGTTGTTTCATTTAATCAAAAAACAATCCAACAACCTTAAATGCTTATCACCAGTAGCAGTTGTTTGTGGGTACAAGAAGTAACCGTAAGAGGTGCAATGAGTTTGCAGTTGGAACTTATCTTTAAATTTCTTAAAATGTTCAAACTGTATTATCTTGAGATTTTATAGATTCTTAATAAATATAATAACGTTACTGGTCATTTTAACTTACATTTTTCTTAAAAAAGATCATTTTATATTACGGCCATTCAGTTCCCTCTAAGACGTATGTATCAAAGAGCGATGCAACTAGCAAAAGTATGTTTTTTCCATTTGAGATTAAAATTATTATTTTTGTTTCTTTTCCAGCAACGTGGTAAGTTCAACATAAATTTTAAATTCAATTACTCACACGTTTAGCTGTAACGCACATAAACCTAATTCTTGATCTAGTTGTACAGGATGTCTCCGAAATTTCACGGAGTTAGCTTATATGCAAAAATCAGGAGTAAAAATAAAACGTGTTGTCCTCTTTGGGATTTTAAATTACCCACATTATAGGAGCACTCTAATATTAAACACAGAAATAAAACTAAACTTCTAAACTAATTTCGTTTAATTTGAAGTTAACTGCACTAAGTACTGTATTTTTTCAGATATTTACTATTTAACGTCATCGAAAATTATTGCTACATAAAAATGGTAGGTACCAATTTCATTTTAATATTTTTAGCTTGTTACTGAAAATTAGTAACATATTACTAATACTGTGTTGTATTATACATTATATACTGCAAAATAATTTGAATATTTTAATTTGTGTATCATCAGTATCATCAGATACGTATTACTTGCACTAATTGCATCTATATCAAATTTTATTTGGTACCAGTAAATACGTCAACCAGTTTAAATGTATACCAGGTGATTATAAATGCTTTTCCATCAAGTTGCATTTGAAATATTTATTGTATGAGTAATATGTTGGTAGCACTGTAAGTCTATGTCAAATTCGAGGTTAACAGGTTAGCTTTTGCGTCAGACTGTGTTAAAACGGATGGAAAACCTAACCTGCTAACCTTGAATTTGACATATTATTCATACAACAAATATTTCAAAGGCAACTTGATGGAAGAGCATTTATAATCACCCGGTACAACTTATTTAAATATAACGGGTTCAAAAGGTCTTTACGTACTGAGCGGATATGGAAATTAAAACGTATGAATAATATGTTGGTGGCACAGCAAGTCTATGTCAAATTCGAGGTTATCAGGTTAGGTTTGAAGTCAGTTTTGACACAGTCTGACGGAAAACCTAACCTGATAACCTCGAATTTGACATAGACTTACACCCGTTATAATCCAGATATACTTTTTATCCAACACCTTTTAGTTATAAGACTCTTACTAGATCGATGTTATAACTCTAAATTGACCTTTATCCTCTAGTTTAAAATCATAAGATACTAGTGAAAAACCATATCACTCACTACTGTATTGGTGGTAGCACTGACAAGCTATGTCAAAATCGTAATCTGCAGGTTAAGTTTTGCGTCAGTCTGTGTCAAATAACAAACAAAACCTAACCTACTAACCTCAATATAGGCGGATACACACTTAGATTACAGTAGCTGTATACAAAACAGTATTGACATTGAGATGTCCTCGCTGCTATTGGTCGACGCACATGTCCGCCATTACCAGGCAAAATACATATTTAGTTACCTCCAGGTAGTTTAATTTGGTTTCGTTGGTGTGTGCGCTTAGATTGATTCTAACTGAGTTCGCTGATTGTTCTTTTCAGAGCGATTAGCTGTATTGTGCGCTTATTTGCTTTATATCACTTTTCTGAACGATTCCACGATTTTTTGTTTAGGTACCTATAGGTACAGTAAGTACATTTCCTTAGCGCAAGTGAAAATATTGTATTTTTGACTATGTAGTTGAACAATTTTCTGTAATGTAAAATAGTGTAAGAAGTATTTTTAATTCGATTTTTGTTCAAAAATTATCTGCTCTTAATTTCTTCAAACTGTAGTGGAGCCATAAATCGCAATAACTCGTGTCAACAGTTAGCGTAAGAATTCCAAAGAAAGGAAGCTCGACTATAAAATAAACAGTGCCTGTCCGAAATAAATATTTGTGAAATGCAAGCAGTTAGCTTAAGTACCATTAGAAAATTTTCTAGCAAACGGATGCACGCAGTTAAAAAGGTGATTTGTACGCGGAATTCAATGGAGAGAAATTATTCAACGTCCCTCGAACTAAAAGGGTTTCTTAAAATACACTTTTCTAAATCAGAAGCGAAAGTGAAGTCACAATACAAAACTGCAGCTGTAAAAATCTAGTGAATTTCAAGTGGTGTCATAAACTCATAAAACCTCCAACCGTTGCGTCCCAAGTGAAAGTGAACGCATCCTCCGTTTTGTGAATACAATACCATTGTTGTCACTAGAATAGAAAATCCTTTTTGTATATTGTGTAAATTGTGTAACATGGGTATATAAACCAGAGCGATGGGGTTGAACAAGATCATTGCATATCAGGTCTTCGCCTGTTAAACCACTTTGGTTAAACAGACACGCAAAGAGTCAATTCCTCAATGCGTTTGATATTAATCTCATACTGAGTGGAACATTTACTTTGAGTGTTGTCCACGGGCCAAGTGTCAGATCCACAACCGTCCATATGTATGCCTGATTAAACAGACCTATTCGCTCTGCACTTGTAGTAATATAAAAAGCTAATCCGCACACGTAACCAGTTAATTTATGTCTGTAATCCGTTGCGTTAAATAAAGAATATTAAAAGTGGTGGAGTTATTCGTGTGTGTCATTTCTAACAAACACCTTAACCAACCCACTAAAAAACTATAACGTAACCCACAACAGAGTGCGCATTTTTAAATTAATCATATTCCTTCTAGAATTGTGAGAATACCAGGGTCTACAGCTATGGGTTGTGGAAACAATGCAAAAAAGGTTTTTTTATTTAATACTTTCCAAAGGATGCAGTTAGAAGAGAGCAGTGGGGGGTCAAAGTTCGGAGAGAAGGGTGGACTTCCACGGACACTTCTCTCATTTGTAAGGTAGGGCACATAAAATCTATAATAAGTTAAATTAGTTGTTAATTAAAGAATTACCAGTATTAAACACAAATTTTTGCAACGTATTGCATACAAGAATTTTTGCAATTCTTTAATATATACACATTTTTAGATATTTTAGGTTCTGTTGACATACAAATTTATAACAAAGAGTGAAAACAGTACTTTTTTCTACTCTCTAATAGAAAGTTTACTTTTTTATAACATTTTATTTATGTAGCGACCGTGGTTGTGGAAATGCTGCTGTAAAAATTTTCTGTGCCTCTATTCAAATTAGCCTGAAAATGACCGGCGACCACCCAATGGCCACACTGTGTTGTATAAAGTCACTGTAGCCCTGATCATATCGTTAGAAACCAAATTGACTAGAATGGTTAATAAAAGAAGAAGAAATGCAGTAAAGTCTGTGAAAGCATACCTTGGCCCTGACATTAAATCCGACCATAATCCCTTAGTTCGTATAATGACATTGGAATTGAAAAGAACTGTACATAGGAAACTGATAAAATATTACTTGAGACAACTAAAAATAAATAAATAAATCAAGTAGTACAAAAACACATTGAACACGTAATGAAGATTAAAGAAGGACTAACAAATGCAGAAGAAGAGATAAATAAATGACAAGAAATTAACCAACCAATTCTCGTCAGACATCTACGCCCAAAAAGGGCGAAAAAGAAAACAAGAATGACTCACAGCATACTAGGTATGATGTAGTACACAAGGAAATGCAAAGATAGAGATATGAAGCAGATTTATAGAGAAATAAAGAATGCGAAAAATAGATGGCTTAAAGAACAGTATATAGAAACAGAAATACTAGAAAGTAAAAACGATACCTTCAACTTCCATAGAAAGGTTAAAGAAACGGCAGGACACTTGACTGACGACCACGAAAACCCGTTTGTAGATGGAAATGAGAAAAGGCTTATCTGCATGAAGTACGTGGAAAAAATCTTCGAATATGACAGACAACGTCACCCCATATAGTGAAGAATGCAACACCGGGCCCCCAATCACAATTGACGAGGTGAGAATAGGGATAAAACAAAGCATAAAAGACGGTAAGACAACAAGACCAGACGAGTTTTACGCAAAATTTCTTAAGATCATGAATGAAAAAAGCATAGATTGGATAATTTCCATATTTAATAACGTTTACATCCGCAATGGCTCTGCAATACAGATAACTTCTAGTCCACGTTGAAACACCTTCCTGCTCCTTTCTTTCTCCAAAATATCTTCACACACTTTTTAATTCTTCAATTTCTTAGCTGCTTTCAGTTAGCCAAACACTTTTTTCCTAAGTTATGTTGCTGATAGCCTGTCATTTAAATATTTATTAAAGAACTTGAGGTAATACTCCTTAAAATGAAAATACTGGTATTCACTTTTAAACACAAAGATTGGTTTCCTTTATCGTAATCAGCATACAGGTATATTATACCTTAGCTTCAATTCTTTCAAAATATGTTAACATTTATTTCTGGGATCCAACAAAAATACATCCGCCTACGACGCCTTCAGAGCAATTATTTTAATAAAATCTCTTTAAAAACGACGTTTTGACTCATTTTGGTGATCTTTATATAGGCACTGGAACCGTTTTCAAAGAAAAAAATTTGAATGGATATCATTGATCCACCTTTTCCCTTCCCATCCATCAGATTTATCGTCTTGAAATTTTTCAATATTCACCTATCTTCCACATAATGGCTTTAAAATAAGAATACATAATTTTGGTGAGCCCATGGCAAAATTAAAAGCCATTGCTACGATATTGGCAAATATTTTTGAAAATAATAAAAAATAGTTCGATGGGTACTAGTTTTAACAACTGCTATAAGAGCTCTTGTGTATTTTTACTTGCGGTTAATCTCTTTAATAAATCTTCTTCTGTATGATAAACTTTATTACTATTCGTTATTTGTTTATGTAAATATGAAATGTGCGTTTGAAGTTACCGAAGTTTTAAATATTTTGGGAAATAGTCGACTCGTGCACTATTGTGATCCCTTCATTGACTTCAATTTGTTTGATAGGTTGTATTTTTCTCTCTCCTTTATGAAACATATTGTGGTTTCTATAGCAGTCTTTTACCATTTTTACGAAAGTGTCCCCACAGTTGTACCTTGGCTTTATTTAGCATTTCAACAATTTTCGTATTCCTCTTTATATTCTGCATAGTTCTTATCGTTTTCATCTCTTAACTACTATTTCCCTTTGTGCTTCTTTATTTTACTTGCTTCTTGATCTTCTAATCCACCACTTCGTTTGTTTTTTACACTTGTTTACCCTTCCTATACTGCATGTCTCCGCTGTCGTTTTATGGTTATATTTTTAAAGACTTTCTTCCACGTTGCACGATGGTTTCATTTTTTCTATATACCTCCCCTCTCTATTTCTAGATTTTTGTTATACTTTTTTTTCAGTGTATTCTTAGTTGCAGTATTTCGTATTTTAGCAGCTTTACCATTTCATCCAGGCTTAGCCTCTTCTGCGCTATAACAGTCGTTTTTGCTATCAGCAAGTTAGAAGAATGTCACTAACAAAAGTAAATTGTTTTGAATATCTATAATTTCTGCTTCATTGCTATTTCTCTCTGTTTCTTAGTGAATTCCTATAAAAACCCACGTACTTCCTTCTTGTATACTCACTCTTCGATATTACTTCGTACAACCATTATTTGGTGCAATCTACTATTTCTGTTACGTCTTGAAGAAATCTGTCGTTAATTGCGAATTTTTTATTTTCTTTCGGTCCATATAATACTGAGTGATTCAATCTATGTTTTGTATTCACCTCCAATTTGATTTTCAATGTTCGTTCAGATATAAATTTCTAGAATCTCTAGACAATTTGCTAGATTTCTTCCTATAATGCATATTACTCTGCTTAATACCAATATTTTCCATATTTCCGTATTATTAGTTTCTCTCTTTTTTTAGTTCTCGTCACTGCAAGTATGTTCAATTTTTCTCTTAAAATTATGTATTAGTTCTTCTTTCTTGCAGCGTAGTTCTCTTATATTCCATGTCGCCAGAGTCCATTTTTCCTTTATACTTTTCCTACTCATGTCCCCTGACTTCGCATGTGCCAATTTCTTCATGCCCTGCTCGTTTCTTCTTTCACTTCTATCTCGTTTTCTCACGACTAATAAATATTTTCTATACCCTATCTTACCCTTACACCTTTCTTAGTTTGTTCTCCCGCCATATCTCTTTTAGACCCTTTAAGCTTTTTAGGCATCAGATCGTTCTGGTTGTGCATGATAATGCCTCTTAATTTATCGGTTTTTACTTTTGCCTGTAATATACTTCCTCAAGATTACGTAATTATTCGCTCAGTCAGTACCTAAAGCTTGAAATAAATAAAATAAAATCTAATAATCGAGTTGTTGAAAAATCCTGGAAACGGTAATGTTGCCTGTAAATTGAGCAAAATTTTTTATAATTATCGTTTTTCAGCGTCTGGTTTTCGAATAATCCCTTTTCTTCATTATCCTTTTTTTAAGCTAATTATAGGGTTTATTCCAGCCGCTACACTCTGCACGTGTAATAATATCTTGAGACATATTTTAATTCATGAACAGTTGCGGTTATCAAAGGCGTAAAATAAGAGAACAAACTTCGAACATGGCTTTAATTGGCTAAAATAAAATAGCTTCTATGACCAGTGATTACGAACGTCTTCGATAGGAAGATCCACCACCTTGAAATTGGTTAGTAATAATGCGTTTTCGTTCCACCCATAAAATATGAAACACTTGTGATATCAAAACGTAACTTTGAAATAAGTGATTACTAATAAAATGTACTATTTTAGTAGGTTTTCATTTTGCAGGATCGTTCTCAGAGTTAGTAATCATGATGGGGTCATTCTTAATTACTTTATCTCCATTGGTGTTGTTATAGACTACTTACTTAAATTCAGTATCGGTAAGAGCGTTATTACCGCACTCATTGCGGTTATAGATGGTATTACCGCACTTTTTTTTACAAAATAAAGAATACCTTGAACCAGACGTTATTGATGAAAATAAAATATTCAGCAATACACGTTTGCTTATGGCACTTTACGAGACTCGTTTCGTTAAGATGATCATAATCAAACTTGTATCGTTAATGTCTATAATAATTTTCTAACTTTAATATTTTTGAACCTTTTATGACATTTCTAAATCCTTCAATTAACTTCTCATAAAACAAGGTCTTCAAGTTTAAGTTACTAAGATTCACCCTTTCCACGCTTTCTTACATGAAATTAAAGCTATCATGAAAATGTTCATCCAAACAACTTTGAATTAGAATGCTTCACTTGTTTGGTATTAACGGAAGAAACCCAAAATGCTATACACTCGTCAAAAATATTAAAATTTAAAAAATGATAGAGACATTCAAAATTGCCACTCCCACGTTTACTAAGCCTGAGAATGTCGCTCCTAATTGCAATCCTACCAAAGTATTACATGCCATTAGTTGCCATTTATTGCAAAATTTTGTTTTTATATCATCAGTTACTCGTTTCCTTATAAGCAAAAAACGCCTTATCCTTCATCAACTTCAAGAGATTAGTTATTTCTCCCTAATAAAACATTTTTGAATTATTAGCCGCAGCAACGTTGTTTCTTATTTTAGTCAGTAGTACTCCTTATTTTAAATAACTACATCATCCACATTTAATATTAGTAAACCTAAAGTCAAATTAATATCAATACAAATACAAACGTTATCGACCGGTGGGAGACAAGCAGTGTAAGTAAGAGCAATAAAGGACATCAAATCAGAATTGCCATTATCCGGGGCTTTCTAAAGCGCGTTTGCAGTTCACGAGCCCTCTTCTTCATTTTTCATATCCACACGTACATTGTATACGTACATAAAACCAAAGGAAGAAACAGAATTACATGACTGTAGCAACATACGACCTCATTGTAATCGTGCCCAGGTAATTTGTTGGACTGCACGCTTCAGTGCGGGTCTCACCATCAGAAATACTTCACAAACCGTCTCAGTCCGATGATGTATAACTGGAGCTTGTAAAATATGGCATACATACACACGAAAAAAATAAAAGAGCCAGGCCTCGCAATTTCTCTATTGTGCAAGATATTGTTACTACCACGAACACTAAACTGAGCCGATGGGTTAAGAAAGGAGATTTGCGTTTTGTGAAATGCTAGTTGGGATCCTTTGTTTACTTTCCCGCTGGGAGCATGCATGCTGGCGTTAAATAAGCATTTTACTCCATCAATTAGGGCGATTAACAAACTTCCTTCTATTTTTACTAGAATTGTAATCGATTACAGATGCTTAAATGATGCAGTTTGTTATGCAATTAAAACACCAAACAACGAACATAAAATATAGTATGATAAATAATTATTTTCATCTAGTTGGCTATGGAATCGTTCCTAATTTATGAATGTAACTGCTAGTCATTTAAAAATGAAATGCCAAGTGTGAAATTTAAGTGTAAATGAAATTGCATTCATAAATTAGAAACTATTCCATAGCTATACCAGATAAAAATAATGTTTGATCATGCTCTACATAATTATACAGGTTGCCCAAAAATTTTACGAAACATTGCAATTCTATGAGTTAGAAAAGGTTTAAATACTATTTGACATAAAAGTAACCGAAATAGAAAATGTAATAATTACTTTGGTAGCTAGGCAACAAGTAGCTACCTCACTGACTTGTTGCCTAGCTACCAATGTAATGATTGCATTTTCTTTTTCAGTTACTTTTATGACAAATAATATTTGCACATTTTCCAACTCATGCAATTGCAATGTTCCGTACAATTTTAGGCAACTTATACATAATTTAATATACTATAAAAATCAATATTTCTTCATCAATGCGCAAAGCGCAAACTATCTCCTGCGATAGAGTGTATTGAACATTGCGATGGTTCTGTGCTTCAAAAATTTTATTTGATTTGATATATGTTGTAATGGTATTAAGCCCGCGACTTGGCTCTGCTAGCAGTACAACATAATTAACCGATTAAATAAGCACTGAGTTGGGGTGTTTTATGTAACTGCAATGTTAAACTAAAATTAAAATATTAAATGCATTGACAATGAGATGCGAGAAATGGTAAAGTTTGAATAAAGAAAGCAAAGGCAGAGCTTATTTTCACAAGGGTCGAAATTGACTTTTAAATAATTAAATAATAGGTTTGTGCATAGCCGAACTGAAAGAAATTAATAGACACAAAAAGATTTCCTATGTACATGTTAAAAGGAGCGTAGTTTTCAATAAAGCCAAACAAAGTAAAAATTGTGAAGATTCTAAAAGGTAAAGTAAGCAAGAATCAAATAACAGGACATTGCAAAGAGCAATTAGAGAAGCAGGCAACAACACAGGAAGGAAGCAAAAATGTTAATTAGAATTTATGTAATCAAATTTATTATCAAAACTAATTTCTGTTAATAATGTAACCTAGCAACCAGATGCGATATTGTTTAATAACGAGGAGAACAATTGAAAAAAATACTTGGCAGTTTGTTAAGATTTGTGCTCCACATTTAATACATATTTTTGATAATAAACGTGTTTTCCAATTTATACAAAGTATACCATTTTATTGCCCAAGTGCAGTGTACATGTGGGAGTATTATCATAAAGTTCCGCAACGAAAATCCTACGAATTCGACGAAACCATTTCCGAGGACATCGGTGCCGACCAGCGAAATGTTACGATATTCGACTACGGCCAAAATCAATATCGGAGCCAAGAGATCAGCAGTTCAGGGCATAGTACGGGTCTGCAAGAACGGCTCCACCGGCTTTGGCAGCAAGGGGAGTAGTGGTAGCTGAGAAATCCAACGGCGTCATCTCCAGAGTAGCATCGTGCAGTTCGACCAGGTTCTAAGGTACGAAATTACCCTAAAAATTAGTGTCAGTATCCGGAAAACGAGTTGCATACGAGATCAAACCTTGGTGAAGAATATTAGATCATTTCCAATGCTTCAGCTAAGCCGTATTCCCAGTAATTAGCAAAGCGTCACCAAAATCCGTGGTTTAGCGGAAGTTCAAGGCTGCTTCAGGAACCGACCAGAAACAATTACAATTAGACGGCGTCTATTCTACGTCACGTAATACGTCACTGCTAAAAACAAACGTTGTTATTTGTCGCCAAGCGCGAAAATTGAATATTTACCTTGCGAATTTTCATATTTTCACGAATATTTAAACTTTCAAAGGATCGCTATTTGCGAGATACAACCATTTTGTGATTTGACAGATTGTGGACATTGAACTAACGCGTATTTGAACACAATTGTTGTTTATAGTACAATCCAGATCAATTTTATATTATAGTCGACTTCGGAACCTACCTGAGAGGGAGCTTGTGTTTTTACCGAGAGCTAGCGTTTTTAAATAAAGTATAAAGACAGGCATAATAGTAGATTATATTATAAGTGAGAGAAATGCATCATTATTTGCGAGTGAGAATTTTGAATCGCGAGTGCCCCAATTTCTCACGAACTTATAATGGCATTTCGCTCACGTGTGATGTACGACGTTTTATCTTACAGTAGCAATTGTTGTGCCTAAATAGTTTGGGCGGTCAGAATATGTCGCGAAATACATTTATAATTAGTCGTCTATGATTTATGATATACGTTTCACAGTACTGAAGTGTATTGCCAGTCTATGTCAAATTCGAGGTTCGTAGGTTAGGTTTTGTTTGTTATTTGACACAGACTGACGCAAAACTTAACCTGAAAATTACGAATTTGACATAGCTTGACAGTGCAGTAGTATAAATAATAAAAACTCACTTGTGAATAAAACTTTATTTTAGTCCCTGAAAACAGTTGAATAATGTATGGTAATAGGAGCTACTGTAAGATAAAACCATTTATTTGTGCAGGAAATAAGTACCTACATTTCATATTTTAACCAGCCTAGTAATTTACTGACAGGCAAAGTTCAAGCACAGTAAAATATTAAACAGTGAATTGTGTATTGGATTTGCCTCACTTTAACTTATCAAATATTTTAGGCAAAGTTCAAGCACAGTAAAATATTAAACAGTGAATTGTGTATTGGATTTGCCTCACTTTAACTTATCAAATATTTAAATTAATTAATTAAACAAATAAGTAGAGGCTTCCATTGCAATGTATTGAAAGTTGGTAACAGACACCCTTATCAGTATTTGTTAGTTCAATAATATTACGTTTGTATTATAATTAATAGATGCCACTTAAGACCCTTAATCCAGAATGGGCCTAAGTTTACAGTTAACTTCAAATTATTGTCTTTGGAAAATAACGAGGTAGCCACTTTGTTTTCTGTTCGTTCGCATAATATGGCGGGTAGCTCCACGATTCATTAAAATTGTAAACTAGCAGCTGTGCAACCTGAAAGAACAAGAAAATTATTTAATAAAACATACAACGAATATGAAAATGAGGTTACAATATGTGTAAAAAGAAGATTACCACAAAAAATATTGTAAGAAGCACTGTGAAGAAGCTAAGCTAGCCGATTGGGCAGGATGTCAGCTTGAAGTGGGAAGATGTCAGTGGCAGTGTCTGTCAATGGAACATGTTGGGGTTTATACTTCCGAGGAAGCAATAATACAAGTTACGGTACCTATAAGATAATTAAGGTAGTGTGCAGGTGTAATTTGGATGAAGAACATGACTAAGGACACGAAGATTAGTGGAGCTCTAAAATTTGGGTTTCAAACTTAACAAAAATGTATAAATTGGCAAATGTTATTCAAAAGCGCTACGCTTGAACAACACGGTAATAAATATAATCGTTTTGTACTGTAAATATAGTATAGTCAAAAATTATTTTATTTATTTTATGGAATATTTTCTAATTTATGAATGCAACTACATTTATACTTAAATGTCAACTTGATATTTGATTTTTAGGTGAGTTATAACGGGTGTTCATAAACAGTCGTCATCCCAGTAGGTTTTGACTTCAGAAACGTATGTCTATTAAAATTGAGAAAAAATGCGCTATGACAGTACTCAATGACGTTTCATTGTGTTGCACGAATTAATCAAAGACATAACATTTTGTTTTTTAAAGCAACTGGGATGACGACTGTTTATGAACACCCGTTAGTTGCATAGTAAATTAAGCCGGTAGCTTAGCAAAAATTGTTGTTTACAAAATATTTTCCAAAATTAATGGAAATACAAACATTTGTATAATGCTCCCAGAAATTAATTGAAAACTATCGTGTCATTTTTGTAATAAAACCAGATGAAATATCAAATATATTGCTACTATTGATTGCGGAGTTTTACCGTCACGTACCTCTTCGGGATTGCCGCCATCTGTGATTTTGGTGCATATGAGTTGTTTGGAATTGGTCCCGCAGATGTATAATGATCGTCGAAGTAGCAGACATCTTCATAAAAGGGTAGAACAATTAATATTTTAAAGTTTCTGTAGATATTCTGAGGTTAACTAAACTGTCAACTAACCACTTTCGATAAAGAATTCTACCCTGCCGGCAATTTAAGAAAAATCAAAGAACAATTTATTATTAAGTCATTTGTTGCTATAGTTTAAGAGCATGGTCCAACCTGGATGAGAATTTCGTATGCTCAAAAGTAATTGCGGAGCTAGCTTTAATGACAATAGAAATCATTTATACACTGGGTAATTTGAAAGTTCAAAAAATATGTAACCATCTATATTTGATTTGGAGGATTAAGTCAATTTGACGTTTTTAAAAATATCTAAGTAATGATGTGTGAAAAGCAATTTGGCAACAAACAAAATTTAATGTAGTTATTTATTTATCAAGGATGTAAACCAGAAGTTTTTGGCCTGCGGCGTGAAAGTTATCGAACGAGGTGCGAAGCACCGAGGGCTATAACACAGCAAGAGCCAAAGACGCTGGTTACGCCTGATGTGCATACAAAAATGTATGTACAATCGAAATTTAATGTAAAAAGGTGCATCAAGATTATCCAATGTCGTTGCCAATAAAGACAGGCAACCCTTACAGTCATTTTAGATGAATAGTATATTTGTAGGTATGGTTTTCATGAATACATCTTTATAAATAATAACTGAAATATTATGTCCCGAGGGCCAAAAGGCTTTACGCGTGAAAATAGGGTCTAAAAAGCACGTATTATTGATCGATCATACTTAAAATAAATTTAAGATACATATTATTACAATGTGATCTACGACGTGCTTGCCAGACGATAAGTAGTGAACGGAAAGTTACTTCAACTTATATAAACATACATCCGACCCGTGCTTTTTCTGAGCTACAGCAATTTTAAAAATAATCTTATTTTTAATTCTAAACAAGGACAGTCCTATACAATTAATTTAAGAAAGTAACGTGGGTTCGCTTAGCACGACAAAAATGAATCTTCGCCGTCTTTTCCGAAGTCCTCGTATTGAAAGTGTCTTACAGTAGCCCATGGAAACGCTTTTGAATCGTGAATAACAACTGCTCCGATTGACTTATTCAAACCAATAGTTAAACCTGACGAAGAAACAAATGAACAAAACAAAAAGGAATCAGCTATTTACAAAACTAGACTAAAAGATTATACAAAAACCTTAGATCGAATTGCCCTGTGATTCAATCTCTCGCTTCGATCAGTGATGGCGCCTCGCCAGCATGGTTTATGATTGTCTTGCTGCGTGAGCACCTTTTATATTCAATCTGAAGTCGGAATGTTCACCAGAAGATTCTTCTGCATCTGCAGTCATGTTTTTAGAGCTTGAGAATGCAAATTTAGCCAAATCCATCAACTTGCTATAATTGACAGGTAAGCTATTGAGGCAAGATCGTAATTCATGCGTTGATACGATTTTCGACGCGTGTAAAAACTAGAGCATTGAAATCACTCTAATTAGGTAAAATTGTGGCATGGTTTATATCATACTACCATTTCAATTAGTGTCTAGCGCCACAAGCATATAAATAAATTCCAAGAACTGTAACTCAATCTACTTAAGAAACTTAAATAGAGCAAAAAGATTAAACTAAACACAACCACTGTCATATACTTATTTTGTTGTTTTTAGCAATAACCACTCATAACATCCAATTGAATAATAGTAGTTACATGGAACAGCAATTTCCATTTAATTTCAATTACTACTCTCAAACTTGTGTTTGTTAGAAAAACTTTAAACTGTTTTTTTAACTAAAAGTTTTTGTGGATTAATCATGTTGCTTTCTCATCGTCTGTTGCCAGTTAAAATATCTGCACAACTAAAGTACCCTATATAATTTACCAAATATTTTGATAAAGATTATCCACTGCATTTTGTCTAATAATCCTGTATAGATGCACTAAACAATTGTTTTTAACTATTAAACGATAAATGTAAAATAGCATCCTATAAATCAACAGTATAGGATTTATACGATATTGCAATATCTAGACCTTTTGCAAAAGATACGACTCGAACTGTATTGACAAAATATATCATTGTTATTACATATACCTACATATTTTAAATGTGATATTACAGCAAGTCCCTTCACTAGCGTGATCATGAGAAGGGCACGCATAAATCAAGGCTGCTGATGGGTATTTACTCGATACAGTATGCCTCCGGGTGGCTTACTGACCCCTTATATCAAAATTATTAGAGCATTAACACCTGTTCTTAAATCTAGGATGATAATCCATAAATCTATACTGTGATTAAACTTAAGGACAGTTTTATAGAATCAATAACAATCTTTCATCTTAACCGTTTACCAATATTGTTTACATTTACACATATCAGTAATATTTTCTGGTACATCGTTCCGAAACAATGTGATATCATCTGCGAGTTTCAAGGTCACAGTGAAAAGTTATTGCAAAAGTAGACAATGCCAAAATTTTGTTAAAATACGAGTATTAAAATTCTTGAGATTAATACAATTGATTGATTGTATAAGATGGTAATTCATGTTAGAGCCTTGGACTCGAAGAGTTTATCGGAATAGAGTTACTAGCCAGCTAATTACCAGGTCGTATACGACCATTCAATTGACAATGCTCCTTTAAAATGCATAGCGACCAATTCTGTAACTTCTGATCACAAATTAGAGACAAAACAAACTTTAGCTTAATTAAATAATCAATTAACTGATGACACATTAAACACATAATAAACTTGTAGACCCAGGTTACTATTAACTACTTCTAAATACATCAATTTAAGTAACAAGATAACACAGAGTGCATCAGTCTCAATTAACAAACAATATGTATTGCATAAAAACTTAACTGTGATTGAATTAGAAATTATTAGTACCAGATTTTCTAAAACGTTTTACAAATTTTGGTTAATTTCTAGATATTTCTCATAGCGCACACAAAATAATAAAATTCATCAAATAAATAATATTTATAATAAACCCTAATTAATACAAACACGAAAATAAATAAATCTTTAACCAAATACAGTTGATGGTAAGATTAACGTGGGCCTACTGTAGTAATGTCCAACAAATTTAAAATATAACATAAAAATAATTACTTTACGAGTTGTCCCATAAAAATAAAATGCTAAAAATTACTGAACTACCAAACTACATGGACCTAAAACAATAAATTTGATTGGTTACACAACAAAGTAATGGAAATCCACAGATGGTAGCAAGTTCGTAAAGCAACGCCTGAACTCCTAAAAATCCACAAATTTCAAACTGGCGAAAAGCCATAAGAATAAATTCCAACTATTCTGAAGCAGTGGCGAAAAACCTTGTCTCTATAACATAGCATTACGAATTTATTGTATACGCTATCCTGGAACCAAATTTTGTAAAATTCTACGTATATATGGTCAATCCTTACTTGAAATCGAAAAACGTATTAACAAGGAGACCCAAAGAAAATAGTTAAGAAGTGAAGAAAGTGTATTAATCGTAAACAAATGGGCTTTGATAAACAACGCTGAACTGAATCTAAGAACAAGTTGTAAACATTGCAAATTTGAGATAACTACAATCCCGGAACGTAACCAGTAGCCAGTCTTAATCTTTGAAATTATTGAAATGCATCGCCATCTTCAAGAAGCTACCATGATCGCATGTCATTCCAGTGAATATTATAGTTGCGAGTTCTAAAGTTTTAGATCTCAGCTCACACATGTGACTAGTGGAAACACTCGAGGACTGTCGCAGCTTTAGTTGACGACCATCACTATCAAGATTCCATGGAGTAAATGTTCGAGTGCAAGTAAGAGAATTGCTAAAACGAGAGCAAAGCAAATAAAACTAAAAGCCCAGATATGGAAATTACGCTTCAATTGCCAAATTGTAATAGATGGTTTTATCAACATAACAATCCTTCAAATATGTGTTGCTGAAATACAGATAACAAAATGTTAACAAGAGAGGTTTCCAGGTGAGATCCAGAATTAACTGATTAAACATAATCTCTTAGAAACCTTATCGTCGTTACTCACCTTAAAGCTTTAAAGCTTGCTTAAAAAATATGAAGCCTCGTCGAATAAGAACTCCCAGAACCATCACAGATCTTGTACCTACTAGCTTAATTTCAACTAAATTGAGCTGAGTTAACAGGCTTACCAATAGCAATGTTATATGCAAATTTACCTGTTATTTGTGGAAGAGGCTTCTATTGAACCCGTTGGTTAGACGAATCACGTATAGTAGCAGAGAAAAACCTTAGCTATATTTGAAACAGATGATGCATGTCTTTTTTCCAGATGCCATTATGGGGACTAACTTTTGAATTACTGAATTTAACGTAATTCAGTTGGTTTTAATAACTTACATGTGAAATGCTTACAATTTCGAGAGTATTAATACGTAGGTTGATTAATCGCTAATAGATCATCTTTGTGATTGGCAGAATTTATTTAGTAAACGTCTAGGATGTAAGTAACTTTCCTAGTAAAAATCTAACTACACCAATACCACCTGAAAAATTAGGCCTCATTTCTTTGACGTCACACCTTATAATGTCATGTAAAAAAGGTAACTCATGGCCGCCGACGTAATCTGTGTGTACTCATTGTAGTTACATGTGTTAAGATTATCAATTATAATTGCGCCGTATATAATTCTTTTCCCTCGTGGCGCGTTGCTAGCGTTTTAAAACAGTTACGGGCGAATGAAGTAAATATAACAATATTTGTGCAACGGTTTGTTGAAATATATTTTCATTGTGCCGAATAACTGTTCGATTCCTGGTTGTCAAGATAATTATACAAACGCCAATAAGGTTTGTATTTCTTGTAATAATAATTTTAAGAAGTAATATTCATATTGCCTACTTCAAAACTAACTCATAAAGTTCTCTACACCTTTATTAAGATTTACAAAACGTCTGGGAAGAAAAAGGCTTCAGAGTATTTTGGGTAGTTATCCATAACAATGCAATTAATAGTAAAGCAACGAGCAATTTTGCAGTAAACAAGAAGCTGAGCATCGTGTAGCCTCATGCTTTTAACAACAGAGGGCCATTATTTTATTTATGTCGCTCAGTGCATTTATTAAAATGTTCAAGCAACAACTTGTTAAATTCCAAATTCTTCTATGATCCAAGCGATATTAAATACTAGATTAAATATTGAACGATCTAAAGGCATCAGTGATTTTTACTTCCTTCGTCTGAAAGACGAAGGAAGTATTGTAATCACGAAAAAATCACCTTCCGAGATATCTTCAGATTTTCAAGTTTCAAGGTCCCTCGATGACGAAAAAGAGGTTTTTTTAATTCCGTCTGCTGTCTGTCTATCTGACTGTCTGTCTGTCTGTCTGTCTGTCTGTCTGTTGGCAGTATAGCTCAAAAACTATTTGTCGGAGGAAGACGATATTTTGCATACATATTATATAACTACCTCGCATGAAACCGGTACAATTTCATACAAATATATACAGGGTAAGCACCTTAAAATAATAAAATGTTGTTTATTTTTAGGTTCATTTTGAAATAAAAGGAAGTAATAACTTTCACATAGGTCAGGCTTTACATTTTCCGAAAATAAGACTCAACCGATACAGGATAATGTCACAAAAGAGTAAAAATGTTTCAACAATAACATCGTTCTGTTCAAGAGAGACGCGCGCCGGACTTATCTCGAAGAGGCTCCGTAGCGTAGTTGGAATTTTGCTGCGGTTACATCCGCTGCGGAGATGCGCTTACGATCACTCTGCAGATGCGGCGGGTTCAAACCCCAGCGGGTTCAATCTGCAGCGGGATACATTTTTTTTATTTGAAAATGTATTTAATTTATTAGAAACGTGAATATATTTCTACTCCTAACTTAATTTGATTTTAACATTATTTAGTGTCACAATGTCGACGAGGGAAGTTCTGGGTAAAGCCTTTTACAGTTTTAAAAAAATTATATTACTATGGTGGAAAATTGTTAATATGAAACGCACCTTAAAGGTGAGCGATTAGGTCACATGTATAAACAACCAATTGTAGCAACAAATTTAAAGTAACGTTTTTGCACAAAATTATGAATTGACTTCATCTTTGGAAAACTCTCTCATAGTGACAAAAGAATAGCGAACATTATGATTAATTCTGCAACCAATACTTTAATTGAAAATTATTGGGGTAAAATTAATAATAATCGATTGAACAAAAGAAATAAGGGTGAAAAACTAAGTACGTTAATAAATTAATAAACCAAATTTTTAGTTTTATATTTATTAAGTAGATTAAAAAGTGACTTATTAAAGTTTGAGGTTTAGATTACCCTACTAAAATGTTAGTTTTTGCCTTGAACCTTCGATTTATATGCGAATGGTGTACGACTAAGGGCTCAGTTTATGGCTGTGATCACGTTTACACAGGATGAACAATCTGCGTTTATGCGATTTAATTAACTTCTTGGATTTTTGGAACATTCTCTATGCTGCAAACACGCCAATTCGAGAACGACATAACCTAGAAGGACTATTTTGTGCTATTTTGTGTGGGATATAAATGCAAAGAACTGAAAAGCTTTTGAGCGGGATTGATCATATTTTTCTTTATATGTATTTTTCTATTTAAACTCGCGTTACCAGTAATAGAAGTTGAGCGGTCACCAAATACTCTGTCAGACGGGTGTAGTGTGAACACTTGTGGACTGTTAAACTAGATCAAATCTCGGTCCGTGTAAGATTTTTTTTAACTATGGAAAGGTGCGATTGCAAATTTCTATTTTTTTAAACCTTTAAATAAACTGCTGGACAAAACTATCGCATCACAAAAAAATGTCTTAAAGGTCTCTAGTCTTTTCAGAACAGATGCAGTTGTTTCGATTTGCTATTGCAAAGTGTAGTTGGCCGCAATAAATGTCCCTTCGTAATAGTCCTTTTTTACTATTGCGAAGCTCTAATACTTATAATAATATAAAAAATTTAGTTTTCAGAATATCTTTTTTTTATGTGATAATTTTGTCCAGCAGTTTATGAAATGCCATTCCTACTCTCCGCTAACTTACCGATTTCCTCTGTCTAGTTTTCGTAATCATTAGTTCCCGTTTCTTTTGGAAACTATCTTTAGCCCAGGTCGTCGCACATAATTCGTGGTAATGTATATCACATGACATGACAATGGCCATACCACATTAAAAGCACCGTTGCAACAGATTAGGAAGACTAAATGCGTCTTAAGGAACGGGCGTCCCAAAGAGCGCATATCAAAACCCGTGCAACGTCAACAGTGTGTATACCGAAAAAGGATATTGATATAGATGGACGTAGATAGTTATATTTTTGAAAAATTCTAACAGCAATAGGTATTAAATGTAACCATTTTCATGCATATTTTGTGCGGTCAGCGGCGTAATGTTGGAGCGGGTCACCAGGATTCGTCCTGGTATCCCGGTGGGACAGGGCATCTCTGTCAAAAACAGTCCTTTATTCTAAAAAAAAATTACCAACTTAACCTCAAGTTCTATTTGAAATTTCAAAGTTATATCTGCTTGTAACAACTGCTGGTGTAGCCAACTCGACGCTAATACCGTAAATGTTAAATCATTAATAATATGATTTTGTGGGCCTTCTGGAATGACCTGTTTTTTAGAAAACTTGTACTAGCTGTTTAAAAATAAATTCGTCACTGCCAATAATTTTCCATTGTTAAAACCGACGCTCACAATAAGCAAAATCCGAGAACCTGCTTGTGTTAATCTGCATAGAATAATAGGGGTGTGATTATGTGAATCCGACTTTCACATCGATTATCGGTTCTATTAAAACTAACTCCAGAGCGAGCATTCATCGCATTACGTACATGCACGCGTGAACCGATCACGAGGGCTTTTTGTTGTGCCTCGCCTGTCTTTTGTCCAACGCCTGAAATACAACAATGTTTGTCGTAGGTGGCGATGCCCCCAGCCAGTGCGATCTAAAGTAATGTGTTACTTTCGTCTGTCAAGAGCGCAAATTAAAGGTCGGATCTTATAACAATAAGAATTTATATAGCAGTAGTAAATCCACCTGTCCGCTGTTTTTGTTCTTCTCTTTATTGCGGAACTTCTCATGTATCGTGCACATTTAGATTGGGCAATGCATGTAATTGATTTTGCTTCAAACCCGCAGGCTTGGAATTGTTTAATGTTTTATTGTTTGCGAGAAAAAAGGACCGTTAATTTATTGTATTATATTCGCAAATGGGAAGGATATTTGCTCAATTGAATTCGAATTGGGTCAATGAAGAACGTGGTGCGGATTTTTTGCCATTTTTCTGTCAAGGTTGACGCACTTTCAGAAGCTATCAATTACCAATCAGCCCCGTTAAATAATTGCACTTTTTACTATTTACAGATCTTTCTTGGTAAGCTGTGGAATTTAAGATCTTATGAAAACCAAGAAAATTATTACAACTCCTGCTACACTATCCCCCTCGAAAACCAAAAGGAAGAATGTACACCTGCATCTACAGTATGGATTTAACCAAAGAAACAAAACTGAACACCGGTTTCTGTCAGACTGTAGACACTAAAATAGTCCCTGTATCTAACTTTATCTACCACAAAAATAATGGTAAACGAAATGTTCCAGGAAATTTTAAAAGCAGTAGAACAATACCGTTTCAATTATTGGCGGTGCTCACTCAAAAATTCGCCTCTGAGCTTTTATTGAAGAAAGAAACTACAACTTAAAGAATAAGTTTTATGCAACAACCTTAATGGTAGATCAATTGGTAAGTGCATACCATTATGATATAGGTACCAAATACAGTGTGCGCTGTAAAGTAAGCTCCATCGTTGTCCCAACCAACCGCCCCATAGGTTAAAAAGAAACTCAAGGAGAATCTAAACCAAGGGAAGAAAAAGCAGGTATCAAAAACTGCTCAAAAATTCCAACAACAGCCGACACTCAAACCGAATAAGCAAAAATCCGTAGAGAGCTTTACTCAGAACATCCCTGGCAAGTGGACGCTGTGACTCGAAGCAATTTTAAAACTCAAAGGAAAATAGGGGTACAAATATCTTCTTGAAAGAAAATAATGTGTGGTAATGCATCCAATAAATCAATCACATCAATTTTCAAATAAAAAAAATTTACCGGTGATGGGATTCGAACTACAGCACCTGCGAAGGCAAACTTAAATCCAGTACCTCTTCCATGGGTTCATGGAGGACCTCTCCCAACTTTGTGACAAATAGTTTTTGATTTATACCGCCAACAGACAAACAGACAGACGGAATTGAGAAAACCTGTTTTTCATCATCTCGGGGCCCTGGAACGTGAAGATCCGGAAAAATCTCGGAAGATGATATTTTTGCGATTACAATACTTGCTTCGTCTTTTAGACGAGGGAAGTAATAAACCATCGTCCATCCATCAAGTCTATCTAAACCTAAGAAAAAGCGATAGACAACACAAGAGCAAGCTGAAGAGAAAAACAGAACCGACCAGATACAGCCAACTAGAAAAGGTACTATCAAAAATCATACAGATGGATAAATAAAAGCATCTGATACAAATCTCGTAATAACAAAGGGACACTATCCCATACCATATGACGACTCTCATAAGTACAAGTACATCCAGACCCAAAATGTAACCAATCATTCAATCAAAAGAAAAGGGGCCTAAAAACCACAAACAAGCAATCAGAAAGATTTAGCAATAATACTTCAACGAGCCAATAGTGAAAGTCAATATGAGAAGAATTTAACTCTAAAATAAAACATACAAAATGACTGACAGTTATCCCAACAACTAAGCTATTTGAACCATTTCACAACATGAAAATGCATTTATTATATACCATAAATAACCTCTGTAGCAAATTCGATTTGACAGCTCATGCGATTACAAATCTCAGAGGAAAACTCAAGGGTAGTAACTGCGCCCATGAGTACTCAAAAGAGACAATGTAAAAAACCCTAACCTTCAATGTACACAGTTTGCGTTGAAAGCTTGTAGGACTGCCAATCAAGCTGAAGCGGAACCGTTCTACCAGGTATTACAGTTTCACCCAATGTACGACGCTCAAGTCCAGCCCATGAACACGAATGTACGGCTCCTTCGGGATCAAAAAATTATTACATGTCTCTAAAAGTTAACGTGATCGGGATTACTTGAAATCCAAGAAAGGAAAACGGCCAACGTCAGACTATGTGAACATAAAGGTGCAGCGCATACCTTCAGCTCGGGCGACCAACAGGTGTTTACTTCAAAATACTAGCAAATCCTGGTTTAACAGAAAGGTGCTGTGATCCAACAAGACAATAAAGTCCAAGCTCCACTGGATCACGGAATTTTTTTCTGGATAAATCCGCTTCCAATGTGTACCATAACGATTCACGAAAAATACACCTTGCAACAGTAAATTCAAAACTTCAAAATTTTCAAAACTAGCAATCAGAAAATAGCTCTGCGCTAAAAAGCAACGCCAATTGTAAATCCCAGAAATTATTAAAATCTGCATAGGCAAACTAATACATACACCGTCATTAAGAGTTTCCAAGGGTGCTGTAAACCCGAATAAGGAAGCAAATGATTTCTTCCTACAACTTTCAAACTCATTACTTTTAATGCTAAAATCTGTTATTGAACTTGACGTTTCTCTTGCTGACACAAAGAGTATATGCTGCTAGGCAACAGTGTCAGTTCCTAGGGTTAAAAGTTTCTTTATGAATGACTGCGTGCTGTTTATGACAGTTACGTAGCAATAAAGCAACTCTTTATAGTACTAAAGTTTATTTTATTTTACTAGTACTATAAATTATCTCTAGGTCAGCTGTCAATGTCAAAATAAATGCTTGTCAATGTCAAAATAGATGCTTGTCGATATCCATCAACCCAGACTAATGTCAAATTTTTTTTCTTACAAAATAGACGTCAAATTTGTAAACTCGATTTTTTCGATTTTAGCAGTCGGACATAAAGCTTTGTATACAACTTGTACATAAATAAAGACTCGTCTCCTTTATTGACCTCACTCGCAAAACTCGTTCGGCTCTAAAAAAAACTCTTCAAATAACGTCCTACATTATGTATTTGTTATATAAATAGCTATTAGTTCCTATAAACTGAAAGTAAATTACATTTGGTCGGCTATGGATGCAATTATTGTCCTAACGATTTTTAAATAAAAGACGTGAAAAGCAGTCAATTATTAAAAGTTTTAAACATTTTCACTTGTCTTAATTGCAGAAACAATAGTATGTATTATTCAAATTAAAAGTGGTTCTGTTTGACTCGACACTTTTGCGTTCGCTCGGCTACGCTGCGCTTCGCTTCGCAAATTTTAACATTATTTCTTTTCAGGTGCAACTTTTAATCTTAATAAATATCAATACAAATGGTGAGAGCACTTGATTATATCATCTATGTGGCCACAACAGTGGATTAATTCAATTGACGTCTATTTGCCCAAAAGCTCTACAAAAAATGTTACCGCTTTCATTTGATAGACAGTAAATTGGAACCAAGTTTGTAATTTCTTACTTGAATTGGGAGTACCAAAACATCTAGTCAACCTAATAGAGTGCAATTGTGATGGTTCTACAGCGTCAGTAATAATAGATAATTCTGATTCGTAGTCATCTATATCCAGGGGCGTAGCCAGGATTCCAGTTAGAGGGGGGCATAAATTTAATTATCCACTCAACTACTATTATTATTATAGTTTTATTTAATTTTTTACAAATTACAAAAATTATAAGTTGAAACATCATCAGTTTCCGCAAATCTGCTGCAGATCGTAGCTTCTTTTTTTTAAATGTTGTAGAATGTGAATTGCAATAATGATTATAAATCAACTGCCTTTTGCTCTTTATAAATGTTTAGGGGTGGGCAACTGCCCACCTCTGCCCCTCCCTGGCTACGCCCATGTCTATATCCAGTTGTGTAATTACACAGTTGCTATTTTTACACTCTTATTATTTCAGGCAACAGGACGGGCATTCAAATCGATCGACAGAAAAGTAAAATGGTGATCATCGACCTTAATCTAAATAGTTTTAAAGAAATGAGGTCATAAATCAATCATATGTTGGAAATATTTAATCATTAATCTATGCAGATGCTAAGAAAAAATACAGAGATGTAGCAATAGACAAGTAATGTTCAATATCGGACAGAGGTGTTACAATATCAACTAAATGAAGATGATGAAATAATTGCTGTTTCTTATTTTCGAAGAAAAATAAATGCCCTCGATGGTCATGTATGTTGTATATCACTGACATATTAATCAAAGATTTGGTCAAGTGACAAGCCATAATCAAAATGACATAGAAAGGCTGATTATTCAAGTAGAAGAAGTAAAAATGCTTTGCCATCTACTTCTTCTGGTATAAAAGCTATGTTTAAAATTAGTGTTTTTTTAAAGAACAGGTTTACATAGATATTTCAATGTTTATGTTTTAGGAGAGACTTACTAACCCATTTGTATACCATTAATAAAAATTTGTTATTATTAATTGCATTTTTGTTCTTTAAGGAAAACCCCAATACGCATGCATATGAGTCTTAAAAAATTGAATCATCACGAAGGTAACTAGTGCTCATTCCATCCTGAAACGAGAATACGGTTGCCTTGTCTGGATGATTTATTTTCATGTCTATAGGTATAGGACAGGTTATATTTGTGTATTTTTTTATTGTTAATTAGGTTTAAACGTTGTAATCTAGCATAACAAAAAGTGCGAATTGGACGCTGTTCAGTCGCTTGTGTACCCAGCGCACGTTGACAAGCAGCAACTCTCAGTGCATTGTGCGAAATCGTCTAATGCAAAATAAATAGAAGCAGCTTGAAACAGTCTGGTAGGTTAATGTTTGAGTGCAGCAAACAGCATTTGCATTTCCAGCATACCCAGTGTAAATCGGTTACAAGGTGAGTACACGAGTACGAAACAGCCAAGTAATTTCGCAACGACCACTGTTTATGCCATAACGTCAGCTATCATTGCAGCACCAACCAGCAGTCGGGGTAATTCCCCCCATTCTGTGTGGTAAAATTTCACGCGTCACGCCGTACAAGGTTTGGGTGACGCAATTCGAGGGCGAGCCTAATACACAATACAGCAATTCGCAGTCATCGAGAATTCCTAGGTAACTTGATACCGGGTTTTATATATGTAATCGCGTATACTGCCGGCTTCAGATAGAACCGGTTTCAAATGGTTTAATATTTGCTTCTTTAAAGACAGTTATGGTGGATTTTTATTTTAATATTGTGTTATGTACGTTTAAATGTAATATTTAACGAAGCTTTCTAACATTCGGTAATATTAAAATAATTATGAAATATACAAAAATAAATATTTGTATCACATCCACTCATTTTCTTCACAAGCATCGTAAATCAACTCCATATTGATCCATGGTCTTATTACCTATAACTATCAAAAATTAAAGAAATGTTGGAAAATGTTATTCCTAATAAACGCTTTTGTCTAAACATGCAGTAGATGACGGAATCGAATAGAAAAACAGTGATCTTAAAGTTATACAGTGCAACAACAATAAAACTATAATCTAGTTCCCAGTTCTTATTCAAGTGAAGTTAGCATTAGTGTTTTTTTCTGTAAAATAGCTTTTAGCAATTGTCAAATAATAGAAGTATACCATTACATTTGGGCGTTACACTTTTACAGGTATAAAACACTAGCTGACCTTTAATTTTCTATAAAATTAATTATTGATGGGTTGGAATTATTTTTTTTGTTACAAAAATTCAAGTTTAATTAAAATTCAAAATTAGTATTATTAACTGATCGAAAACAATTTAGACATTTTTAGCTTTTTGGTTAAGGAGTAGATCTAATATTTATTTAAATTTCTTGATACCAATATTAAGTTCTTACAAATTGCATCCACTGTAAGTTTTAGTTTCCGTTAGAATGATTTACCCAGCCAAGCTTACACCATGCGTCGATATGTTATTATCAAACCCATTTTCACTCCGAAAACGTGACGCAGACTGATTGCATGTGCGCCATTATATTTTTAGATTGAAACATTAGGCATAATTTAGTAGCATACATGATCCCAGACTAATACCATAGTATTGCATTAGCCAGCATCTTTCTCCGGAACACAATCACCGAATTGGAGGCAGACCAGTGATCATTCCATCTAAGCTTATAATATAAACATCTTTCGTGATGTAAAATAATATTCATTTCGATGTTATTGTATTATTACAGTGTTTAGATGCAAAAGTTTATGTGTTGACTTTATCTGCCATTTGGGAGGCGTTTATTAAGCATTTTGCCTGCGATTTCGATTTAGGTCCCAGGCTTGGAGTAGATCATTTTCTTGCTACTATTGATATTTCGTGTGGTATTTATCTAGTTCTGATTACGGAACTCGAAATAAAGGTCGTTCGTACTTGAAAAATCACAAGCGAAGTCTATTTGTGAAATTGGTTAATATTCATCGCAAAGGTCAGGCCACTAACATAAACTTAAAAAAAAATCTGTAAAGGGTTTTACTCAAAACTTCCCTCGTCGACATTGTGACACTAAATAATTTAAAAATCAAATTAAGTTAGGAGTAAAAATATCTTCACGTTTCTAATAAATCAAATACATTTTCAAATAAAAAAAATGTATCACGCTGGGGTTTGAACCCGCAGCGGATCTAACTACAGCGAAATTCCAACTGCGCTACCGGATCTCTTCCAGATACGTCCGGCGCGCGTCTCTGTTGAATGTCACGGTGTTATGGTTGAAACATTTTACTCTTTTATGACATTATACTTTATTGGTTGACTCTTATTTTCGGCAGATGTAAAGCCTGACCTATGTGAAAGTTATTGCTTCCTTTTATTTCAAAAATAATTTACGGTGCTCACCTTGTATATATTTGTATGAAATTGTACCGTTTTGGAGCTATACTGCCAACAGACAGACAGACAGACAGAGAGGGAGACTGACGGAATTGAAAAAATCTCTTTTTCGTCATCTAGGGACCTTGAAAGGTGAAGATCTGAAAAACTCTCGAATGATGATTTTTTTCGTGATTACAAAACTTTCTTCGTCTTTCAGACGAGGGAAGTAAAAACTGAATGACCCTCTTTGTATTTTAGGTAAATGAAAATGATAAATTATCCACAATAATTTTGAATAGGGTTGGGCCATAAATATCTGACTGTTTTATAATTATGTAAACCAAGTCTGTTCGTGAGTAAATTCAACATTTTAGTAGAAGTTATAGTATTGTGATTTTGAGGTTCTGAATTGTGACTAAGCCTATGTTGCTAGTTTTAATTTTATTAAAACCTTGAGAATACTATAACACGGAATAAACCACAATTAGGCGACCAGTCCTCATCCATCATTTTCAATTTGACAATAAAGTAGAAACTAAAACAGTCCTACACATATCTTATGAATTAACAAACTCAAATGCCTAAGACGTAAGGAAATAAATCATGGCCAATCTCTAGTCACAATAAATGTGACTACGTAGGTGAAAAAACAAAATTTAAAAAATATTCGTTATAAATTGCAAACAATATTAAGAGCGGGACCGTAGTAGTGGGGATTCGATTGTAATTTTAATTTCAACACGAATTACGGAATAACAGCACAAGAGGGCGGTAGTATAAGAAATGCCTCTAATAAATTAATTTGGGTAGCAGATGTATCGTTCACGCTTCTAACAAAGAGAGGGCACTAAAGTTTTAGACAGAGGCTGCTACTGCGTGCATTTCCAAGAACTGATGTGTCGCGGAATGGCTGTTATCTTATCGCATTGTAGCCGCCCCCGCGTGTTTGATGGTTTCTTGTTTCATGCTGCGCTCGCATCTTTCGCTGTTCTCGGACTTCGGCCGGTGGTCCGCTGGATCTTGAAAATTGTTTGAAGTGCATGTTGCCCTTGCTTCTGCGACGCCCAATTTCAGTTTTCGAGATGACACGGGTTATGTATGTGCATACGCACTTTGAAGGATTTTTAAAAAAATTGCCTTGAACCGGCTTCGAACTCGCTACCTACCTAACGCTCGTAGGAGCATTTCTTTCTCTGTCGCTCGCGCACGCAAATCTCGTGTTCGTTTTTACTGCCTCTAACCCGCGCCTAGTGCTCTCTCTCTCTTGAATTGAACTGTTCGGTCGAATATCTGATGTGCTTCTGTTTTTCGGATCCGTTGTTCGTTCCCTACTTATTTTTTCTTTTTAACTTAAAACCCTTTCTATTTTCTTCTTAATACAGTACTTCTTACGTACAAGTCCATCGCTTTTTATATTTATCTTTATTTTAATTCTTTGCTTAAATACTTTTAATATCAATCTTTCAATTGTTCATGTCTTTTCTTACGTTTTATTGTAAAAAAAGTCATTCTTAGGTTTTTCTTTAAAAAAACTCGCTTTTCATATTAACCTTTTTAAATCTTTTCTTACGTTTTAGTTAAAAAAAACGCTTTTTCATATGGATCTTCCGTTGTTTAAATCTTTTCTTACGTTTAAGTTTTAAAAACCCTCTTTTCATATGGATCTTATGTTTTTTAAATCTTTTCTTACGTTTTCCTTGTAAAAAAACTCTTTCTTAGGTTTTCCTTAAAACACGCTTTTCATGTTCACCTTTTGTTTTTTAAATCTCTTCATACATTTTAGTTTAAAAAACGTTTTTTTCATATGGATCTTTCGTTTTTTTAATGTTTTCTTACGTTTTAGTTTTAAAAAACGTTTTTTAAATCTTTTCTTATGTTTTTCTTAAAAAAAAACTCTTTTTTCACGTGAATCTTACGTTTTTATATTTTTTCTTACGTTTTAGTTTTAAAAAACTCTTGTAATCTAGAAAGTATTATTATCAGATACTACCATAAATAGAATGAGCATCTTTTTTTTAGAATTCATAGCTTATGCTAAAATTTGTAGCATTTTTATGTACTTATTATTAATTACTATTTTTGTTCAATAGAGAGGACGAAAACGACGATGTATTGAAAATAATGTAGTTTAATAATAGATACTCTCTGTTTTTGTTATTTTCTCTGCGTTATAATGCGACTATAAAGTCTCTTATTATTTCCCATTAATGGTATGTTATAGATATTAACGATACAAGTTTGAATATGAGCATCTTCACGACACGAGTTTGATTGCCAAAAACGAGGCGGTGAGCCGAGTTTTGCGGCAATCAAACGAGTCTCGTTAAGATGCTCATAAGCAAACGTGTATTTTTCAATATTTTATCTTCATCAATAAATTCAGGCATTTGCCAGTACATTGCAAAGTTTAAATTTCCCGCCATCGTGCTCTGCATGTCCATATGAAACTTCTAACTTGATAATGAGTTTTATGTAGCACTGTGTCCCCATTCCTTCATCATAAGCCGAACGCATTTCAGTTTTACCGCTTTCAATTCAAATTTTGCGATAAACGCGCAAAATTTTGCCGCTAAAACTGGATTCCATTTACATAACCAAAATCGCAATCACAAATCAGCAGGCATGTCATGTGACGTCACAGAACAGTTGACAGCGCCATCTATCAAACAGTTGCCCAAGTTTAGGGCAGCTATTATGGCAAACGCATATTCCAGTGTCACAATTCTCGCACTAAAATCTGTCGTTTAGGTTTATTTGTCTAGCAATGTGGTTTATATTCCACAATTAGTTTTATAATAACATTATCTAGGGAATAAGCTATTAACATGTCAAGTTTGGACCAAAAAGAAATTCAAATATTTATATTTTATTTATTTAATATTTCTGTTATTTGACTTCGCATCCAGGTGAAATTTGATCACACCCTTCAGCGTGTTGTTTTCTAACAATATATATGAAAATAATTGGTTAATTTTAATTGTGAACGACGTCTAACAGATTTTAAAATACCGTGTTGTTTCTATGGTGCTGCCATCTTATAGGAAAAAGTGCAGCGGTCCCCGTCTTAAATGCAAATCTTCTCAATGTTGACGTTCGGCTATGTTAGCACAAGTAGTCTCCAGGGTCAGATTAAAGAATCTCTCATAATAATATTTATCAGTGGCAAGAATAGGAACATAAAAACGAAAAGTTATTTTAAAACTGCAAGAAAAATAATTAGTCGTTTATTTATCTACAACGAAAAGTGACATTTTCAAGGACGAGAAAGTTGTTTACAGCCGAGTCGTCAGCCGAGAACGGAATTACTTGCGAGGTCCTTTAAAAACACTTTTCGTTCGTGGTGAATAAATCGGTTTATTTCATACTGCAAGTTTAACGAGTTTTAAATAAAAAATTGTAAATCACTTCAAATTTCATGTCAACAACTACCGGTGTGAAGATGGCAGCCAGAAGGTAGCAGCCAAAAGTGACGAACATTGCCGAAGAGCTCATAGATATACAAAAAATTATAGAGAAAGAAACTAACACCACGTTCAACTCAATAAGGAATTTGCGATAAAGCTTTTTAGGTGCTACACATGAGAAATCCCGGCGCATAAAAAGATACTTCACATATCGGGCAAAATAAATAATAATTTTTCAGCTCGAATGCTACACATAGACCCCGAAAGAAACTTTGCTAAAAACCTGCCCTCTATATACCGAACAAATGGGCCCAAACCGAATTTCATTGCCGTACTCCACATAGCGGGTAAACTACCCCCGCCTAAATAAAATTAGCATTTTGCTGCTCGGATACTACACATAGAACTCGAACGAAACTTTGCTAAAAACATACCCTATATATACCAAATAAAAGGGCCCAAACAGATTTTAGTTGCCGTACTCCACATAGCGGGTAAACCACCCCCGCCTAAATAAAATTAGAATTTTGCAGCTCGGATACTACACATAGAACTCGAACGAAACTTTGCTAAAAACATACCCTATATATACCGAATAAAAGGGCCCAAACAGATTTTAGTTGCCGTACTCCAAATAGCGGGTAAACCACCCCCGCCTAAATAAAATTAGAATTTTGCTGCTCGGATACTACACATAGAACTCGAACGAAACTTTGCTAAAAACATATCCTATATATACCGAATAAAAGGGCCCAAACAGATTTTAGTTGCCGTACTCCAAATAGCGGGTAAACCACCCCCGCCTAAATAAAATTAGAATTTTGCTGCTCGGATACTACACATAGAACTCGAACGAAACTTTGCTAAAAACATACCCTATATATATCAAATAAAAGGGCCCAAACAGATTTTAGTTGCCGTACTCCAAATAGCGGGTAAACCACCTCCGCCTAAATAAAATTAGAATTTTGCTGCTCGGATACTACACATAGAACTCGAACGAAACTTTGCTAAAAACATACCCTATATATACCGAATAAAAGGGCCCAAACAGATTTTAGTTGCCGTACTCCACATAGCGGGTAAACCACCCCCGCCTAAATAAAATTAGAATTTTGCAGCTCGGATACTACACATAGAACTCGAACGAAACTTTGCTAAAAACATACCCTATATATACCGAATAAAAGGGCCCAAACAGATTTTAGTTGCCGTACTCCAAATAGCGGGTAAACCACTCCCGCCTAAATAAAATTAGAATTTTGCTGCTCGGATACTACACATAGAACTCGAACGAAACTTTGCTAAAAACATACCCTATATATACCGAATAAAAGGGCCCAAACAGATTTTAGTTGCCGTACTCCAAATAGCGGGTTAACCACTCCCGCCTAAATAAAATTAGAATTTTGCTGCTCGGATACTACACATAGAACTCGAACGAAACTTTGCTAAAAACATACCCTATATATACCAAATAAAAGGGCCTAAACAGATTTTAGTTGCCGTACTCCAAATAGCGGGTAAACCACTCCCGCCTAAATAAAATTAGAATTTTGCTGCTCGGATACTACACATAGAACTCGAACGAAACTTTGCTAAAAACATACCCTATATATACCGAATAAAAGGGCCCAAACAGATTTTAGTTGCCGTACTCCAAATAGCGGGTAAACCACTCCCGCCTAAATAAAATTAGAATTTTGCTGCTCGGATACTACACATAGAACTCGAACGAAACTTTGCTAAAAACATATCCTATATATACCGAATAAAAGGGCCCAAACAGATTTTAGTTGCCGTACTCCAAATAGCGGGTAAACCACCCCCGCCTAAATAAAATTAGAATTTTGCTGCTCGGATACTACACATAGAACTCGAACGAAACTTTGCTAAAAACATACCCTATATATATCAAATAAAAGGGCCCAAACAGATTTTAGTTGCCGTACTCCAAATAGCGGGTAAACCACCTCCGCCTAAATAAAATTAGAATTTTGCTGCTCGGATACTACACATAGAACTCGAACGAAACTTTGCTAAAAACATACCCTATATATACCGAATAAAAGGGCCCAAACAGATTTTAGTTGCCGTACTCCACATAGCGGGTAAACCACCCCCGCCTAAATAAAATTAGAATTTTGCAGCTCGGATACTACACATAGAACTCGAACGAAACTTTGCTAAAAACATACCCTATATATACCGAATAAAAGGGCCCAAACAGATTTTAGTTGCCGTACTCCAAATAGCGGGTAAACCACTCCCGCCTAAATAAAATTAGAATTTTGCTGCTCGGATACTACACATAGAACTCGAACGAAACTTTGCTAAAAACATACCCTATATATACCGAATAAAAGGGCCCAAACAGATTTTAGTTGCCGTACTCCAAATAGCGGGTTAACCACTCCCGCCTAAATAAAATTAGAATTTTGCTGCTCGGATACTACACATAGAACTCGAACGAAACTTTGCTAAAAACATACCCTATATATACCAAATAAAAGGGCCCAAACAGATTTTAGTTGCCGTACTCCAAATAGCGGGTAAACCACTCCCGCCTAAATAAAATTAGAATTTTGCTGCTCGGATACTACACATAGAACTCGAACGAAACTTTGCTAAAAACATACCCTATATATACCAAATAAAAGGGCCCAAACAGATTTTAGTTGCCGTACTCCAAATAGCGGGTAAACCACTCCCGCCTAAATAAAATTAGAATTTTGCTGCTCGGATACTACACATAGAACTCGAACGAAACTTTGCTAAAAACATACCCTATATATACCGAATAAAAGGGCCCAAACAGATTTTAGTTGCCGTACTCCAAATAGCGGGTAAACCACTCCCGCCTAAATAAAATTAGAATTTTGCTGCTCGGATACTACACATAGAACTCGAACGAAACTTTGCTAAAAACATACCCTATATATACCAAATAAAAGGGCCCAAACAGATTTTAGTTGCCGTACTCCAAATAGCGGGTAAACCAGTCCCGCCTAAATAAAATTAGAATTTTGCTGCTCGGATACTACAAATAGAACTCGAACGAAACTTTGCTAAAAACATACCCTATATATACCGAATAAAAGGGCCCAAACAGATTTTAGTTGCCGTACTCCAAATAGCGGGTAAACCACCCCCGCCTAAATAAAATTAGAATTTTGCTGCTCGGATACTACACATAGAACTCGAACGAAACTTTGCTAAAAACATACCCTATATATACCGAATAAAAGAGCCCAAACAGATTTTAGTTGCCGTACTCCAAATAGCGGGTAAACCACCCCCGCCTAAATAAAATTAGAATTTTGCTGCTCGGATACTACACATAGAACTCGAACGAAACTTTGCTAAAAACATACCCTATATATACCGAATAAAAGGGCCCAAACAGATTTTAGTTGCCGTACTCCACATAGCGGGTAAACCACCCCCGCCTAAATAAAATTAGAATTTTGCAGCTCGGATACTACACATAGAACTCGAACGAAACTTTGCTAAAAACATACCCTATATATACCGAATAAAAGGGCCCAAACAGATTTTAGTTGCCGTACTCCACATAGCGGGTAAAATTTTATTTAGGCGGGAGTGGTTTACCCGCTATTTGGAGTACGGCAACTAAAATCTGTTTGGGCCCTTTTATTCGGTATATATAGGGTATGTTTTTAGCAAAGTTTCGTTCGAGTTCTATGTGTAGTATCCGAGCAGCAAAATTATAATTTTATTTAGGCGGGGGTGGTTTACCCGCTATTTGGAGTACGGCAACTAAAATCTGTTTGGGCCCTTTTATTCGGTATATATAGGGTATGTTTTTAGCAAAGTTTCGTTCGAGTTCTATGTGTAGTATCCGAGCTGCAAAATTCTAATTTTATTTAGGCGGGGGTGGTTTACCCGCTATTTGGAGTACGGCAACTAAAATCTGTTTGGGCCGTTTTATTCGGTATATATAGGGTATGTTTTTAGCAAAGTTTCGTTCGAGTTCTATGTGTAGTATCCGAGCTGCAAAATTGTAATTTTATTTAGGCGGGGGTGGTTTACCCGCTATGTGGAGTACGGCAATGAAATTCGGTTTGGGCCCATTTGTTCGGTATATAGAGGGCAGGTTTTTAGCAAAGTTTCTTTCGGGGTCTATGTGTAGCATTCGAGCTGAAAAATTATTATTTATTTTGCCCGATATGTGAAGTATCTTTTTATGCGCCGCCATTTCTCATGTGTATCACCTAAAAAGCTTTATTCGGTTCGCAAATTCCTTAATTGAGTTGAAAGTGGTATTAGTTTCATTCTCTATAATTTTTTGTATATCTATGAGCTCTTCGGCAATGTTCGTCACTTTTGGCTGCTACCTTCTGGCTGCCATCTTCACACCGGTTCAACAACTGACGTATAATTTTAAAGTACTTTAACTTTAATATTTTACTTTAAAGTGCCAGGACTTTAACGTTCCATTTTTTCTACCATAAATAGTCCGAAAAATGTAATTTTTGACATCAATATGAAATAAAAGATTTTTTTTTATATTTTGCAACAATTCTCTAAAGCTCAATACAAAACCAAGGAAATGAATACCAAAGTGTTGATGGAAGAATTGAAGTGCCCCACTTATAAAATCACATTGTTAAGGCAATAAGCTATATCAAGACAGACTAGTAGAAAAATTGAACATCAGAATTGCAGAAAAACGCACAGCACGATCGCCTAAAGAACTGCAAACATAAAGCAGCGGATGAAGAAGAAATGAACGGAAAAGAAGAGTAGTTAGTACATAACTAAAAGAGTCTACACAAAGTTACGCAGACTGTAGTAGAGTACTTAAAGCATTGCTAAAAAATAAAAGAACGATCACTGGGATAACGTATGTTAAAACAGAAGTAGTAAGCAAATATAGTAGATAAAAAATCATGGAAACTAATACGCAGTCTGAGACAAGAAAATAAAAACAAAACCAGAATAGCAAGAATTCAGTGTATAACAAAAGCAGACGTGGAATTAGTTAAGTACGAAGGAAAAAAATCGACAGAAATGATCAGAAAATAAAATTGAGACAGATTATATCAGACAAATTAAATCCTTCATACATAACATAATACATAATATAGGAAACAAAACCGAATGCCACAATTACCGACAAGTTTGAATATTGAAAACCATGGCCAGAATTTTTGACGGTGTACTAAAAAGTAAAATAAAAGAACATACTCGTATGAGAAAATCTTGTGAGAAGAAAAACGGATTCAGATCGAAGCGTCCATTCTCAGATAACATATATTGTGTAAGACAAGTGCTAGCAAAAACTCAAACTAGAAATCTCGAAACACATTTAATATATGTAACGCTTGGTCTGATATGGTAATTTTGATTTAATTACTCTTTGCACTTACGCTCTTTAGAGTAGTCAGTAAGCCAGCATCCGTATTATTCTCGAGTGAATAGATTAAGAGCAGTTTAAATAACATATGTATATTGGTCTTTATGTTACATATCAAGTTTTAACACTAAAATTAATTAGAAAAGATAAGTAAAATTTAAACAATTTAGAAAATATATTCGGCTTGTTTTAATACAGTCGCAGGCCTGGGAGGTTTCTAATCCACGCTACTGCAGTTATAATGTTAAGTATAACGGTGCCGATAGGCTGTGTTTTTAATTCTTGTCGAACCACGTCCAGCTAAATATTAGAGAGTAATCTTTTACGACACTCCACAGGTGTAGATATTCTCTGGGGCCACTTTGGACGACCTCTAAAGCGACGCAATATACTAAATTTTTACCTAGCAAAGAGTTTTAGCCGACTGCGCGCAGAGGCGGAAGCTATTCATTTTGTCTCGCAATGCTCTAGGACCTCTCCGTGTGGTTAAGATGCTGCCCTCGTCCAGATAAGTCATTCTTTTGGTTAGTTATAGGGGTGGATCGACGTGGTAAGCGCTTATCAAGCAACAGTCTTCGTATTTGTCGATACCTCTTTGGGGGCGTAGAATTGTCGTTTTAACGACGTAGTAATGGGGGCCGGACTCGTAGGGATTCAGGTAAGGGTAAGTGAAATTCTGGTAGTGGGAAGCTATTTTAGAGCAGGAGCCGGAGCCGGCGACCTAGCAAATGCTGTAAGGTCGGGTCTCAGCTTCATTCCCGGGTATCGCAGCCGGTGGCTCCATTAATACGTTTAGGTTTGGAATTTAGAAATGTGTTTTGAGCTATGAAAGGCTTTTCCAAGTGGGTGCATGGACTTAAGTCTAGGGACTAGTAGCTTCTCCAGTTGAGGCTGGCTGGACTGATCGCTGGGCTCAAATGCCTTTAGCAGGCTGGGTGTCTTTGTTTTATACCCCTCTGGGACTCTGTATCTGAACCATATTCTGATGAAATTTAAGAAGGGATGGATCATGATTGGGTGCACCCAAAATCGCGCACCGCTGGGCCATTTCGCTTATCGCAAGTCTCTTCAAGCTGGAGATTCAAGCTCCGATCTGCTTTCAAATTCTACATTATTAGCGTGCATATTTTAACATGCAAGCGGCTAACATCTGCCCTCGTCATAATAGTGAAATACTGTTCTCATTGGAGGCTCCGAGGATTTTTCAGAATGCTGCATTCATCTTGAAAAGAAATAGGTGAATTAATATAACCGATTGATTAAAACGCATCTATAACAGAACATATTTTGAAAGTATATAGCATTTTATAGAATTTTGCAAAACCACTCGGTTTATAATTAATCGTAGGAAATGCAGCATTTTTTGCTGATATTTAAGTTTTACTTTAATATTCAGCTCTTACCATGTGGATTTCTATGTAGCCTCTTCTTGGTATATCGCCTGTCGTCCGCAAATACTCACAGTTGGAAAACCATTAGTTAGTTACCAAGAGAACATTTACCTGTAAAACTGGTCCCATCTGGGCTATTACTGCAGATAGATAAAAAAGTTCCGCACTAGAATCGACACCGTGCGCTAGCGAAAACAAATTTCTGATTACTTGGTGTGACATAATTATTAGCTATAAGTTATCACAACGGAGGGTCCCTATTAGCATTGCAGTTGTCTAATAAATTATAACATCGATTTACCGCCTGGACGATCAACACACTAATTTTGAATACATGACTGAGTCACCAGTGTAAAATCAATTAAATAATCAATGATTCCTAAAACTGTACTTTATTTTGTAAAGTTGATTATAGCCATTTCAGATGTTTATTCATACAGTAGATAGTTTTACACACAGAATTTTTAATATACTGAGCAGCTAAGAATTGCATCTATTTGCAGATTATATTATTTGAAAAAAGAATACAATTGCGAGCTTATATGGGTTTTGAAACTATAGTATAAGCAAACAAGTTATTGTTCTATTGCTCGTTTTCATTGTCTGAAGCTCGTTTCCTTTATATAGAAATTGAAGGGCGCTCTAAAATTATAGCTGAAACCCATTCGGTGCAAATTTATTTAATCGTTTTACACTCCATCATATAATTATTTTATGTACATCAAAACTTCTCTAATTTTTATCTAACTTCAGTGAATTTGAACTATTAACTAAATATAATTTCAACTTTACTATTAATGTCGTTCTTGGATATTTTTAAATTTTGTGATGTTTTATATATGCTCTATTATTTGTTCTTCCCAAGTTATTATATATCAAGCGCCCAAACTTGTTTTCTTTATATTAACTTCAATTTATAGGAAAAAGGGGAAGAAAATCCACAATTTACTTTTATTGATTTTAATACCAAGAACTAAGCTAGCCTGAGAATGTAAACCATGTGGTTTGTATACTTAAAGAGAATATAACTTTAATTTTTTACCAATTTATATTGAGCAACAACTGTACTACTGTACTAATATAGAGATGCTTGGATGTGAATCAAGGCGTATACGTATACTTCATCGACTATAACAAGGCATTCGATAACCTCCGTCATGATATGATCAACTCATCAATGTTCTCAAACAGAAACAGGCTACAAAGACCTACAGATAATATCAAAATTATATTATAATCAAACAGCTACAATACGCATCGACAATCAAACATCAGAAGAAAAAATTATAAGAAAAGAAGACAAAGATGCGAGTTGTCGCCATCTATTTTTAATGCTTACTCGGGAGAAATTCTTAAAAAATCTCTAGAAGGGGAAAAAGTTGAATAAGAGACAACGGAATACTAATTAATAACATCAGATATGTCGATGATAATGGCAGAAAATATCGAGTATTTACAAAGACTAATGGACCTATTAACCACATATATTGAAGAATATGGACTAACACTTACTACGAGAAAGACCAAATTTATGATAGTATCAAAATCTCACAGAAGAAATGAAAGCATTAATATCAACAGAAACAGCATAGAACAAGCCGATAAATACACATATCTTGGTATGGTGGTAAACCAGACAAACAACTATACACACGAAATCAAAATTATAAAAGAAAAAGCCCGAGCAAACTGTGTTAACATGAAGCGTGTCCTCTGCAACAAATACTTGAGCTTAAAGCTAGGGCTCGATTAGCAAAATGTTACATCTTTACTACCCTCCTATATGGAGTAGAAACATGAAATTTAAACGCAACAAGTCTAAGGAAAATTAAAGCTTTTGAAAGTCCGTGACTTGGGGGATATAGGGAAGAAAGACTATTGCTGCAGGAGGATTGGGTTTTGGAGGTTTGGGTGGCCGTGGATGAAGATGGCGATTGATGGCAGACTGTATATCCCTAGCACGGTAACCGTTATTCCTAAGAGCTTTCCGAATGTGATTTAATTCAGCGTGGATATTATGGGGTTGGGATATGAAAACAGCCCGGTGTACAAGCGAATTGATAACGGAAAGTTTTTGTGTAGGATGATGGTGGGAATCGGCATGTAGATAGCGATCAGTGTGAGTGGGTTTGCGATATACAGAATGACCAAGTTTGCCACTGGGTTGGCGAGAGACCTGTACATCTAACAAAGGAAGGGAACCGTTACTTTCTATCTCCATGGTAAAGTTAATGTTTGGATGTTAACTATTGAGATGATTTAAGAAGACGGGTAACGTGTCTTTACCATGTGGCCAAATAATAAAGGTATCGTCAACGTATCGGAATCAAACCTAAGGTTTCAATTCTGAAGATTCCAGAGCTACTGTTTCGAGAGCTTCCATGAAGATATTGGCAAAGACAGGTGAAAGAGGAGAACCCATGGCCGCACCAGAGATTTGTTTAAAGAACTGACCTTGAAAAAGGAAATAAGTGGAAGAGAGGATTTTTTCTATCAGGGCAGGTCGACTTGAAGACGTCATCGGCCATCGCCGAACACCAACGCGATACTGGTCATAAGATCCTTTTTGATTAAACTTCCATCATCTGCAAATCCCCATTCTTCTTTAGCAGAATTTAGCAGAAAGATTCGCGAAGCCATTGAGATTTGCAAACACCCTAATAATCTCAATCGGGACGAAGGCTTTCCCCTGCCTTCTATGTGGAAGGTGCTAATTCCTAAGCCCCGCCCTCCGCCACTGGACCGCGACAGCATTTGCTGAATCGTGACGGCGCACAGTGGGAGGAATTAGGATTCCAAGTGGCCAAAAATATAAAAATTCTCAAAATACATTTTTAATAAAATGTATTTATATGTGCTCTGTATGACTTACTGAAGGATGTTATCAAGTTAGCTAAATGATTTGTGCATATGTCAAACGCTAGGTTACTGTCAAAGTGGGAACACTGATTTATGCTTATAGGTGTGTTGAGCGTAATTTAACATTTATTAATGAAATAGAAGTTATAATATTAAACATGTTTCTATAAAAATGAATGAAGCTACAGAAGGTACATAATATTTATATTTAATTCTTTTGTTTCGAAAACAAAAACACCTTATTTTAAAACTAGTAGGTTATCCCAAACTTTTACTAAATTTATTAGCGTCGAAAAAATTATTAGAGGCTATTAGATCTTTATTGTTGTTTTCATATTATGCATTCACATCTTTTTTATGAAATGGCGTATACTTTATCTGCAAAAACTTGCAAAAACTACAGTTGCGAATTTTTTATTTTTCAAGGGATATTAAAAAATCTTAAATAAAGAAAGCTGTTCAACACGTTAAGAAATATGTATCTAAATCTTTACCACCATATACAGATGTGACACTGTTTCTTATTCAATTATCACCCGAAATGACCAAAATTGACATTACTTTAATTAGAATATTTTATAACAAAATACTTAATATCATAATTTACAATATTGAAGATTTGGCCATTTTCATTTTAAATCTGTCAAATTTTGCAGCTAAGTAAATCTCACAATCGAATTCTACAGATTAAAAACTGCAAATAACAATGTCATATCATTTTTGGCCAGTTAATATTTTATTTCCTCCCACTGTGTCGGCGCTTGCCTATAAACTCTCGCCTCTGGCGTGGTTAACACGTTCAGTTACCGTGCTCTTTTGCTTTTTTCTTCGTGATGAAGCCCCTTACGAAAGTGGGCGAAACGTTGAGTTCTTCGATCTCAATCATGACACGGTCCAATCCCGGAAGTCGTTTGTTACATAAATGGAAAATTAAGATTAACGAAGAAAAATCCGTACATGGCAGTTTTACCCTAAGAAGGGACCAGTTCCTCCTATTTATCTAAATACCATACACATATCTTTATCATCTACTACAAAATACCTAGTCTTGCATTTAGATAACAGACTAGCATGAAAACAACACGTAGTTAAAAAACGAAAACAGATAAATTTTAAAGTAAATGAAAAGCAATGGTTATTGGTAGAAAGTCCAAACTACCACTTGAAAACAAACTTTTAATATATAAAACAATTCTTACATCAATATGGTTTTATGGTATTGAACTCAGGGGTTGTACTAGCAAGTCGAAGATAGCAATAATACAAAATAACCAATCAAAAATACTAAGTATTACCTCTAATGCCCCATGGTATGTCCCTAATGAAACTCCTCATAAAGACTTGAAGGTGCCATACGTCAAAGATGTCATAACCCAAAAAAGTATTCATCATCCCAAAAAACTAGAAAGTCACACCAACACACTCCTAAACCCTCTACTGGAAATACAATATTCAAGAAGGCTTAAAAGAAAATGGCCGAGTGATCTAAAGAAGCTATAAGAGAATTTGACACTGGAGACATCACCACGTCAAAACAAATACCCAGTTCTCAGACCAACACATTAGCTTATAGAATACTGTTGTAATTTCTGATTGCTAATAATTAAATAATATAAAAAATGTGTTGAAAGTCACAATAAGTTAATATATTTTTTAAATTTAGGTTGTTTTTACCATATTTTGAAACAAAATAGACAAAAAGCTTAATGAATGCGTTGGCGAATATCTGGTTAAGCAATCATTCTCGGAAAAGTATTTATAAGAATTTTTACTTTACTTTGGAACAAAGAAGCTTCAGTTATTATATATTTTTGGGTGATATTAAAAAACATTATGTAACTCCTTTGAATGAGTGTACAAATGGCTTTTATTATACACCACATACGTTAAGTGTCTTAGTTTGAATAAATTTAAGAATCGCTTTTTCAAGCACTTTTAAAATATCTTTCAAATACTAGTCAATAGAACAGTATAGATATTTCGTATCTCATATATTAAATCAATTTCCTTTAATTAATATATATAATTTATATAAAAAATGCATACAAAATTATATGCAGCATATTAATTAGGTTTACACATTTTTTCCTTTTATCGAAATACATCGTTATAAAAATAAATTCGAATCACTGTTCCCTATCATACACTACTTTCCAATTACCTGAAAACAAATGGGCAGGAGCACCCCAATTCCTACCCTCAACACACTTGACATATTGTGCGAGCTATAGAACGAGGCTATTTATATCAATAAATCCTGTTTATTCACACTTATTTAAGCATTTATTTGTCAAGTGACCAGGTCTAGGGAGCGCCACCCTCGATGCTAGATAAAGGCCGATTATCAGATCTCGAAGGAGCGATAACAGGCACATAACACCATTTATCCCCTCCGGATCCTTTAACGCTACTCTCATTTTCCTTCATTTCACATTACATTACTCGAAGTAGATTTTTCCTTTGGCGTCGAGTTATAGACACACCGCTTCCCACACTGAAGTGAATCGGTAATGTGAAATCGATAGTTGTTGCACTTGCCTCTTTTATTAATTCCTGGTGTAAACATTTGGCCGAATTAATATTCCCTTTCGAAAAAGGAGCCGCGTGCAACTATCGGCTTCTAGTAGAGTAAGTATATAATTTGAATACATGAAAATGCACACTCGGCGAAGAATCTTAGCAGAAGGAAACCCTAAAGCAAAGCAAACAGCGCAATTTGAGGCTAATTGTAAAACAAACGAACGTTCTCCGTGTGTAATAATATGTAAAGCTTAAATCACTGACCTAATCGGAAAAACAGAGACTCATTTCTAATGAGCTTGTTAAGCATTCTGGAGATCTGATGAGTTTCCCGGTGGTTCGCAGGTATTCATACGCTTTACCTATTCGATTATGGGATTTAGCTAATCATTAATAAATATTTGGCTTGTTTATAGTGTTTATACATTACTACATATCTACCAGTGGATGTATCTTCTATTTTTATAATAGAAAATTAACATCTGTCCTGCTTCAAACAATGTGTGTAGATAGTAACAGCGAGATTTCAAATATGTAACGCTTTTAGACGAATATTAAGCTAATAATAAAAATCTGTAAAGGGCTTTACGCAGAACTTCCCTCGTTGACATTGTGACACTAAATAATTTTAAAAATCAAATTAAGTTAGGAGTACAAATATCTTCACGTTTCTATAAATTAAACACATTTTCAAATTTAAAAAAAAATTATCCCGCTGGGGTTTGAACCCGCCGCATCTGCGGCTCTGCAGAATAGAATGCTCGATCCTGGCTGAGTCTCTGCAGAGGATGTATGTGCGGCGGAATGCCATCTGAGCTACCGCGTCTTTTCGGGAAAAGACGGCGCGAGCGTCTCATGAAGAGCGCGGTGTAATGGTTGAATCGTTTTTATCTTTTGTGACATTATTCTTTATCGGTTGAGTCTTATTTTCGGAAAATGTAAAGTCTATGCGAAAGTTATTACTTCTTTTTATTTCAAAATTAACACAAAAATTAAACAAAATTTTATTTTTTTAACGTGCTTACCCTGTATATATTTGTATGAAACTGTACCGGTTTCATGCGAGGTAGATATATAATATGTATACAAAATATCGTCTTCCTCCGACAAATAGTTTTTGCGCTATACTGCCAACAGGCAGACAGACAGACGGACAGACAGACAGACAGACAGACAGACTGACAGACAGACGGAATTGAGAAAACCTCTTTTTCGTCATCTAGTGACCTTGAAACGTGAAGATCTGAAAAAATCTCGGAAGATGATTTTTTCGTGATTACAATACTTCCTTCGTCTTTCAGACGAGGGAAGTAAAAACCGTATACCATTTTTTGAAATGTGATTGACTGTCCTTATTTTCTTTTGAAATTGTTAAAGATCTTGCTATAGAAAAAAATATTGTATTATACACGACGATAAAGTTATTTCTATCCACTCTTGAATCATTAACGTCTCGACTTCGTCTCGACGTTAAACGATTCACTCGTGGATAAAATTTAACTTTATCGTCTTGTATAATAAATTATTATTAATTATCGCGGTTAGCATCAAACCGCCACGAATTTGTTTATAGGTGTGACGTAGATAGACGCCAACAATCACTTGTTTATGGTGGCTTGGAAATTCTTGCATATTCGCAGATTCTGATGACGCTATGCTAACTACGAAAATTGGAGCACAGCTGGACTCTTGGAAATGCGATGGACTCGTTCTTTAGGCTTTAATCTCGAACCTCAACAGCTTTCCGGAACCACAACACTTGAATAATAAGCGAAATCCTACCTACTTCTATCCGAACTTGGGCATGGAGATGGTTGCAGGTGACGGCGTTGGAATTTATCCTCTTGTAGAGGCTTCCCTGGCTGCAAATGTTGATTGGGATGCTCTTGCAGACTCGGCTTAAATGGGTCTTAGTCGAACTTCGGAAACTCCAGGTGTCCGGTGTCGATGTCCACTCGGAGGCGAATTGGAAAATTTACAATTCACTTGGACATTAAAATTGGATAATTTTTATTGGGTAAAAATACTTTTTATTTATTCAAAACATTAATTTAAGGCAGCACAAATTTTGCCCCAAGTTTCAATAATTTAATTTCAATTGTTCTCCTTTATTCAACAAAAAGGCATCACGTTGCTATGATACGGTGATCTGCTTATGTTAAATGAAAATTAATTTTGATAACAAATACACATAAACAGAGTAAAGTTTCATTGCATGATTCTTAATATTAACATTTTCCTAAATCTAAAAATTGTCTTTATTGCTTATAGCTAACATGGTTTTTTCTCATTACACACACAAGTTTTAGCAATCACTGCTCTGCTTTTGCACTTTGTTTTTTATTAATGCACTGTTATTCGAGTTCACAGTTTTTACACGTCACTTGCTTTTCTTCTCTTCCGTTGCCTAATTTTAGACTGCTCTTTGCAATTTCTATTTTATCCTTATCTTGCTTTCATCTACCTTTCAGATTGCTTGCCATTTTCACTAGCCTTACTTTTATTAATAACTACGCTCATTCAGTATGCACATAACAAACCTTTTGTGTCAATTATTTACGTTTGGTCTGGCTTTAAATAAGCACAAACTCTGTGCTTTATTGACTTGGTTAAATAATTCGCACTACAAACAGAGCCAAGTTGTGAGCTTAAAACCATTTCAATATAAATGAGCAGCTTAGAAAAATAAAATGTTGTCTATTTTTACTTTAAATGATGAATAGTAAAGTAATGACTGGCACTTAGCTCACGCTCAACCCTTGACGAAAATGGGCCAACAGATACAGAGTAATGTTGTAATAGAGATAACAATAGGCAATAATATGAGCATTATACCTAATCCAGCCGTATCGTTGCAGAACGGGACCAAGAGACGGAGTTGGAACCCCACCACTTGCAATGTTTCTATTATTTGCAACTTGATTTAATTCGTAACTTGATTTAATTCGCATTGCCAAACGTTTTCTTTTACCTTTTTAGTATTATTAGAAACATTATGATATGTTTACCTAGAGTTTCCTTTGATATTTGAAAATGTTTATTGTCACAACCTCCACTTGCGAGGGAAGTTCTGAATAAAACTCTTTACAGCGTCGTTTTTATTTTACACCTACTAGATTTTATTATCATTCTATAAAAGATGATTGGGATATCATTAATTTATATACTAAGTGATCGGTTTTAAAGCCGAACTTAGCAAAAACACGATATATCACAAGGTTACTAGAAATATTTAATTTCATTAAAAAAAAGGTTTACGAAAAATTAAAAACTTTAGTTTTGAAACCGGTCACACGATATGTACGGTTCACAAACTGCTAACAAACACGTACTTTAGGTATAGAGACATATATACAAGTATAACTGGCACACGTTACCATACTGTTCATATACTATTGCAATGAATGGACTTTATTATTAGTTTTTTATAATAACTTATATTTTTGTAGCTACTCAAAAATTGCTGGTATAAATATTAGGCACAAAGTTAATTAAATATCCAAGTATTCTACCCTTTAGTTTAATCGTAAAATTTTTGTTTCAATTGCTCCGTGGAATATAAATAGCTCAAATCAGGGTTGGGTGTTGAAGCTTGGGTAAAATAATAATTAAATTGCTATTAGATTCAATATAAACTTGGCTAAATTATATTCTCGCATTATTTTTAGGAAAACTGTATTTATGCTTTCAAATAACCTCAGTTAAACTTAGTACTGAATAAAACAACCAAGTACAATCTGTTTAGTTAGGTAAGTCTTATCTTTACTTCTTTATTAGTCTGCATGTGATAAAAGTATTCTCATTTCAGGTACAAACAAATGTCCTCATTCGCATGGGCTCCTTCCAACTCCACCGCTGGGCTAGGCAGTAACTCCAAACTCATGATTACCTGTCGACTATGAATGGCTGCAACAGCATCATCCTCAGCTGCACGGCTTTCTATTCGTGAAGTTACTTCTAGTGATCCAGGAACCAGCAAGTGTCGTACTCAGATGAATTCTTTTCCATTCCCACCAATTCACTCCGCCCACATTGCTTTTGCATTCCGTTAAACACTATTTTATTACTGGGTTTTATTAAGTTAACATCAAGATCAGCCCCAATATAAAAATGTTGGAGATCTAGTCTGGCTATTATTACTTTAATACTACTATTTATTGCCTAGTAAGTGACATTTCATGTGTTTTATATTCACTTATTACTAGATTCTATTTAAATGTTTGTAAGTGTCAACAATTTTGACACTTGTTCACTTCGGGCACGTTTTACTCAATCTTTTTAGTTCACGCTTGTAATCTTGCTTTCGGGTACCTTCTTTCTTATTTCTTGTTTACAATTATACATTATTAATGTGATTCATATGCAAATATTCCTTAAATTGTGCTCACATGCATGCAATTATCATCATAAATTTAATAAAAGTTTTATTCTGAAAATTACAGAAGGCTTAAGAGATGAATGTTCACAACCGCCAACTTTGTTTACAAGAGAGAGCCTGGTAAGCTTGGTGAAATCAATTTATTTACGTGGTGATGGTGACATTCATTGCGCAATATATTTCTAGGCCGATTGGGGGCACAAAGGGGATTTTAAATAGATAGTAAGTTTTATTTAACGGTTTTATATTTAATTTTCTGCTTCTAAAATACGACTATCCAGGGTATTTACAATCATTGCAAGGGTTGTAATAATATCGATCGAAAACAACGGAAAGCATACATGATATGTAATTCCCTCTCTTTAGTAGGTCAGCACGTAGGCTTTTCTTGTTCTTTCGTAAATCACACATCAATGAATTTCCACTATTTGCTTGGGTATTGTAATTGGAGCCTTGCTTTCTTCCTTCTATAATTTCTTCTATGGTAATTTTAAGTTGGTCCTTCTGTCTTAGTGTGTCCAAGTAACTGATCTTGTTTTCTTTTATGTGTTGCACATTCGTCTTTCTTCCTTTTTTTTTTCTTAATATAGGCTGATAGCCTGGTATTACCGCACGAAGTGCGGCTGTGACCCGAGAAGGTGGCTAGCCTATCCCGTTTAATTAGTAGGAAGAATTCCCTTTTCAGGAGTCACTACCACCAAAGATGTTAATATGATGGCCGGAGATCGATCGCTGTTACTAATCTCCGGATATAGGGCTCGAATCCACTACCTCCCGACTACATGCACAAGAACTTTATCAGCCGGCCATACTCTCTCTTTTCTTTCATTTTCTTCCTTCGTTGTCCTAAACACTTTGTCCCACTTTGAACTATTCTTTTAAAAGATTCGTACAGAGGTACTCCAAACAAATCTTTCTGAATTATTTTATAGTATTGAACGAAGTTGTTCCTGTTCCGTTCATCCTGTAATATATAGTATGTTATGTATGTTATTTCCTATTCGTATATTAGTGGTTCGTTGGTGGTTATTTCCACACACCATTATGTTGGCTTTTGCTCTATTTATTTTCATGTTCTAATTCTGTGACATTTTCTGTCTCACTGATTGTTCTTCTCTGTTTTCTCAGAGTCGCACCATGAGCATCTTCAGTCTAAATCTTATTTTCATTCTCTATGAGCATTCTATAATCTAGTCTTCTTCTCAGCCTTCTTTCATCCACCGTTAGATATAGGCCTCCCCTAGATTTTGCCAATTGGTCCTATTTTGTGCTGTTTGGTGCCATGTGTTCCCAGCGATTTCTTTGATATCGTCAAGCCACCTCTTCTGTGGTCGCCCGACGCTTCTTTTGGTTGTTCTTGGTCGCCATTTCGTAATTCGACTCACCCATTCACTTGATGTTTTGCGAGCGACATGTCCAACCCAGTTCCATTTCAACCTTGCAATCCTTTGTACGACATCGGTAACATTTGTGCGTCGTCTAATGTCTGTATTTCTGATATGGTCTCTTAGGCTTATACCAAGCATAGCTCTTTCCATGGCACGTTGCGTTGTTTTCAATTTTGTAGCGCTCTTTAGGGTAAGTGCCATCGTCTCGGTGCCATAGGTCATTACGGGCAAAATGCAACTGTTCCATACCTGCGATCTTAAGCTAATCGGCACCTCCTTGTTTCTTAGAACCCAACTTAGATATCCAAAGGCCGTCCAACCTAGTTTTACCCTTCTTGTAATTTCTGCAGCTTGATTTTGTTTGCCTAGTTTAGTTAAGTGGCCAAGGTATACATACTCGTCGACATTTACGATATTATAATTGTTTATATGAAATTGTCTTTGGGAATGGGACATTACTTTTGTTTTATTAAGATTCATTTGGAGTCCTATGGTCCGCGAGGCTGTATTTAGCTCCAATAACATTAATTATATAAGGTATTGACGAAAATTATAACAAATCGCCTGGCAAATAAACTCGACTTTTACCAACCCATCGAGCAAGCTGGCTTCAGAAAAGGATACGGCACCATTGACCATCTGCAAGCAATACGAACACTGATTGAGAAATGCGAGGAATATAATATACCACTACATCTGGGGTTTGTCGACTTCCGAAAAGCTTTCGACACAATAGAGTTCTGGTCAATATTTACAGGACTAAATAACGCCAGAATAGATTCCCGGTATACAACACTCTTAAAAGACATCTACAAAAACGCCACTATACACATTAATGTCAACGAGAATGTAAGAACTGGAAAATACCTATCGAAAGAGGTGTGAGGCAAGGGGATACTATCTCCCCCAAGCTTTTTACTCTTGCCTTAGAAAACGTTTTTAAAATGTTGTCATGGGAAAAAATGGGAATCAATATCGATGGTGCTTACCTGAATCACCTGCGATTTGCAGATGATATAATCATCATCAGTAGAGATGAAGAGCAATTAGAACAAATGTTATTGGAGCTAAATAATCTAGTATTGCATGTAAAGTATCAATTTGATATCATTTTATTCAGTTGTATTTCAGAGGGTATTAGTTATATTTCAGGTTAGTCAATTGCATTTTAGAAAGAGTTAATTGTATCCATTACTCACTTGGCGATTCAGGGTCATACTCAGCTCCTATGTTTTTATTTTCGACAGAATGTATAACCACGGGCTTATTGTGAATCTGCTAAACCATCAATAACTCTAGGTAGCGGAAACTACTGAAATGGAATGCAACATTAATTTCTGGTTTACTTATATTTGGGTAAAGTTACAGTCTTGTACTACCCATACAACCAGCTCCTCAGCTCCTCATTGGGGTTTTTGTATTATTTGTCGCTCTCAGGTAACGCTTGCTGGTTACCGGACCAAACCCAGTAATATGTCCCATAATATTATTTTTTATTTCAATCCGTGTGCTTTTTATACTCCTTGCTCTGAATCGTCGTCCTATTAATAATAATTGGTTTGCTAATGGTGCAGGACGTTTGACTCCAAACTTCGACTTCATTTTTAACAACAAATTCCGTTAGTAGAAATGCGACACGGCACACCTTTCTTGAAAAACGTGCAACATAGATAAATGTCAAATGGCACAGTTATCTTTAAACTCCATTGCAGATAACAACATGAAGATCAGCTTTGTAAGCTCAACTGATGCCGACAATATAAATAAATAAATAAGAACATATTAATGCAAATTGTCCGAAATATAATTGACAACTTCTGGAATACAACTAACGCTTTCTGAACTGGAGCTTTTTGAGATTCGATTCCCACTTTTGGATTACAACTGATGCTTTCCGAAATCCAATTGCTAATCTGAAGTACAGTTAATACTTTTTAAAATACAATTTACTAATCTGAAATATATTCGCTTCCTTCTGGAATAAAGTTGATTAATCTGAAATACAATTGATACTTTCTTAAATACAATTGAAAATATGTAATTTTTCCTTCCTCATCATCTTTCTTGTTTCTGAGTCTCTTTTAAGCCTAAACTCGTCTGCTGTTAGGTTTTCTTCTAGTTTTGTCTGTTCTTTTAGCAATGTCTAATGGAATTTCGCCACTTTTATATATTTCTTTCATCAGTTTATATAATTATCTGGGAGTGTGCTTTACCAGGCTCTTAGTAACTGCACCGGCAATTCTATCTATACCACCTTCTTGGTTGGATCGCCAGTTACTTGGTTGTTATCATATTCATATTTTTGGGTTAGAGAGACGTCCTTGTATCCTTGGCTTCATATAGCTCTGACATTTATTCTTTCTATTTTTTGAAATATCTTGTTTGTCAATTACTATTTTTCCAACTTTATCTTTAACACCATGTCTGTCAATCTTTCGCACATTAAAGAAGCTTCGAGCATTCCTATATGATTTATCAATGCGTATTCCGTATTTCTTAACAGTTTGTCTTTACATACCTCTTTTATTTGTTGGTTATTGTAAATTCTCACGCCTTTCCTTATCTTTTTCTTAATCGTTTTATTTATATCTGCAATTTCAATTTTATTTCCTTTTACTGCGTCTCATTCGTTTTTCGAATAAATCAATTGAGTCTCTACTAAGTCGTTGTTATTTCTTTGATTTTACTCCTGCAATTTTTCAGATGTTTTTACTGTGCACTATGTTATTTCCACATTTAAAGTATCTAAAGATTTATTCATGGCTACCGTTTATGTATGTTCTACGATCATTTTTGATAGTTGAGTTTTATTGATTTTAGCTTTTCTATATCAATTTTGTTTTCTGTTATTAATAAACTTCCTTCCTTTTACGTTTGCAACCACACATATCCTTACTCTGACTATGCGGTGGTCACTTCCTACATTTACAGAGTTTATTACATTTGTATCTAATACTAGTTCTCTACTGCTACTTAGTACAAATTCAATTTCATTCTTTGTTGTTCCATTAAGACTCTGCCAAGTCTGTCGTCCCCCTTTTGCGCGTCTTAAAATATGTGTTCATTATATAAAAAATATTTCCTTGGCGTAGTTTATTAACATATTTCCTCATTTATTTCTTACCCCTAAACCAAAAATTTCTATTCCTGTTCCGTTGTTATCTTTTCGCTCTCCAATTTTTGCGTGAAATCCCCGATAATAACAACATATTTTGTTGTATCGTTTTGTATGGCTTCGTAGAACTGCTCGACTTCATCGTTTTCATGTTCTGTAGTTGGAGCATACACTTATATTACTCTGCAGTTGCATCGCTTGTTAATTTGCAGATATACTTTTGTATTGTACTATGTTGGTTGTTATATTTTTATTAATTAGAAATGCGACAGTAAAATAACGTATGCCCGCTTTTCAAAGTTATACATCCTTCTTCGTTTCGTCTTACTTCAGATAATCTGATAATATTATATAGATCAGCTCGAGAGGCCTTTAAGGCCCTTGGCTTTTTCTGTTATCATTCTCCATTCCTTTCTTCTCATTACTTGGTTTTCCCAGTTTTCTACTTTTAATTCTCTCAAGTCTTCTTTCACGTCTTTAAACCATTCATTTTGAGGTCTTCCCCTTCTGTTTGTGCCTTCCGGAGTTTCCTTGAAAATCATTTTTGGAATCCTTTCATTTGCCAGTCTTCCCAGGTGGCCCAACCATCTGAGTCTCCCTTGCTTTATAATAGTCGAAATCATTTTTTAGGTTCAGCTTTAAAAATCTTTGCTAGTAATCCTCGCCAGCAAATCCGATTAGGGGATATAAATTCAAATAAAATAAATTAGAAAAATAGTTGATCCCATTACTAGGTTGAGAAAATGTAATTAAAAATTTGAAACTAATGTAAAGTAATATATTTGCTGAAGATACAAATTCATGTAACATCTAGAGTTCCGTCTTCTTAGTTTTGCTCATATTGATCTTCTTCCTGTTCTTCTTCTTCTTCGTGTTATTCATCTTCCTCATTTTATTCTTCCCCTACTTCACCTTCTTCTTTATTTTCTCCGTTCGGCATAAACTGAAATTATTTATTTTGTCTTAGTAGTTTTTACTAATGGAAAATGAGTTCTAAATGATTTTAGTTATCGATACCTTAGGTTAACTTCATTTCTTATAATATCTTACACTATAGGATTTCATCGCTTTTAGAAACTAATTTTAGTGTAGTTATATTTCTTTTATACTTTTATTTTAAAACTGGGACTTAGTATCCATATATAAGCGTACATATACTATATACTATATATTGCTACGAATACATTTTAAGATTCTATGATTATTATAGCAATTAATAATATTTCATGCATATCAAATAATATTTTATAAAGTATTCCAGAAATGTGCTAGTTTAATCTTTCTTAAATAGTATAAATTAGCATTGGTTTTGATAATAATTGTAAAACTGTATTAAAAATAGTGTTAGCCTTAATTTGAACAAAATGTGATCAGAGTAGGTTTGGAAACAATATTAAACGATGAATTATCGAAAACAAACAATTGGAGGACGGAAGCCAAGCTAAAAGGTATTGTTATTTTGGCTTCCCCAATAAATAATTGCAAAATTGTGAATAAATACCCTTTTCCCAATTAATTGAGTTTAAAAATTGATTGAATGTCCTATAGGTGTGCTGTAGTAGAGGGAATTCCTCTGCAGAAGGTTGAAAAGGTGTTTTAACGGTGCATCGAGTGTTGGCTAGTATTTCGGTGGCTGTTTTAGAGTTTCTAGCAGAGTAATTGGAGCCCCTGGAAGCTGGGGTAGACAGTGACGTTTGTGGAGAAGGGCGGATCCCTGGGTGTAAGCAACGGGAACAGTTGGAAGCAGTTTTTGGTGTCACAGCAATCGTTTTGCGGCGGTGTTCGCGGCTGGGATAGGCTGGCCAACGGATAAAGAGGGGGCCAAGCATCGTACGCCGGGCTAGGAGTTCGAATTGGGCCCTAATTCCGTTGCAACTGCAACAAAAACGTCAGAAAATTTCACCTAAAAAACCGAATTTAATGCATTTCGTGGTGGAGTAGGTTTTTTGAAAACTTCCGGCACTAGCGTCCTTTGAGTGTGTTTCGCTTTTTGACATGTATTTACTTACGGCATTTATTATCACCTAAGTAACGCTTTAATTACGTAATAGCAGGTAATTGTCGTTTAATAGCGGACTTGTTTTTGAACTCTATATTTAACTCAATGTTTCCTTTAGTTAAATAGTATCCTGTAAGGTAGCTATACCGTTAGTTATATCATCATTATACAAAGAGTTTACTTTTAAATTATATAAAATAACACCACGATGATCGATTTGATGGCAAATATATTTCTTGTAATTCATATAAATCAAACTAATACTTGCTAGGATGTAGAGACCCGACCCATATGATGTACGAGTAATTTATTAGAGCCCATTTGAGATTATTAAACTCATTTATTTAATTAAATTATAATATCCACAACAATTATTATAGTTCGAATCATAACAGGATATACAGCAGCTTGCATAAAATGCATAAAGGTACAAAAGTTTAGTCTATCTTTAACTTTCCATGTCGTATTAAATATGCGCTCATACAGTTATAGTTGGAAACCTTTTTTTAATTTAATATTCTCCCCAAGCATACATAAAAATAACCACATTGTAATATTTACGCATTCTCAATATTTTAAAACACTATAATTCAAATCGTTCGTGGAGACAACGACTGTTTTAAATAAAAACGATCTTTATATTCATTACACCAACTTTTCAATTAGAAACACTATCAAAACAAATAGCAGTTTTTACAATACATCCAATAGTTTCACTCCTATCGGCCCGTCAAGAGATATCAAGCTGGGATTGGACTGAAGTTACAATTGCATTGTCGTGCAGTATTTCATTGTTGGCGTGCTAAGTATCGTGCAGAGTGCAGAGGTGACAATCAGCTGCCATTCACGTGTGATTTCACTGCACACGTGCGCTGCTCCTCACATCCAGCCATTGTTTGCCCATCAGTGATTTATTAACGGCTGCAACTGCTAGATCGAGATTACTTTTACTGCATTTTTGTCTGATCCAAATCATGATTGCGATAAAGGAAGTACGTGCACAGTACTCAAGTGCTCCAGTTTTGCAGACAGATGATTGGATATTAACCTTCTCCGATTCCTTCTCAGCACTTTTCTGTTTATAATATTTCAAAATATGACAAATATGGCAAATGCAAACTTATAGTAGTTAAGCTGATAAGAGTTCAACAAGTAGATAACAGAAATTTCAAAAATGTACAGCAAAAGCAGATAAAATAAATTTTTTCTAATTCATTTGCAGTGTTTGAAAGCTTTGCCTTTTTATTATCTAGTTTCCAATTTTAAATAGATTTTTTTATTAATTTATTCCCTAATGCTCTTGTTGAGTTATTGCTAAATTTGCTTTCATTATAGAGCAACTTAATATTGTTTGCGAAACATGAAGATAGTTTTTATGTTTATTTTCTTTTAACCCTTAAGTAATCAGCAAATGGCACAGTGATATATGCTATATTTAGTTCGTCATCCAATAACAGGTATTACAGAACCGATTTAATACACAAGTAACATATTTCTTAAGTAATCTAAATCTGTAAACAGCGATAGGCAGATGTTTGTTAACATTTTTAAACTGTAAGAAACAAGCAAAATGGCAAACAGCAACGTGTTTATACAATAAAGTTTTAAATCTTCATCAGTACAGTTTAACAGTCAACAATGGATCCGTTCAATATTAAAAAGCAATAGTTGTTTTGTATTGGAACCTTTTCAAACGTGGAATATTTCAAAATAAACTAAGAACCTTGCACACATTTAGAAGGTTTTGTGCATGTTATATAGATTCTCACCTTTGCGACTAGATTTAATAATTTATGATACCGTATTATGTCTCCGAGAGCTCCAGATATTCTTCCTCTTTCATTTTATCTTAATTTGAAGTAATTTCTACCCCTATACATCCTACAGACCCTTTGGAGATAGTAATAGATTTTGTTTTTGTCCAGTCCAGATAACTTTCTGTTTTTTCTTAATACTTAAATGTATGCTTTGTTGTTGACTGGGTTCAGTAGTTGCTTCTTCTTCGCAGCCTCATCTTCATAGTTTTTTTATTTCAATCTATTTTTTTGTAATAATTGGTATTCGTGCAACAGTTTCGTTGATTCGTCTCTAAAAGACTCCATTTAAAAAAAATCCTGTTCACTGGTTTGTGTTTCTGTTTAAGATACTGCACTAGCTACTCTATTTAAATTGTGCCTTTTAATATGCAAACTTTCAAATATTGATATGATAGCTCCTGAAACTCCTACAGGGTTGGGTTCGGTTATCTAGTTACTTTGTTCTGAAAAAGTAATTTTCAAATATTTTAAACTATTTATTCAAATCGAATGTCATTTCTAATGTCAACCAAATGTCAACAACAATTTTCAAATCTCGATGACAAATGCCCAATCCTTAGAATGGTACATTATAACTTTAAATAACACAGTAAGTTATTGTTTCTTAATTACTTTCACTTTTTAAAATGTCTTTATTTGCTTTCTATTTGGTATAGTCAAAGAAATCACCCACCTTGTATATTTTACTTCCACAATGTTCAAGACTGCAACCTATCCTTTAGCCACAATCAACCCCTCTAAGTAACTCCCTGCAATGCAGCTCTCACCGAACAGACCACCAGTCCCAAGCTTCGTCCAACACTACGAAACCCAAAATCCCTGACAGCAACCAGCCAACAGAACAATCCCAGATATCCTCCTGTATCTGCCACTACCTTCCGGAATGTACCCTCTCGCTTCACCTTCGCCCTTCTGGATTCTCCACTCCATAATAAATAGATCGATGTGACCCCTTTCTATTTATGTTACTTGTCAAATGTGTTCTTCCTATAAAGCTGTTCCCATATAACTCTTCAATTATTCACTTGTAAATAACAGTTCTTGTATCCATTAGGTTTTACCACATGCCAATTATTTTCTGTAGTTAATTCTTTACTTCTCTTATTTACTTCTTAATATTTCAGTTGTTTATATATCATGTAGATTTAGTTATTACCCTTCTTAGATAAGCCAAGACATTCTCACAGTAAAAGAGGGTTAAATTCAATATTTGTAATTAGACAAAAACGATTTTCTTACATATCTTTCAAGTTGTAATTTCTAATAATCGGAAACAAACCTCCTAACTACTACATTTTCATTCTTTATGCCTTCTAGTCTATATTCTTATTTGATATCCACCTACTTTAATTCTACCCTTATCAGAATTTTGCATTTGTCATTGCATTTTCAACCGTATTATAAATGTTCTCTTTATTTTCAAACCACCTGTAACCTTTCAATAGCTATCATTCAATTACTAATTTGCTTTAACTCAGATTTATTCAGGAAACTTTTTACACATCATCGACTATTATAATGGGTTGATATGGATTGTAATAACATCCCATTTTCTTTTACAAATTTAAATTTTATCTATGAACATAGTATAGTCGTATACACTGACAAGCGTGTTATTTCCTAAACCAAATCATAATCTATGACTACATTCGCATAGGTTAATGGTCTTATGTCGATTATCTGTGTTGGAGTAACGATTACACTGTAGAATCCATCGTGAGCTTTCATTGTGTGTTATTTTCATTTTAGTACTGCAACCAGTAAGTGTTTTGACATATTTTGTTAAATATTGGTTGTTTCTGACGCAAAAGCTTATGGAAGGTATCTTCATAGTCCTCAAGTTAGAAAATTGGTTTTAGATGGTTAGTTACAGACTGGATTGCTATTAAAAGTGTACCGGGAAAATTTCAATAGTAATGTAACAAGGGCGAGACATACTTACCGATAATTTTGCACAGGACAAAGTTCGAGTGCTGATTGCAATGAAAACTGTCCCGAGGGCTTCCCCGAGGGCAGTTTTCTAAGGGCAACCAGCACGATAACTCTTGGCACGGACAAAATTATCCGTAGGTGTGTTGCCCGCATTTATATTTTGAAGATTATTACACAAAACCCGTATACGAATTATAATTGGTCCAATCATACCAACAAACTCAAATGGCTTGTTTCTTGCATTTCTATATCTAATTATGACACCATATACGAAGTTGATAATCAGCACTAGGGAGATTATCTCTGGATAAGCATCCCTAGGACGCTTATCAGGTAATCAGTTCGGGATTGGGCGATTTTGATAAAATGCATGGGTCTCATTGGATGATATCAGTCATGTGACAGTTGTGTGTAATAATCTAGGAAATCATAAATCACGGGATTATGAGAAAATTCTTCAAAATATTAAAAATCAGCTAAACATGTTTTTTAGATATTAGTTACTAAAAATCGATTTAAAAAATAAAAATTTTCCAAAAAGGGACTCGTATTGTCGATTTAACACATTAAAAAGTTTATTAAAAAATTGTTACGTTTCGCTGACAAACCAGCTTTATCAGACATTTAAAAATTATGTAATAAGAATAGCCTTTTACATGGTAGGGTAGTTCTGAAAGGAATACAAAGATAAAAATTAGATATGTGAAAGAATAAACGCCTCACTATACTTACAACATACCTGATAGAATTAAAAATAAATTTTTGAGTAGGATTCTTTCAACTACTTTTGATCATTATAATTCGTTTTTATTTTCCAATCTTCAAACTTTTATATCTTTGTAAGCAAAATTAGTGTGTGTTTTAATTTTGGATAATTAATCCTGCTGGAAATTATTTTTTATTAATATTCGAAAAACGGTGTTTGCTGAAAGACAATACTTACAGTTATATTTTTGTTTTTTAATAAAAGTATAATTTTTCCTCCTTAAAGTTTAAGTAATTCTTAATCTAGAATAAAGAATAAATCTTTAGATGAAAATCGTACGACACTTACTAATTACCAATAGGAAAATGAGTTCACCAACCGTAACCAAGACAACAACAAAATTTCTTGGAAATTTTTTGTAGGTAGACCATCCTAACTGTGAGGGTTTGTGTCGTTATGATTTTCTTACCGAATCTACATCCGAGCATTAATTAATATCCGGAAATTATTTTTCGTGCATTCCAAAAATGTCCTCGCGTCCCGCTTGGGCAAATTAATACGACGTTGTTGGAACGCACTCAAAAAATTTCCGGAAAGAATTAATGGTCTTATGAGATTATATGTGAATATTTTTACTTGTATTGTAAACATTTTTTCCCTTTACCTGTTAGCGTGTGTCAATTTTGTTTTAAATTTAATGTTTTTCTTTGTAGTAGTTCACCACTAGTTTATCTATTAGTAAAATAAATAAGACAAGGTTTAATTTTTTCGTTTTATGATTTAATTTAAGTCCTTTATTTTTTATTTGTTTTGACTTCTTGTCGGAATCTAAAACCGCATTTTTTTCCTCCCCGGCTACTTGATTTTCTGCTGAAAGGAATGGATTCAAATATTATTATAATTGTGGTTTGGTTAATGAATGTTATAGTGTTACCTGTAGTTGTTAAAGATTTTGTATGAGTGAACCGTACTTGTCGAAAATGTTATTCTTATATATCCTCTTGATACCAATTGATAGTTTATAAAAATTTACTGTAAGTAAAAGGTGATGAGTTAGTTGTGTTACAATCTATTAGCCGTAATAGATCAAAAATAATGTAGTTGTTATTTTACCTTTTATTCAATTTTGTTTGAACGGCAGGTTTTAAGTTGAAGATCGGCGTGGTATTTTGACCTTCATAACCCTAAGTTTGGAAATTGTTAATTTATCAATAAAAGGTTTAGGTAGGCGATCACTGTTGAAATATCTATTGTAGAAATAAAATTTTGTTATTAATTGTGGCGTATTTGTGATGATTATCTACTTATTTTTGTATTGATAAAATTAAAAAATTTTTAAAGCGGATAATTTTTACGTTGAGCTAGGTAGCCATTTTATGTATGTCACTATGAAGTTTGTTGACGACATCTATGAGCGAAACGTTTAGAAATAGCGTCGCAACCCGCGTATTTTGAGATAAAAAAGATTTTTTTTTTGGTTAATAATATTTTAAAATAAGAAAATGTTATTTTGAAAATATTGGTAAAAGTTAATTACTTTAAGAATAAAAAGGAGAACCATTGTTAAAAATATTTTTTTCTAAATTAAGAGTAATTGTAATTAATATTGTTTTTTAATTAAGATATTGTCGTATGTTTTGTTTAGGATTTCAGTATCTGTTTCATAATTAATTTGAGTGGGCGATTTTTTAATTTCAGTACATTCAAGAAGTAAAGGTTTTTTAAATGTGATTTCGTGTGAAGAATTTTAGGGTTATCGAGGTCAAAGCTATGTAATTGTTCCACAGCGTGATCTGACAGCGCAGTGTTCGATTTATTGAGTGTTAAAAGTTTTGTCTTTATCGATGTCTTGTGTTGTGTCATCCTTGTCTTCAGGTATTGCTTTGTCTGAACGATATAAGTAGCTACACAGTTATTACATTGGACTTGATAAACTAAATGTGATTTTTGATTAATATGTGTTTTATCTTTTAAATGTTTGTAAAATATATTTTTAAATGTGTTGTGATTCTTAAAGGCTGTGTGAATGTTGTTTTTAATTATTTTTCTATTTTTTCTGATAAGTTTGATATGTAAGGAATGGTAGTATATTTTTTGTTTTTTTTTGGTTGTTGTTAAACTCATTATCTAGAAAATTGGGTTGTAAATTATTTGAAGTATTAATTGAATTGTGTTTTTGTAGAATTATTAATCTTTTTAAATGTTTTTTGAATAAAATCTGAGAGATAGTTGTTTTGTAATAAAATATTAGTTATTAATTTTAAGTTGTAATTATGGTGTATTTTATTTGACAAAAGGATGTCCCGGTCGACTAGTCTTAAAATTACACTTTTTTGTAAGTAATGCTTGTGTTTGAATATTAGTTTAACTATCTGTTTGATTTATTAAGTTTTCTATACCAATTTGTGGTTATTACACCGTTTTTTTTTCTCTTGTTAAATTGTGGTCTAAGAAGTTAATTGATTTTAGTTTGTTTGCTCTTTCGATGGTAAATTTTAATGTTGAATGTATATTATTGAAGGTTTGGAAAATTGTATTTATTTATTTTTATTTGCACACAATATTATGTCGTCTACGTAACGTTGGTAAAAGTTGATGTCTTTATTATTTTTAATTAGATTGAATTCTATATCCATTAGTACTAGTTCAGCTATGGTGCTTGAAATTGTGGAACTCCAAATTTTTGACTAGATTTTTGTTGTTGTATGGGAAGTATGTATTATTTAAAACAATTTTTAAGGCGTTAAGAAAGTCCATTTTTGGTATGTTTGTGAATTCCGTTAATTCGTGCCAGTATTTTTCTACGGTTTGTAAAGCTCTGTTGGTATGTTGGTGTATAAAGAAACCACATCTAAAGATAGCAATTCATAGTTAATAGGTAATATTTGGTTGTCAATAAAATTTTTAAATGACCAAGAGACTTTACATATTTTTATTTGTTAAATTTGATAGGACGTTTCCTAAGTATTTCGATAAGTTGTAAGTTGGGCTATTGTATGAAGCTACAATTGGTCTTAAAGGAATGTCTGCTTTATGTAACTTTGGTAACCCGTAAATTAAGGGTGGGGTACCATTTTGTGAAATGAGTTTTTTATACGTATTTTGAATGTAGTTGTTTTTTAAGAAGTTTTTAATTAAAGTATTCATTTGAGATTGAATTTGTTGTGTGGGAGTTTTTTTTCTATTGAATAGGTTGTTTCGTCTTTTACAATGTCTTCCATTTTCTTTCCATACATGTTGTTAGTTAAGACTTCTGTCTTTTGTGTTTTATCTGCTTTTATTGTTATTAATTCGGATTATTTTTGAGAAATTTTTTTGTTTTATTAATTTTGGCTAAAAGGCTTTTATTTAATATTTGTTGTTCTATATTTAAAGTTTTTAGTTCGTGGGGTTTGTTTTTGTAATTAGTTAGGACTAGCAACCAGTGAGACAAATGTCTCATTTAATAAAACAAAAAAGATGATTGAAATTCGGTTCCTGACCTGACATGACCATTCCAAACATATAACTTTAATAACTTTTTTCTCTATCTCTTACGGTTTGGTTGCTGAAACAACGTCCCGGACGGACCAGCGTCCCGGACGGACGGAAATCACGTGATTTCTCGAAAACCGGAAGTGTCACGTGACTGAAATTCGGTTCCTGACCTGAGATGACCATTCCAAACATATAACTTTCATAACTTTTTTCTCTATCTCTTACGGTTTGGCTGCTGAAACAGCGTCCCGGACGGACGGAAATCACGTGATTTCTCGAAAACCGGAAGTGTCACGTGACTGAAATTCGGTTCTTAACCTGACATGACCATTCCAAACATATAACTTTCATAACTTTTTTCTCTATCTCTTACGGTTTGGCTGCTGAAACAGCGTCCCGGACAGACAAAACAGCGTCCCGGACAGACAAAACAGCGTCCCGGACAGTCAAGTCTATTAGATAAAGGATATTGCAAATATTGGCAGGTGTAATGTTGTTCTTCGTTTATATTAATTACGCTATTTTCTATGTTAATTATGAGTTGTTCATATGGAATGTTTTTGGGGTCGAAAATATTGAAATTTGGTCTATAATTGAGTATTCCTTGGATATTACCAGGGATATTTAAATATTCATTAGGTTTTCAACCCAATTGTTTGGTTTTTCTGTTGCTTTGAGTTTAGTCAAAAATTTTGTTTTAAATTTAGTTGCTTATTTGAATTTTGTTTATGATTAAGGTTATCAATGTTTTTTTGTTTGTTAATTATTTGGTTTTTTAATTTGTTATAAATTGGAATATTTATTGTAAGAAAGATGTTGATTAAATTTAATGGGCAGTTTGTTTCAAGGTGTGTTTACATTTTTCAATTTTAAGTTTAGGATAGTTTTTGGTTGCATGAGCGTCATTTAGCAAACATGATAGAGTTTGGCTTATAAAAACGTGATGTAAATTTTTGAATTTTCTTTGGTTGTTTAAGTTTTGAAAAGTAATATTGTTAAAATTGTTTTGCAAGAGATTGTATATAATAGAGAGTTTTTTGCATGCTGTGAGGAACATTATTCTTTCACTAACCTTTACATAGATTTTGCTGATACGGTTAAATTTTTTAAAGCAAAGGAGGACGTGCATTCCGTGGTTGTTTTCAATGTGATGGTAGAAGTCCTGGTTTGTTGGTGATCCATATGTAATAGCAGTAGTAGGGTCTTGGCTTCTAGTGATTGTTGGTGTGTTATGGGAAGCAATGTTTGTGGGATTGTTAAAAGACATTTTGTAAAATAATCATTCTCCACAGTTTCCAATTTGTCATCAAAATATGTTTGAATACCCTCCCAATTTAGGTTGCAATGTGAGTATCAAAATTCAATTTTTGTATTCACATATTATCTTTTTACCAAAACTCTTGGACAAATCAGCGAAAAACAAGGGGAGAGATTCCATAAAGACATAATGGAAAACGAAACGAAAAATATACTAAAATCACGTGGATAATACGAGTACTAACGCAAAATTGAGATCTTTCTCCGCATTGAATCGATCCCAGAAAACTGAAAATTGTCTAGATCTAGATCGAGATCTAATTATAATCATGAATGTGGCTTCACCTTAAAGGAAGCAATGTGACATTTCTAAAAAATAGAGAAAGACATGCCAGAGTAACTAGCCAAACACGAAAAATTCCACAAATATAAAGCTACAAGTTAGACAGGAACAGTTGAAAAGAAAGTTTACAACTTACTGTTATGATTTTCAAGCAGCGAAACGTTATTCCAAATCAAAACTTTAATTGCACGATGTTTGATTTATTTTCATCGCAAGGGTACTGTTAACTCTAGCGTGGGGCGCGGCTAACGGAGGGTAAACCAAACTAACTTGCCTGCATCTCTTTCTGAAAGATGTAAATGACCAGAAAAAATATCAGTTTCTTATATTGACAATCCATCGACTTCCCCAAATAAAAATAGTTTTCTCCATTTAGTGCACCGGTTTTTTCTAGCTTTACGTTTAGTCTGAGACGCATTATTAAAGCGATCCTAATGGGGTTAAAAAAGCGCAATTTACAATTACTTTGACTTGTATATGGTGTCTGAAAAAACTTTTTGTCGAGGGCGAAATAACCACAAAAACATGGCGTTGCATTTAAAAATCAACTTCTTAAAACCGCCTTGGTGTTGGAACACTTTATTAGGATAGTTTTTGTATCGGATTAAATTAATAAATATTAATTATAGAAGCCGAGCTATGGTATTGTACTCAGAGGCTATTCTGTTCAATTGATCAATTTATGTTTAGAGAATTAAATAAATAACAGGATTGGTTGTGGTGATATTCAAGAAAAGAAAAGTTGTCCAATACAATGATACATCATAAGTTAACATAAAATTTAAATGGATTTAGGTAGACATGAATTGACTATAAGTTGGGAGCAGCTTTTCATTTGGAAGACTAGTTACTGAATATGTGCGTTAAGAATTGATTTTAGATCAGTATAAGACGGGGTCACATTATTTAATAAGAATGGTGTTGGTGCTGCTAAAGTAAGGTAAGTTATTCAAAAAGGATACTTTTGATCACTCAAAGCATGTTGTTAATTACGTGCATCACATAAAGAATGTGGAGTTGTAAATAAGAAATAAAGCAGAAGGTACCTGAAAGCAAGACTAAGAGTGTGAACTGAAAAGAATCGCTAAAATGTGTTTAAGTGAACAGCCGAAAACTTATAGTTCTAGCGAGCAAAAATTATTATTATTTTGCTGCTTTTAGTAATGTTAACAATAGACGTCTTTATCCTTGTATAAAAAATAAAACACGAACTAGTTTAATAACAGAGTCAAATAGTAAATGCACAGTAATAAATACATAACAATAAAAATATTTAACAATAGGTTTATACAAGAATCACGAGGCGGAGTTTAGATGCCTAATTGTTAGTTAGGCTCTGCACTGTCACTCAAACCTTGTCAAGTTGATCAATGATAATTAAAGAAAGCGCTTATATAAATAATTTTACAAAAACATAAAACAAACTTAATTTTATAAAAAAAATAACGCACGCATAGAAAGTAATGAGACAATAAAGAACCGACAGATACAAAAAAAAATTACATTTGCGATTTCTGCACCAAAAAGTCTTTGACGCACGACCATTGAGCTTTTTAATATACGGGAGAGAGTTATACATTTTCGAAGCATGGTAACGAGAAGATCTCTCAAATAAGGCAGTTTTGTGAGCAGCAATTGTGATAATAAGGTGTAAGTTACGTAGATTTAAATCATGTACATTAGTTCGAAACTTCACTTTGCTAAAAAGGTAAGCAGGCTTTGCTGCTGTTATTATTTTATGATAATGACAAGCAATTTGTATCTTTAACCTATTATTCATATTAAGCCATGTTAATTCCAGTAACTTGTGTGATATGCGCTCAAATGTTCTAATTTCTTCAAAAATATAACGTAAACATGAATTTTGCACACGTTGAATTAGTTGAAGACTCCTGCCTCGGCATGGCCCATATCAGGGTGAAAAATAAGAAAAATTAGACAAAACAAGTGCTTCGCACAACATAGTCTAAGTTCTTGCTTTTAAATAATGCCTGTGAGGATACAAAAGTTTTAAATTTATGTAAGCTTTTCGTACAATACTATTTATGTGCATGCGATATCTAATTGAGGGATCCATGATAACACACGTTTTGCTTGGTCAATTAGAGGAATGTCAATACCATCAATCGGACAATGTCTCTAAAATCCTTTACAACATTTTTACTGCCAAATATTAGTAGAGCTGATTTAGAAGAATTAAATGAAAGCGAATGTTTGTACGATACGGTAGTTAAAATTTACAAATCACTATTGATATCATTAATTGAACGATGAGATTGAGCAGGCGAAAAGGGGTGATAGAACTGCATATCATCAGCATACATTTGAATTTTTCAAGTTTGGAAAAGTTTGGGCACGGTACAAGTGTATATTGTAAATAGTAGTGGTCCAAGAATAGATTCTTGTCGCACACCCCTTACGATCATTGTACTGAGGAATACTGCATTTGGTAATCTAACCACCTGCGAACGGTTATGCAGATAACTAGATATAAACTTGACAGCACTGGCGCTGAATCCAATAAACTGCTAAATTGACAGTAAAACTGAATGGGAAATGGTGTCAAAAGCTTTGCTAAAATCCAGGAACGCTAGTACACTTATTTTACCACAATATCTAGCTGCAATGATGTCATCTGTAACATAGGGTAGCGCCGTCATACAACTATAGGAAGGCCTAAATCCAGATTGTGATTCAGGGAGGATACTATTTAGGCTTAATTGATCACTTATTTGCCAATCAATAACTTTTTCTAAGAGTTTCAATAAAGTTGGTAAGATGCTAATAGGCCGTAGGTTTCTGTATAAAGTCGAATCGCTTTTGTTTCATATGTAAACCAAATACAACCCAGTAAGCATGTTAAATAGTTGTTTAATTATGAAGGTTACATCAAGAGATATAAATTCACACACAAATCATACGTAATTGAATACAAGCGGGGAGCTCGTCTGCGAATGTATAGTGTCGCTGACAAAAGAAGTGAACTGACAAGGAGCCGTACAGATAAGGGTGGTGAGCTTGCCAATTAGGATCGGCAAGTAACTCTATGTTTGGAGACCGTTCGGTGGTGCAGCCAACTAGGGTCAGCAGGTATTCCTGGGTTTGGAGTTTGTTGCAGTACTTGATTTCTATATACATCCCAACGGTACAATTGGAAGCAACCTTGCCCTAAAAAGCGAACATCTGCAGCGTACGTACGGTAAACAATTATGCAGATACTTAAAATGTGCATCTTTTATCACAGGTAAACTAATAAATACACAGAGATAAAATTTACCTGATTGAATGGGTTGTAATTTGGCTATATTATTAAATATTCAATATAAAGTTATTTCAAAACATAAACAAAGTTCGACTTGGAATAATGCGAGCATACCATTTAACCAAGGTTACATTGGGTCTAATAGAAATTTATTCAAACTATTATTTTATAAAAATGTTAAAACCCAACCCTGATTTGAGTTACTCACGTTCTATCGAGCTAGGCAATTGATATAAAAAAATAAGTATTAAACTAGATGACAAAATACTTGGCTATTCCGTTAAATTTGTACCCAATATTTAAATAATCAAATATTTGGTAGCTATAAAAACGTAATATAATGGAAAGTAAGTACAGACGATAAAGTTGAATTTTATCTACGAGTGAATAATTTGACGTCGAAACGTTTATGATTAAAGAGCAGATAATGGCAACTTTATCGTCCTGTATAATGCATAATGTTATTCAATCCTTACTATTTGACTAATCATTGCAATTATACGTTTTTTGGCAATAGGTTGACATTTTCAGTGATTCTATAGTTGGAACAAAATAAATAGTAATTATGAACTACTTGCCATGGTTTAGGTTAGTAACCAAAGTATCATCCTAATAATCTACTGTTATGTTATCTTGTTAAGTTAAATAAAATGAGTAGATAAAAGTAGAATTGTATAAAACCCTTTATTTACTGAATTAAATTGCTGGAAGTGGAATGCAATAACGAGTGGCGCATATAATAAATTACATTATAATAAATTAAGTTTTTGTTAACATTTCCAACATAGAAGAAACAACAATGTAGTTTTTCCTTTTTTGCGTTTTACACTTCATTATCTTTTTCCATCAAAAAATTGTTTTTAAAAATAGCAGGCGAACCATAACTTGGACACATCTAAACTACTAGAAAGTGGAGGGTGCGTTACAAATAGCAAGTATTACAAGTTTGAATGCTTTAATGCAACCTGCTTGATATACGCTTTGATGTATAGAAATGAGTCATTTGGTAGCTCCTGTTTGTTCACCTAGCTAGTTCAACATGCAGGAAACCCTTACTTTAACTCAGTGCTTGGATAAGAAGTGTCGATGTTTGTTAAAGCAGGAAACTGGACTTCACTTTTTGTGCTGTCGTTGTTGAAACTGACTTTAAACAAAATGCACAAGAAAAATCGATTTTATCACACAATTAAACAAAGATATATTAATTTTTTAAATACACATATAAAATCATAAGTAATCGGAGTGAAACCCTAAAATAATGGTCATTCTTAAACACAACAGCGTTAACTAAGAATGGTAAATCTGGGCGCGAGAGTTCGTGGCTATTCATATTTACAAGTAAACAATTGAAGAATTACTGCCTTGACATTTCAACAACATTAAAAGGATGCCAGAAAACTGTCTTTAATACGCGAACATGAATCGGCATGAAAGTCTAATTTTTCGATTTGACACAGCTTTGGCTTTGTGTGCGTACGTATTTAATTGTTGAAGAATGGCATTCCTTTGCTTCACACAACCTGAACCCAACACTTATCACCTAAACTAAAATTATCTCCTGTATCAGGGTGCCCTATACTCAGTGCCTGAAAACTGCAATGCAGCGAATAGGGACCGTCCTGGATTGCGGTATTCCTTAAACGGTTCGTATGGAAGTTCCCCAATAATACTATGGGAAGCCCCTGGCTTCTAGTTCTAGCGCCGGTTTGTCGGCTGACGCCATGTAACAATCGGAACCTTTCGAAAACTCTTTTGGAAGTGTAGCCATGATGTAATTACCATGATTATAACACCGTACAAACACTTATAGGCAGCAAACTATTTACTGCATGGTATCCAATTGCTTTTCACTTATCTCGTCGTTGCCAAGATTCAATTCTAATCATCCCCAAACGTGCTGCTTCGAGCTAAGTCCACTGGCGATTGCTTAAATTCCCCGTCAACACAATTCAAGCGGCGTTTATCGCTGTATATACGAATTAGAGCTTTTCGCACCGCATTCATGCATTGTCACAGTATTACGTGACAATGATTAAATGTAATTAGCACTGAAAGAGCATACAAACACAAACTGACTGTAAATATAAAAATAACCAATCCAGGCGAGGGAGGTCAGCTGCTCATTTCAATATACGCAGACTTTCTGTATTAACGGCTTAGATTCAATTGCAAGAATTATTTTTTATTGGTGTGCGCTTTACAGTTTTTCGAATTTAACCGTCGGTGTACAATGCGGATTTAACTGAGATAAAGTACAATAGTATATTGTATGTTTCGAGCTGAAAGTGCATTCTTGCCGCTTGCGCATGAATATTACTGGTTGAGGCGAAGCCGAAACCAGCAATTATGCAAAAGCGACAACCGCACTTTTAGCTCGAAACATACATACTATTTTTTCGACGACTGACCATATTATTAAAGGAAAATATCATATTTCATTTTATTGCAGAAATTAATTAACAATCAAGTTAACATTACTCGCGCAGTCTATGACATGTGACGCGATTATTTCAACAAATGACGGGCATTGTTAAGGAAACATTCGGACGTGGCTATCTATTTTGTTCACGTGGAAACCCAAAACGCTCGGCGAACGTCAAAGTGATGAAAACGCACGCTCAGCGGCAAATGTCAACTTTCTGTCGTCAAATGACAGTGAGAAAAATCTACTTTCAATGTCATTCGTCGAAAAAGTATATTAGTGGCCCATGTTGTCAAAAATGTTAAACTTAGCGTAAAACTACTAACCATTTTATTAATTTTATTTTTGCTACATTGCTACATTTTCTTTAAAATCGCGTAACCTTTCTTACGGCAACCTTTCGAAGCCGCCATTAAATTCGTTTTGTGTTATAAACGCCATAGCAGATATTTACTGCCGTAAATAATATCTATTTTCCAATTATCTACAATACTTGTAAATTAATTATTGCGCTTTCAAGTTTTATTTTTTTTTATAGAATAATTAATACAGTACTGATTGCCGGGCTGATCTAAGGGTGGACAGTTCGATCCCCGATCTCGGTAAAATTTTTAAAAATAAAAAATGCGGATGAAAACCTCTACAGAATGCCACCATTCGGAAGTGATGTAAACCTGTGGGTCCCACTACGATGTGTAGCATGTAAAAGATCCCTTGCTAAGGTTGAACATCCTTAGTCTCGGCAAAATTCTAAGTAGGACTAAGGTACCTGGTACTCTACATGCCTAGACCTTGTTCACGGGGTTGGAAAAAAGGGCCTATAAAGGCCTACTTGCTAGACATGAGTCCCCCCAAAAATACTACTACTACTGCTGCTACTACAGTGCTGATTATGATTTCTTATCAATAAAATCTATGCAAATTATGTTTACTTCACTTATAAACTATAATAACCACAATATAAAACAATCTGTAAAGTGTTTTACTCAGCACTTCCCTCATAAGTGGAAATTGTAAGATAAATATTTTGAAAAATCAAAGGCAACTACAGGGTTAAAAATTTCTTAACGTTCCTAATATTACTGAAACAATAAAATAAAACACTTGGTAATACAAATTAGGTCAATTTGCTAATAAAAAAGGTATTCCTGACAGGATTCGATTTCAGCGTCTACGAACGATCCTATTATGCGATTTCATTGTTCAGCGGTAACCCACGTTTAATGCAGGCTTTCGTTGCCTGAGCCACCGGAACTCTCCGAATTCCTGCGAAGCAGCTATAGTAAAATCACGGAAACAAATGGTGCACGTCATCAAATATTTAGTTATTAATTTAAAGTTACTGTTTGGTGACGTGCACCGTTTGTTTCCGTGATTTACCTATAGTTACAATCATATTTATTGTAACTTTAAATTAATAACTAAATATTTGATGACGTGCACCGTTTGTTCCTATGATTTTACAATACATTTAAAGTAATGCACTTATTCGTTGCTCCTTTTTGTCTCATACAACATTTATTCTGCATCTGTTGGGTCCCATTTTTGTCAGAGGTGAAGTCTGCGCTATGCACAAATTATTACTTTTATGTATTTCTCAGTTAAAGCAAAAATAAACCAAATATTATTTTTTAAGGTGCTTACCCTTTATATTGCTATAGTATATAGAGGCTATGTACTACATTAAATATGTCTATTTATTTAGATGAATACACAATGGAAAGTTAAATACAGTAACTATATTGAAATGATTAAATGTAGAAAATTGTATTAATGACTGCTTATTTAATTGAATGATATAATTTGAATTAAAGATTCAAAGCAAATTGAAAAAAAAGGTATTGCATTTGAGTACTATTTGATGATGGTAACAAGAGTTAATAATAAATACAAAGTTTAATGTTACATATGACAGAATAAAATTCTATTGTAAAAATTTATAAAGTGGGTACCATTCAAATTTATATAACATGTAGCAGGCAGGAATAATTGTAGTCTAGGATACCAATAAAAATTGGTGTACTTATTGAAAATAACAAGTTGAAAAACAGTCTGTAAAAATTAAGTTTGGTGAAAAATAAATCATAAATTTGCCCTTATTTATAATTTAAATGCAATTAATATTAAAAGGGTTTACTAATATATATATAAGCAAGTGAATTACGAGAAGAAAATAATATTTAATTAAAATGAAAATATGAAATCGTGGATCTACATATGAACAAGGCATAGAAGCAAGAAGAATAGATTTGGATATAATTGAATTCGTGTTATATTACAAGTCATCAGGAGTTACATTAATTGGAGTATTATTGTTATTTGGAGTTTTCGAGGACTACGCCTGAGGAACCAAGGACCAGTTTGACGAGGACCAGTGTGCTTGCATCAAAAGGGGGAGCTGTTGGAGGTTGCAGATTGTGCTGGATGCTGGCGACGTGTATGGAGATACAAGGGGCTAAGGAAGGACATAGTTAATTTACTATTTAAATTGGAAGTATACTTACCAAGGAGGAATTGGAAGCAGGAAGGTTGCAGGAGTGACAGCTGTGTTGGGGTTCGAGAAGGAACGGATGTCTGCCAGCTTCTTGGGTTGTAAAGAGTTGGAGGCGGTTTGTTGGTGACCAGTGTGTGTTAGCTGAGGTATACAGGAGTTTGGATAGTAGGGGAGAAGCATACAAGGTGAGTTGAAGCTGTTCTACAGTACAAGGAACTCAGGTGGGTGAATACAAAGATCTGTTGAAGTTATCTAAAATAAAAGACAATTAGAAAGGTTTATTATAATATCAGTGAATACTTATCATAACATTATTGAATCATACAACATTGTAAAGAATTTTTATTTTGCCATATTGGTTTGAAAGTGTCAATGAACACGGTATTTAATTAATAGTTTGACAGCAAGCGACTTTTATAAAATTCAATTCAAATAACGAAAACTACAACTACAAACTTACTAGATTTTGGCGAACCAACCCTGAGTAAGAGTACTCATACAATTGCAATAATATTTAACAATAATTTGTAATAAATTAAAAATTTGATATTGAATTAAATAAGCACATATAATATTATACAATACAGACCTCAACAATATATATTTGTCTGAATTTTTTTTCGGTTTCATGACAGGTAGATATATAATGTGTATGCCAAATTTCAGCTTCCTACAAAAATAGCTTTTGAGTTATACTGCCAGACAGGAAGACGGAATTGGGAAAACCTGTTTTTCGTAACTTAGAGACGCTGAAACGTGAAGATCTGAAGAAAGCTCGGGAGTGATTTTATCGCGATTAACAATACTTCTTTCGTCTTTCATTTGTTCATATGGTTTGTTCAGTATAATCTTGATTAATTATACGCAACAAAAAATTACATAATCTGATTTTTTTGGCGGAAACATGATTAATGTGACTATAACACGATAAGAGTAAATTGTTAGTATAAAAAAAGTAAAAAATAAATGTATAGTTGTCCAAATACGCTGCTGTGTGAGCATGCTAAACAACATTTAAAAAAATTTGTTTTACGTTTCCAGAAAAAGCTAGAAATGAGCTATAATCAATTAAACTGATATGACAGTAAATGTATACTTCATTCATTTAACAGCAATAGCTTTGGCAAATAAAGGCTCTCTATGAACATTTATTACATCATTCACAGGTGAGGGGGCTGTCGTAAATGAAAGTCATTCAGAGATCTATGATTTTTGGCTTCTGTTAATCAAAATTAAATCAGTATAGAATACTTCTACTGTAAATACCCGAAATCGATTGAGAAAATTAATAGACAGTTAAAAGGAAGACGATATTGTAGCAGGAAGCATTAAAGGAAAAACAAGATAATTTGCAACACATGCTGTGGTAAGTTATTGACTGCGAAAATGATCACTTTTCCAATTTATATAATGCTAGAAAATAGCATTTAACGCAAAAAATAGCAGAACTGGATGAATATAGCTGAGAAGTATACAATTAGGCTCGTGTGCCATTTAGTTTTGAAGTAATTATTTTTATATTAATTATACGATATTAAAAAATTTACATTTATTCACTTTTCATAGCTGTACAGACAATGAATTATATTTACTAACTATTGACACTAATTTTTTTTTAACTACAATAGCTGCCTTTAGCAAAATATTGACAACCACAAATTCATTGACTACTAATATTGATTTGTACTTGTAGTTATTTAACGATTAATTTTCTAAGTTCGACTCGTCTCTGACTGGCTCCCACTACGCAGCTATTTGTGCCTTTATACATTCTTTAATTCTTATCGAGCAACCTACGTCATATCATATGCTGCCAGTAGTTGAGTGTTCTATTAGTCTATTACCTTAAACATTTAGTATACTATTTAGAGCAAAAAATTTTGTTGATCATGACGTTAGAAAGAACCGGCGGTAGGTACATATTGTAAAAGTAGAGAAAGTTGCCTAAAGAGTTGATTTTTTTAATGTTTCAAATAAAGCTTAAGCAAAACCGAAAATATGGTTGTTCTGAATTTTCTAACCTCTCTAGACTTGCTAATCTGTATTTGTTTTTAAAATATTGCTAACACAATAGATGTGTCTCTTAATATAAACGAAATTCCCATGTCTAAACCCAAGAAACGAGTACCTAACGAGAATATAAGTAAATATAAAACTATTGTTACAGCATCCTTTCTGGTTCTGAAGAACTTAATATGATTTCTTAAGCTACCTCTCGAAAAAACTAAATTCCTCCACAGATATGCGAAGCAGCATGGAGCTAGCTAGCAATTTGCTCTAATACCTGCACACCCAGATAAATACGGGCATTTGTGTCCATAACTCGGTAGGAGGTTTCATGTATCAAACAGACGAGGTCCGGTAGTTTTTGCCGGAGAGTTGGTATTAAAAGGCAAATACTGAGGCATGTGAACATGGTCGAGTTCGCGGGGTCACGTACTGGACGGGAACGTGACAGATCCCGATCCATATTAGATTACTGACTCTCGCAGGCCCCTTTAGGCAGACATACGGAACGGATGCATGCTCACCTTTCTATTTGATTATTACCAGATTTGTTTGCGCAAATGTAATTTTCAGTTTATCTTTCACGCAAGTTTCGGACTCCCAACACGAAGGCCTAATGCTGTCGGGCTGCTGGGTTTCAGACGTGACAAACGCCGCCGCCGAGTCGTTACCGTTTTATACCGAATTAATTAGGGTGTGCTCCTTTTCAATTTTAGCCTCGTTGTTGTTTCATGGATCACAATTATGTGGTCATATACGAAACTGGTGGAAATAATAATTATTAAAATATCTCAAAACGGATTATATTAGTCATTGATTATGGATAGAGATTGGGCATATTTTTTGAGGTTGGTGTTTGGTTTTTCTTGATTTATTAATTGTAGGTATGGTTTTTGTTTGTATTTCATCTTAAATCCAAAATAACCATAAGAAGTTTCTAGTTTTAATTAAAAAGAAGCCTGTAAAACCACGCAAATAGCATTATGCTATATTAAATCATCTATGTGATACGAAAGAAAGCCCATAGGGTTCTATAAAATATATCTTCCTTCACCATTCACACGCTTGGTCAGCTGCTTCTCCAGCTATTTTTCAAAAAAATACCCAAACTGCATATGCATCTACTACAGCTTTTAAACTTTTCATCCACTGCAAAATCCCTTTTCCCAAACGTTTTCTTCAGATTTTAGAAAAGGTCGGTAGATGATAAATCAGGGCCTGTAAGGCGATATCTTATCTTAATAATCCAACATCTGCATTAACTTGTTGATCTGTTTGGGTTCTCTGGACAAAAACATGCGGCATACTCTTTATTGTTCGTTCTTTTACTCACCCTTCAGACTAGCTTTTTTTTGCATGTACTATTTAATTACCAAGGTTCTTTCTTCATTTCAAAATCAACCAAAAACAAGTTTTCTAACAGTTTCTTCTACAGTTTTACCATTTAGTTGTTTTTGTGTAGGTATTTATTGCAGTCTTATTTGATGAAATAGTACACCCACGCCTCGTTACCCAGAAATTATTCCAAAATTGTCTCTCTCGTATGAAACTGCTTTTCGATAATGACTTAGTCCGGCGTAAGCAGTCTTTGAGTTAAGTGAGAAAAGGTTTTCTTCTATCACAATGTTGTTAAAAGATTTTGATATATGTTGTCTTAGATTCTAACTCATCTTTGATCTATAGAAATACTACAGGTGTGATAAAGTGAGAAACCACTCTTCAAACGCTTCAAGAAAGAATATTGCACCGTATTCTATCTTCGTTTAACATACGGTACGAAAATTGAAGAAAAACTTTTGCATATTAAATAATACTAGAGGTAGTTAATATTTCTTCTTTGCAAAAAGAAGTAGAATATATAGAATTAAAGCAGAAAGCCTATTAGAAAGCGCTTTATTGATTCGATTTTTTTAATGTTCATAGCTTAAATGCATATGTAGGCTACTGTCGATTCTACGACTCGCCGTGGTCGACTTCGAACACTTTTTGAACAAATAATTCTTCTAATGGTCCTATACTTCTGCTTTATTTTACTATTCTAGCAGATATTTCTCTATCTTCTTCGTCATTCTCTACCATCAGTACTTCCAGATATGTACGTATTAACCCATGTTCACCTTCTTCGTCATGAGGACCCACCAAATTGAGAAGTCTGCAATACGTGAATCACCGTTCGATATTTACTAGTTGAGTGAACAAAATACAACCAGACAAGAAGTGCAGCTGAGATAACGTCTAATGACCTCAGTGTTATCCTAAATAATGACTATCAAAATGTGCAAAAACTTATGTGTTACCTAAGTGTCACTAAAATGTCAAATAATATAATATAAATCTATAGTTCCCGGGGCTAATAGCCAGTGTCGTTGATGTCTTGTATTTTATCTCTTTTAAGTAATAATAATACTTTGTCTTGTTTTAATTTATTTCGAGATCTAGTTTGTCAGCTTTCTTATCCTTTTCGTTCGATTTAGGTCGCCAGCATGTGGTATATATTGCTGATTACCTTTTTCCAGTTTGAGACTAATATCAATGTAGATAAAAGATCTTGTCCAAGCCCATTTCTAACTAGAAAGAGCGTTGATTTAATTCCATTCAGTCAAAACTTTATTTTCTGTATTGTTTAAGGTCATTCTGACTAGCCTTATTAACTTTTTTGACATTTCCAGCGTTCTCATTATAGCTGCTGTCTGTTCACTTTGTTATAGGCATATTTGACACCTACGTTGAGAGTGTGTATTTTGTACTGGTAGCAGATTGTTTCAAGTTTCTTTATTGTAAATATCCGGTCTATCACTAATCGATTCCTTCTATTTTCCGCCTGATACTCTCCTAACGCTTTTTTCTGCATGCATATACTGAGTCTACCTTTTAGTGCCTTTCCCAGATTCGTGTATGATGTGTTCAGTAAGTAAATGCCTCGGTAATTTTTATATACCGTTATCTTTCTTGTGAATTTATTGGGCACGGCAAGGCATTTGACCATTTCGTAAACATTTGTTCCTTAGCTCATATTGCTGTTATTAACTTCTTCATGCATTCATTCTCCACCACATTCTGTCAATATGTTATTTTTGCTTGAGTTTCTGCTATTTTTTATTTCCGATATTATTCTCCTCATTTCTCCTTTTGCTGGTGCCTTTACTGCCCCCTTCGCTTATCTTAATCCTCCGCCTGTATTTAACACGTCATCAATATTTGCTGTTCTTCACTTATCAGATCCCCTTTTTACACCCCTTGTCTAAAAGACGAAGAAAGTATTGTAGTCGCGAAAAAATCACCTTTCGAGATTTCTCCAGATCTTCACGTTTCAGGGTCCGACAAAAAATAGATTTTCTCAATTCCGTCAGGCCGTCTGTCTGTCTGTCCGTGTCTGTTGGTCCCAAAAACTATTTGTCGGAGAAAGACAATATTTTGCATACACATTATATATCTATCTAGTCAAATATCTCTAAAATTTCGTGTCAACCGACTAATGAACCCACTATACCACCTTCGCTGGGCGGATATTTCGGTGAAAACCCCAACCCACTAGATTACTTCCTTGTATTGGTCGGGGGGGGGGCCTAAACGTGCTGTGCGGTGTACGTATGTTCGTATGTGTACATGATACCGGTCGCCAGGAATCTTCTTGAAGTATTGGATCTTTTTCATACGATAGGTCGTCCGAAAATGAAGGCAACATCAACTTTTGAGGTATGGTCGAAGGCAAAAATACAAAGATATGGCACTTTCTGATCTTTTTCATACAACACTAAAACCTCGCTAAACCGACATATAACTAAAAATCAAAGTCTCGATATACCGACATTAATTAAAAAATGACCGTTAACCTATTTTAAATCCAACGTGTGACCCACGTGCCGTGGGTGTGACCAACGTGCCATGGGTGTAAACCACGTGCCATGGGTGTGACCTATGTGCCATGAGCCAAACAATAGTTGCCAGCTCTCAAAATGTCTGTATACGTCGGGTTGTTGTTATTTCCCTTAATAATAATCACACGTAAATACACATACATAATCGTTCCTCTTCTACCTTATGGTGTCGAGGCCACACGTAAATATATAGGGCAAATCCACTGATGATGATGATGATTAAAAAAAAAAATTAATTAAACTTGTTCAAAAGTCTTTTTGTCATAAAGGTTTCTTAAGAATCGCACATAACACATATCAAGTTGAATTGATTAGATTTGCCAATTTTTAGTACTTAAGTTAATTTCATGAATTGACTTTTTGTTTTTTGTTGAAACCTGATTGGAATGAAATAATTAATAAATTTGTTTTGGTTAAGCATAAACATAAATTTCTGTTTTTTATTTTTTACATTATATATCGAACAGCATTTTTTACAGTCGCAGTATTCTTGGAAAGCACCGAAGGGCGCGTATTAATAGTTTTTATAAAAATAGACTGATTCAAAACATTGAACTGTGAAGCGGAGTGAAGTGCCTATTGACAATTTTTATGATAAATAACTAGTTCATAACATTTCGTTGTACTAGCGAAACGGAGTAATTATGAGTATCCAAGTATTCTTGGAAAGCACCGAAGGGCGCTTTTTTGGGATGAGGGTACCGTATATTTTTTTATTTAACTCAGCAATAAATACAAGTAATAATTTGTACATAGCGCAAGATTTATTATTACCAAAAAGGGGCCCCAATAAATACCGAATAAATGTTATGCGATACAAAAAGGAGCAACAAATTAGTGCGTTACTTAATATATCTGCAACGCAGGAATTCGAAGGGTCTATACTCCGTAGTTCAGGTAGAAATGGTCCGTTCCCTTGCAATATCCCATAAAACGTTGGGGCTGCATACGCGGTCCGCCTGCTCTTCGAATTCGACCTCGGGTAACTTTTTTTTTAGTTGAAAATGTATTTACATTATTAGAAACGTGAATATATTTTTACTCATGACTTAATTTAATTTTTAAAATTATTTAGTGTCACAATATCGACGAGGGAAGTTCTGGGTAAAACCTTTTACAGATTTTTTGTTCTTGAGATACACAGCTTTAGGTTGTCATCCTTTTCTAGCATTCCTGGTTCAGTTGTGGAAATTTGTGATCTATTCACTCTTATACTTCTCTCCCAGTCCTTTACTTTTAGTTTCGTTATGTTGTAATTTCTACTTTCTGCACAGCTGCCGTGGATTTCCTCTTAATTTACCGTATTTATTCTTGTTGGAATCTGTGCTGTTCCTCAGCATTTCACTCGTTCATTTGCCTTCTTCTTCGCTGTTTCTTAGCGTTCCTACTTCAACCATAATTTTCTTTCTCTCCCTTACTTAGCTTTACTTTTTCTGTTGTTGCTTTTATTTTTCTTCTATCAAACTGCCTTCCTCCGTTAATTCCAGTTTTCTGTTTATCTCGTCTTTACACTTCTATTCTATTCAATCAATCAAGTTTGCCAGTTTATATGTTCTGTTCTTTTCTTTGCTCTACTTTACAATTTCTTCTGTTTTCACACTACTCCTGCATTTTATTCTGATACTTCTTATACATTTCGTATATCGGTTCTCTACTATGGTCCATTTGGTTTACCATATTTCTATTCAGTGACACTCACGTTTCTCTGTAAATTTCCTTCTCCTAAACTGTGTAATTCTAATGACCATATTTTCCTCAATGACAAAACTACAAATTATTACTAATTGTTGTTTTTCTGATTACTGTATTTTCTTTGACATTCAACATGCATTATTTAGAAATTATTTAAAAACGAATTTAAAGTATAGATACACAAGGTTTTACTTTATTTTCTGAAATTCAGGAAGAGAACACAATAAATCCATCCTTTTAAATTAACAGGTTTTTATTTTAGATGACTATCTAGTCACCACTTCACAAATACGTAGAAGTTAAAGTTTCATTATACTAATAAATAGGAGTGCCTATGATAAACACTTTTCGTATAGTAATAAAGTTTATTATTATTATGAGACAACATACACGAAGTCACATGAGCAAAAGAACATTTGATATAATACTACGAATATAGTACAAAAATTCAACATCAATTAGTAAATATTTTCAAAAATAGTCCTGTAAAGAACTACATTCCATCTTAAAAATTCTACAGCAACCGATGATTTTCAGGATGGGTGCATAAAAAAATTATTTAAATAATTTGATCAGGAAAGTGTCCTCTAGAACGTAACACGATCATCTTAATTTAATTACTAATATAAAACAACTGACAAAGCTATCTATGAATTTTTAAATTGCACTATATCTAGTAGTTGATGTTCCATTATTTTTGACTCTTTCATAATAATCATTTTGAGTAAAAGCGAAGAATATGTAAAAAAGCATAAACATATTGGTCACCCATGATCTAACGTAAAACAATTGAACAATGTGAGAATTGCATATTGTTTACTAGTCAAGAACAATTTCGCATTATCGATTTCCCTTTGCATTATTAAAGCAAATAGTGAATTTTGAAAATGTAAAATGTCGTTTACGTATTCGTGTCAAAAAAAGTTGAAAAATATTATTATGTAAGCATCAAAAACAATGGAACATTTTTATTGATTCACATCAACTACCAGATTTAAATTATAAATTTGTCAGTTGTTTTATATTAGTAATAAAATGAAGATCGTCGTATTATGTTGTAGAGGACGCCTTTCTCATCAAAGTATTTTAATCTTTTTAGACCTGTACTAATTTTCATTTTAATCCGCCCGTAATAAGTGTTTGACCACAATGTATGCATTATTACAGAAGCTGATAAGTACATTGTATATTTTGCAATTTATGCATACACAAACGGATTCAACTAACTAAAAGTGCTCGGAATCTATTCGGCTGAGTAGAGAACGCTTGGAAAAGGACTACCAAGTATTAAAAATTGGTTGAGTAAAATGATTCGCAGGTTTCGTCGTACGACGAGGGCTCACCGAAGAGACGCAATTATAGGTATGATACTGTTTATCGCATATTATAAAAACCAGTTCTGCTCTTAATGGCCAGATACCTTGCATATGTCTTGAAAAATAGAAAATACAGAATAAATCTAGAAGATACACAAAGCAAACTAATTACTGCTTACTAGTTACAAAATAAAGTCTTTAATAAGTAATCTACCTAACGAACCTGATTCAACAAAATTAAAGCGGGAAGCCGCAGGGTATATGAAAAAATCTGCCACCTGCACTGCTGACCGCTTTCGTCAAAAGACAGGAGAAACTGGCCAGAACGGATCTGTACAACAAGGTGATATGGTTTTCCCCAGTCTGCAATTTGTAAACCAACAGATGGAGACGCCTGCAGATGGCTTCTGACATTAGTAGGTTTGCAGAAGATAACGTAACAAATATTGAGAGGTTACTTGGAAAAAACGTTTAAAAATAAACACGGCAAAACTCTAGCTCACATGTAGGCTGAGCAATATCAGACCCCCTACATAAAATTTTGACCGGGAAAGAGGTTGCTTTGTCTCCAAAATACTATTAAATTCTGATTCAATGAGATGCCTGCACAATTCACCAAATTATAACACCAGTTCTGCAACTGATTACTGATGCTCTTCGGAATAAATCGTATTAATAAACGTCAACAAAAGGCGCCCTAAAAATTAGTCTTAGAGTATGGAAACTAAGTGAAGACTGAAACACTTCCAAAAATTCAAAACGAAAATAGCTCTACTCGGTAGTTGTAGGAATACCTATTGTTTATCCAAATATTACCAAAAACTATATAGGCCACTTGCTATGCACAACGACGTGAAAAGTTGCCGAATGTACCTTAAAAAGGGGTGAAAATCATAAATTAATTTTAGCTCCGTCCAGATTTTGTCTTATTTAATCTTATAACATGTGAGCAAATGAAAATGAAATCAAGCTTGGCTTTGAAATATTTGTTTTACGAATAATATGTTGGTGGTCCTGTAAGTCTATGTCAAATTCGAGAGCAGCAGGTTAGGTTTTGCGTCAGTCTGTGTCAAAACTGACGGAAAACCTAACCTGATAACATAAACTTACAGTGCCACCAACATATTATTCATAAAACAAATATTTCAAAGCCAAGCTTGATTTCATTTTTGTTTGCTCACATGTTACATTAGAAACATTTGTATTGTGCGAAAAGAGAACAGTTTCACATGTTATCATTAAATAATCCGATAATCAAATTGCAATCCAAAAAACTTCCATCATTGGGAACTAGTTAATTGTAATTGTCCAATGTAGGCTTTCACGCCCGTTGTCCATAATGGTAGGTTCGTCTGGGTTATGCCGTGGTCGTCGATTTGAACTTGCCGTTTCGCTGCTCATGGTGTCAGCTTATTTAGAAGTTTTCTCAATTAATTTTAACCTTTCCAATATTTTCTTAAGTTTATTTCGATTAAAGGTAGCAGTATTCCCACTTTACTGTTTCGACATTACCATTATCTAAGGCACTGAAAATTCCAACTAACACAAGTAAATCATAATTTTTTCTCAAAAGAAAAATTAATATACCACTTTTAAGTGGTATGGCAGTACGTGTTAAGTTTATAAACGATATTAAACGTGGGGTGTGTTTATTGGAACACGTGTTTTAATTTAAAATGTTGTTAGTGTAATTTTACATTTAGATGCAATCAAGAATTGTTACGCATAATTTTTTTGGCTTAAATACATACAGATGCAGTTTAGAGGTTTCGAGTGACCTGCAGTTCTTAGGCGTGTATTTGGTTGCATACTCATTTTTGCATTTTTGGATGATTTTGAAAATCCTTGGATATTTAGGGGATTATAATAGTTTTCAAACTACATTGTTAGGACGATTTACGGCTGCCATTTTATGAGACTGATTTCGTGAGAGGATTTCCTTCTGGAGCTGAATGTGATTTGGAATTTTCACTTTATGTGGATCCAGTAATTCCAAAATTATTGGTGAATTCTGTGATCAGCCTTAGGAAATGCTGTGTGAAATTGCTGGAATAAGGCCAGTTATACTGGGATAATTATATATTTCTGCAAATTACTCACTCGAGGCCATCCAATATCTCTGGTATGTTATTTGTGGTTCGTTCGAACATCGAGTTCGATATCGTGTGATTTCAGGTCTTCCTCTTAGTCTCCGATTAGCACTGCTGTTTCGTTTTCCGTCTTTTCGGGTTTATTTATGCCTGTGGCATTGATGTTGCTTGCCAAAGCACCTGGACGACCAACCCTCACGCCGTTCTGAGCAACCCTCAACCCATGTGGTAGCCTTCGAATGAACGAACGACTTCTCACCAGTGTGACAACCACAATGTTTTTCACCCGTATGAATGTTAGAGAAAAATCTATCGCACTTGAGGTTATTCCCAACTAGTGGACAGCATCTTCGTGTAGCTACCCTGCATGGCTGCTCTGACGAAGCTGCGCTACTGTGCATCACCAGGTACCTCCTAGCGATCTAGTCAACTGAAATACCGTTCGTGCTGTTGTTAAGATTATATACGTGGTGCCTTACCTTTTATGCTGGCAATATTTCTACCGTTTATTATGCTATGGAATTCTGTGTGACTGCGATGTTTACCTCGTGCAATTACTTATGTGGAATAGGTATTTATAATTTATAAGTACATTTAATATTTTCTTCGATTGGTTAACCTGAATTTTGCAGTTTGGTCGCGTTCAGTAACTCAAATTTAACTAAACGTTTTTGCGAGGGTTTTCGGGAGCTTGAATATTGCAATTAACACCTTGTGAGCGTTGAATATACACAATTTTAAGTGTAAAAACCCCTAGACGAAATGGTACCAACAGATCGCGATTAGGTAAAAGCGATTTAATGAGAACTTGAGATCTCCCGTATTCCGTTATAGCAGTTCTAATGTTTAAGTCACTACCGTACAGTTGAGATACGTGTACTCGAGCAAATTGCGAGTTAAGATCGTAGAGTTCTGTTTTTGACTTCAAATTTATTAACAGAAAATCCTTGTACATTTTATAAGTAATACTAATATACTATTCGATTTACAAACATATTATTCTATCACAGATTTGTGTTGCCTATCTCAAGTATGGTGCAGAGTTTGTATTTGTACATACTGTAAATAAATAATTAGGTTATTTCAAGCTATGGTGTTTTCTGTCTTTTATAATTTTTATGAAACAGTTAAGTGGTTTAGGAACTTACACGGCCACCTGTAGGTTTTCTGGTTTGGACCGCCTCGAACCAGTGGCGCTTCCGGACCCCCCCCCCATTCCTGCTCAGAAACTAGCTGGCGAAAATTTGCTACACTACTAGACAATTCCTGGACCGCCGCGCCGTGCTGTAAAGTACATATTATTTTATTTTCTTTTGTATACAAATAAATTCCCCGTGTAGCAAATAACAACTTTTCGAAAACATTTTAAAAAGAAATTTGATCTGATTTAATAAATTAAAGACCTTTTACTGTCTCCAGCTCTACCTAAAACTATGTTTCAAGCACTTTTAGCTTATAGCTTCGCTATACAGGTGGAATATTGTCAAAACAACCACGACTTCTAGTTTCTTGGAATCTGGAAAGCTTTTACCTGTTTAGTTTCCCACACAATAGTCAATCCCGGATGTCGATATTCTTCGAGGGATTACGATGTCCGTGTGCTGTTCCAATGCTCTTGCTACACAGTCAATAGATTATAATATAGCACAAATTTTCTAGTAAAGTATGTAAATATTGGTATTTTTTTTAAATGTACTCGTACTCCGAAAATTATAGCTGGAAAAAAATCGAATTCCTAAGGTAACTATGCCGGAAACACTTCAATTACATTAAAACCTTTGCGAGAATTTTTGGAAAAGGTTGGTTTAAGCAAGGCAATCGGCATACCTCTACTTAAAAAATGTGATTAAAATCTCCTTACTGGCCTACCCACATACATTTTTATAAACAATACTTTCCACATTCTTACAACACAAAACACGTGTTTCCACAGAGTATGTTGCATGACTTTGTATGTACGAGTAGTATCGAAAAATAAAAACCTAGAAGTTTTTCGTTGTTCAACCTCGTATTAGGGGAGTAGAATTGTTATAATTAAATTCTATTATTCTACTATTTTGGTTATAAAATAACTTGTTAATTGGTGCAATATTTGCTTGGAGGAAAGTATTTCAACTTTTGTATTTTATTCAGTGCCATGACTCCATATAGCTATTATTTTCTTTAAACGCCTAATCTACAATTAAAAATCAAGACTAGACAAATTAATATGCAATAATGGCGTTTACGCTAAAGCATCTGTAGAAATCTCGCAAGATCGAAAACGCGCCGATAGAACTATTTTTAATTAAATGCATCGAATGTGCCTCGAAAAGGGCTCTTGGAAAAGGGGCTCGAGGACAATCCTCGAAAGAAATGCTAATCACGGCGCAGTTGTCGCGCACTTCGCTCATTTATCGATTCCGACGTGACAACTCATTGCAGTTTTTTAGTTTTACTCATGAAAATTGCTTTCGATTGCTTTCTTCATTTGCGTGCGTTTGGAAGATTGGCCCGGAAGGGACGAACACAAAGCAAACCTTTTTAATGTATTTATTATGCGTAGCAGCGCGAATGCTTAGGTCGAGCGTGCAAAACTATTCTGAGAGTAAAATGAAGCACAAATTTGAGCAAACTTTTGCTTGAAAAATTTTCAGTCCTTATGTCCAATGTTATTCTATCGGTTAAACAATATTTTAGAAATTATTTCTTACTGGTTTGTATAAGAGCTATTTAGTGAGTATTTCTTGAGATTTTGAATCAAATTGTATGAAGAATATTAGATAATAGGCACGTCAGTGTTTAGTATCAAAACATAACCTAACTTACATTACCATAACAATAACAAGCTATGTTATAGGGTGTTACGCGTTTTACAGGGTAATCCCAAATAACATTATTGAAATTTGCTTTATAATACATCGTTGAATAATGCGTATCTAGTAAATCGAACAGAGTTGAAAGAAGTATGTGGAGCTATTAGAAAAATTCGCTGATTCTTTAATTTTTATAAAAGAAATAATCTGGAAAATATAATACTAAGCATTTGCAGTTACAAGAAGGATTTAACTACATACACGGGTTATTAAGAATATATAAATCAAATCCCTAACAGGCATCTTTATTCTAGAGTTTAACGTATTTGTTGGCACTTTTGCGGTATATCCTTAGAGAAACAAATATTTTCCCTGAAAACTACCCTCCAAAAGCAATGTGTAAAATCTTGATTGAGAAACGACCAGCATAGCAAGCACTTTTCATTTAACTGAAAACACATATTTAATGAAAACAAATTCCAATAAACACCGATGTGATTTTTATGAATACTAAAATTATACCGAAAGTCGACTCTGCGAGTTTGTAGCAGCATAACTTTGGCTTATTCTCGTGATCTTCAGCTAAATCATTTTTCAATGTAATGCATTCAGCCACATTTAATTATCTCAGAGTATGCATTTTAGTAATGTACAGGGTGTCCCATTTTCGACACTTTTATAGGGAATTGCCATAATTGTTAGTGCTATCAAAAAAGTAATATAGGCGTCATGTGCTCTTTTTGGATCAAACTTAAAATGGTAAAATCAAAATTTGAAAATTTTTGCTCGCTTAAGAGATACGGGGGAAAATCCAAAAATTGTCTATTTCAGAATGACCCTATATTTTCTTAGTTAAAAGAGCTACAGAAAAATCTTTTAAAGAAAAGTTTCTTTATAATGATTGTTGAATAACCTGCCGTTTTTAGAATATGTATAGGGGTTCAGGTAAAAAAGTTATCGGACCTAACCTCATTTTTTTAAATGGAACACCCTGTATATTTTATTCTAAAAAAATAGTATATTAAATTATCTTTTCAAAAATAGAACACACCCTGGATGATATTGGTTTTCAATGCGATTTATTTAAACTTCGTTATCTTAAACCACAGTAGGCTACGAAACAAAAGCTAATATCCTAGAAACAAAACTATGTTGACGTTGTAGCTGGAAAGACATTACACAATATATTTTAACAGACAAAGAGTAGAAGAAATAGTTGGCACAAGAAAATAAATTAAAAAACTATAGAAACTTTGAAACGAAATAAAAGATTCAGATTAAGGGAAAAAATAGCGGAAATCATCGCAAATGTTAGAAAGCCCCTCCGTTGTTTTCAATGCACTCTTGACATCTTTTTCGAATGGATTTAAGGCATTCATGATGTGTAATGGTTTTATTTCTGCAAAGGCCTCATGAATTCTTTGATCAAGTTGTTGTCGGGTTAAGATGACTTCTTTATAAATTTTATTTTCCAACACTCCCAAAAAAAAAATCTGGAGGTGTTAGATCTGGAGATCGTGGTGGCCACCTTATAGGTCCATGTGTTCCTAACCAACGGTTTCTAAAGTGAGTATTTAAATACTCTCTTATTCGAAAAGCATTATGGGTAGGGGCGCCATCTTGTTGAAAGTAAATCTCTATTACTTCATTTAAAGGAACATCATCAAGGATATCGAAAAGTTTTGATTGCCCAGATATCTATCTGCATTTACATGTTCTTCAAAACAGCGATACGCCAGTTTATTTTGAAATAAAAAACAACTTGCATTTACCCCAAATCGACCTTATTGACGAACAGGTCGTACCATGTCGGGATTTGTAGAGTTCCAATGTCTTTCATTATGACAGTTAAGAATACCGCAACTTGTTATTCGACATTCATCTGACCAAATAATTTTTTTGTGAAAAGAACGATCCTTGTTAGATTTATTTAAAAACCAGTGACAAAATTCAAATCTTCTCACATCATCACCAGGGTGCAAATATTGGGTATATTAACAACATAGGGAAAATATTTATTGGAAGTCAAAATTCTGTGCGCCTTAGATTTTGAAATTCCAGTTTCAGTATATATTTTTCTGACAGGGGTAGATTTTTGTTCCTAAAATTTCAAAATGATTTTAGAGAATAAAATTAGATTGTGTGCTTAAGACGACAAAACAGAAGTGAAAACTTCACCAAGACAAGATTCCCTATTAACCTTTCACAATCTAACATCCGCAAATCTCAAATTCAGGATGATAAAAGAATCGATCCATAAAAAGCAAATACACTATGCATTTGGTCATATTTTAGGATCTGGCTTTTTTTCCCGACTGCATCATGAGCGTTGCATATATAGCCGAGTCTGACGGATCAGTCTCATTCAATACCCACAAAAAGTGCTAAACGCGCCTAAAGGAGTTTTCACTTCAATAAAAGTTGAGCTAGTACTACTATTCAAAGCTATCACAGGATGTACCATTCTTACCTGATTATGTGCCTCGACAAATCCTAACACGCTTATTTATTCATTTTCCTTGTTTTCTTTATTATAAGTTTTTGATCTCGGCTTCGAACAACAGCCGTATATTTTTAAATTATGTTCCAGTCGTCGGAATATGTCCTTAAATGGTTGCCGTCTTTCAGGATAGCGCACAATATATCAATTTTGCGCCATTTCTTCGTTTTTTCCAGTTTCAATATAAACTGAGATCATATCAAATTTTTCAAAATGTTGATAAGTCATTTTCACAAACGAATATGTAAAAATGAAATCGACGTTAAATGTTAATAACAACTAGAATGTCAACATAGTTTTGTTTCTAGGATATTATAGCTTCGGTTTCGTAGCCTACTGTGAATTAAAGTAATAAAGTTTAAATAAATCGCATAGAAAGCCAATATTATTCACGGTGTGTTTTATTTTTGAAAACAAAATTTTATATGCTATCTTTTTAGATTAAAATCTACCGGGTGCTCCATTAAGAAAAATGAGGTTAGGTCCGATAACTTTTTTACCTGACCCCGTATACTTATTCTGACAAAGGCAGATTATTCAACAATCATTATAAAGAAACTTTTCTTTAAAAGATTTTTCTGTATCTCTTTTAACTAAGAAAATATAGGGTCATTCTGAAATTAAAAATTTTTTGATTTTCCCCCGTATCTCTTAAGCGGGCGAAAATTTTCGAATTTTGATTTTACCATTTTAGGTTTGACCCAAAAAGAGCGCATGACGCCTATATTACTTTTTTGATAGCACTAACAATTACTGAGATACCCTATAAAAGTGTCGAAAATGGGACACCCTGTACATTTACTTCAAAAACTTTGATAATTTTTATTACCACCACGTAAACCAATACGGGAAACAATCGAGAAGTTTGCGCAGCTTCTCTATAGTTTCAAACACTGCTGAAGCCTGTTGTTTTAATCTGACATAGACACAAACCATGGCATATTTGAGTGAATTACTTACGGATAATAATTTATTTCAAACAAAATTGACGAATGAGTAACTACCCATTGCATGTCCCAGAGCTGCTTTTAAATAGATAGGAAATTATATGAACAGTGCGAAGGAACAGCAATGGAAACAGCCTGTAATGCAACATGCAAGCGCAAGCATTATTAATTTTGATTTTTTTGAATCCAGTCAGTTAAAGAATTATATTGGAAAAACAATCGTAAAAATGGTTGGTGATAGTTGAGATAGTAACAGATTACTAACAATGATAGATAGATTTAAAACTAATATTGATTTCAGAACTGTTTAAAAAACACGCTGAAGGTTGAATTCCATTCAGTTGCGTATTTATAATAAATTTTATATTAAACGTAGTGGCAAAATAGCTTTCCTACGTTAATGTTTGATAATAAATCTCAAATTATTATAATTCGAAAGAAAAGTCAATATTAAAAGTAACGTTTCAATTAGGTTTTTCTGTTGTGCATGCAATAGACTTAAAAATCATTTAACGTAGCTTCAGGGCGTGAGTGTGTCTTGTGCCAAGGAAGTGGTTTTCTGTTTAAAAAATAGAAATACGTTGAGGAGGTCACGTCGAGCTTCTGGTAATAGAATCAACTTGGGAGCTGTATGGAGATCCAAAGTGGACCATTCAAAGTTCAGGTACTTCTGAAAACTCATCAAGGTTAGTAAACGTTTGACAATATATTTAAATGCGTGATTTTAACTCAAGAGTTTGATTTGATATAAAATTATTAAGAACTGCATTCAGATTTACAATAATTGGTTTAGAAAATAAGTATTTTATTTATATTCTAAATTACATTGTTGAATCAAGTACTTGATAGCTTTAGGCAATTATAATTTGGAAATTCACTTTTTGGAAATAGGTTAGAAACAACTTTGGATCATACTATTAAAACTTACATTTGAAAGTTATTTCAATTGTATTGTAAAGTCGGGGTAACTGACAATTCTTTTAGTTAAAATACACTTGTACACGAAGGGTAAAGCTACTGTTGCGAGATTAATAAGAACACTTAAGTACAAATACTTGCATTTATTTTCTGCCGTTGTCAGAACAACTTAAGTTTAACACCGTTACTTATTAACTAACTAAATTACAATTTTACCAAGACAACTCGGTAGGTGTTTTCAAAATTTCAAATAAGTCCATCGGAGCAGTTCTAAATTTTGGACTTTTGTCACGCACAGACGTACCTGATAATTCATAATAGCTATATGAGTTCGACAAATTTGTAGGTTTCACACGCTAAAATTGGTCAAGCGGTCGACACCTTGCAAATTATCGCTAATAAAGTTTTACAATCCTACTAAAAGGAATTTGCCCAGTCGGCACGTAGTTCTGCGTAATTTTTTATCTTATGAGGTAACCCTTGCATAAATTTGGCGTTAACCATTCCGTGAGATTTGAATATTTCCATCTTCCCAGAGAAAAGCACGTTTCTATTTCCGGCTAAATACTCGCCTGTTGTAACTTTCATATGACCACGTTGCCTACCAAATTCTAGCTTAAAATATTTACGATACAAATTGTTTATGGCTAACTAAAGTACAGTCTATTTGTACAACCGAGTATAGTTCATTTTCACTCAAGAACGCAAATCGTAACACTGTCAAGTCAAACGAAATAATTGTCAAGTTGAACTTTAAAGATAAATGTTCCGAAGATACGAGTATTTACACATTCATTCAGCTGGCGGAAAAGGAGTCCCAATATTTAGTTATTCGTGGTTTAAATTAATTTTATATTGACAGAAGTTAAACGTCAAAAGTATAAATTGGGATAAATGTCACGGTAATTTTTAGATGTTTCTTTATAACTCACAAAGCCTTATCTATTTAAAAAAAGCGTGCATGATATAAATTAATCAATAATCCTTTATCGGATTTAATTAACCAATCTTTTCAGCAATGTTCTGTAGTTGCACCCATTTATAAAAAGTGGTAGCGTAGCAAAATTAACAACTACAGGCCAATATCGTTGCAATCTGTTTTTAGCAAAATGTTTGAACGTGCATTTCATGATACATTGTATTCATTTTTCAACAAACATAACTTATTCGCAAATATAATTTCGGATATAGGAAGGGTTGCTCAACACAAGACGCTCTTTTGGATGTTGTATCTTTTATTGTTAATTGCTTAGAAAATACATTAAAATGTACTTGTATAACGTTCGATTTAAGCAGGGCGTTTGAAACACTAAATCACAATCTCTTACTTGTCAAAATAGAAAAATACGGGGTCAGAGGACCTGCCTTAAGCTGGATCAAAGATTATCTCAGTAACCGAACTCAGCAAGTACGCGTATTTGATAATGGTACAAAGCACTTATCTAATACAATTAACATAGAAACTGGAGTCCCGCAAGGTTGTATCCTTGGCCCTTTACTCTTTATTGCGTACTTTAATGACATTACTTATTGGGTCAGCAACGCCAAAACCAATTTGTCTGTATATGCTGTTGATACTTCGGCAGGATTATCTTCCGTGGCTGTATCTGATCTTGTCATGAATGCTAAGGAATGTTGTAACACCTTTGAAAATTACTGCAATGAAAATGGTCTTATCCTAAATAACAACAAAACTGAAATAATTAATTTTGTGCTTAAAGAGGTTGATTACAGCTTATTAGTTGTGAGTAATGGTACGACAATAAAAAATGTTGAAAAAACCAAACTGCTAGGTATTTATATAGATAGTCGATTGAAATGGTATGATCATATCGATTATATCATTAATAAGCTAACGAAATACTGCTTTATAATTTCCTAATTAAGAAACGCTGTAACCGACGCCTGTCTAAGAATGTTTTATTTTTCTCACGTTCAAGCTACTCTGAGCTACGGCATTATCTGCTGGGGAAATTCCCATAAATGAATGAAGTCTTGGTAATGCAAAAAAGAATAATTCGCAAGATGCACTGGTTGCCGGTTAACCACAGTTGCAGGGAGAGATTTCGCCTAAAAAACATATTGACGGTCACGGCACTTATATTTTAAACTGTGTTTTATATGATAAAAAAATGGAATTATTTTTCTGGTAATGATCCAAATCATTATAATGTTCGTCACTTAAATATTGCTATTCCCAGTCACAGATTAGACTCAACATCTAGAAGCCATATTGTGAATATGATTCGGTTATTTAATAAATTGCCCAATAAAGTAAAAACAATATCACACTGACATAAATATAAGACCGCTGTAAGTAGATACTTAAGTACTTCTTCACTATATAATATAGATGAATTTTTCTTCTTCTTCTTCCTTAATTCCTTCCAGCGTTCACGGTCCTGTGCTATTTGAATCCATTTTAGTCCACTCGTTTTCTTGAGATCATCGTACCAACGCATAGGTGGTCTTCCTCTACCTCTTTTATGTTGATATGGTCTCCATTCTATAATCTTGCGGTTCCATCTGTTTTTCTCAAGTCTAGCCACATGTCCGGCGTAATTCCATTTTAGTTATGCTATCTTGATGCCTACATCTGTTATCTTCGTTATCGACCTTATTTTTTCGTTTCTTATTCTGTCTTTTCTCGTGATGTTTAGCATGGCCCTTTCCATTGCTCTTTGAGCTATTTTCATCTTTTCTATGTTGTGTTTTGTCGATGTCCAATTTTCTGTTCCATACGTTATTGCCGGCAAAACACACTGTTCGAACACTTTCGTTTTTAGGTGTTGCGCGATTTTGTTGTTTCTTAAGATGAACGATAACTTTCCGAATGCCACCCATGCCATTCTAATTCTCCCCTTAATTTCTTCTTTTTCGTTGTTTCTGCTTAATTCAATTCTCTGTCCCAGGTATATATATTCTTTTACTCTTTCGATGTTGATTCCTTCCACTTGTATCTCAATCTCTGGACCTGGATACATTATTTTGGTTTTAGCTAGGTTCATTTCCAATCCTACTTTTAGTGACTCTCTGTCCAGATCTTCTATCGTGTTTTTAGGTCTTCTATGTTGTCTGCCAGTAGGACGGTGTCATCTGCATATCTTAAGTTAGTCAGTCGTTCTCCATTGATATTTATGCCTTTTTCGGTCCAGTTCATGTTCTTGAATACGTCTTCCATGGCTAGTGTAAAAAGCTTTGGCGAGAGTGTATCACCCTGTTTCACTCCTCTTCTGAGTGGGATGAATTTTTAAATCTGTTATAATGCAGGCGTGTACTTACAATGACTATACCTTGTACCATCGCGGACAAAAAAATGGAAACATGATTGTTTTTCTAGTGTAAATGGGTATATTACCTAAGTTAAATCAACATTGCTGATATCATATTGTTTAATGCAGTTGTCAGTTGTTGTCAAAAGTAAAAAGTCAAAAAATATAACCTAATATTATGTAAACCCCTAATAACACTGTGTAAAATTATAAAAAAGCGTTAACTAGATTAACGCTGGTGTTTCCATTTTTTTGGCCGCGGTGGTACTAATTGTATGTTATAGGTGAATAAATTATTATTATTTGAAGTTGAGCTAAGTCAATTTGCTATATTAAAATTACATTAATATATACGTTATAATATACAACTCAAACTCAGGGTACATTCTAAAAAGGCAATAACAACTTATGATCAGAAAAGAGCATATTTGTAAAATAGTAGCTGAGAAGGGGGGTTCGTTGCCAACCTTTTTATGTCAAAATTTGAAACTAAATTTAAGCATAATGCAAAGTATTTTCCAAGGATTTGGTTTACGTACCTATGAGGAAATTTTTGCGGTTTTTGATTTAGGTATTTAAATATAGTATTGATAATTTCTTGAATCAGTAAAATTCTAAATTTTCTAGCATAAAATTCACATATGAAGTGGAAAACGAAGGACAACTACTTCTGATTACTTTAATAAGAGATAAAAATAGGTTGGAATTTTATGTTTATAGAAAATATACCAATGTAAACAGATTCAAATCATTGCTTTCAACACAATATGGCTGCTGTAGTACATAGACTGCCAACCTTTCCTTAAACAAAGATCAGTATAACACCCAACTTCAGACCATATAAAACATCGCTGTATACAATGGTTTTCCTTCTAAAATTATCGGCAAATTGATTAGAAAACAAAAAAAAATGCACCTTCAAAATTCCACAACTCAGTCTTAGAAGGCAAGGACCCAACGAAAAGTACATCAAAGTTTCGTTTCATCCAGCTGCAAAGGGCATATAAAAATTTTTAAGATTCAGGCTATAAATTGTGTTTATAGGTCAAACAACATTATTCGAAATTTATTGGGGAATCTAAAAAACAAACTTAAGACTTTAGAGAAATATAGAGTTTACGAAATCAAATGTTGCCATTGTGATTATAAATATATTGGGCAAACACGTCGTAATGAAACGAGTCATAGTATTACGGAAACTGACCTAAAAATTATAAAAGCGTTAACTTGAACAAAGCAGCTAAATTCTTTTGAAAGTTTGACCATTTTTAATGATGGAGGACCCATCCCGCACTGATGTTTATGCTCTGTTAAGTCATTTTGCGGTTGTAGATGCTTAATTGCATTTCACGCCTTTAGGGCAATTTGTTGCTATGTTAAAACCATTTTCAATCTTTGCGCACAAGTACAATCTCATCTTCCGCACATTTGATTCAGGTCATTTTGGTATTTTAAATAGCCACCTAGGCTTTAGGGCAGCGTGCCCGTATGCTAAACCCTTTTAGTTCTTTATTTGGCTCCATCGCCTAATTCCAGAATCATGATTTCGCACATATTTGGCCCCAAACGCAGTATTTCTCGACGGTTGGAGCCCCCCTCTGATGGCGCAAGAATTCCGAATCTTCTAGAAAGCACGCCCTTGTGGCGTGATACCATTGTTGCCGGCATTAATTTGTTTCATTTTATCGCCCCGCGATTGGCTGCCGAGGTTTAGTCACGTGGGGACGCGACCAAGGTGACCTATGCCAGCGCTTCCCTCTGGGCAGTTGATCGCAGCCCGTTGCAGAGAGCGTACGTTTGGTAGTTGTGTGATCCAGGCGGCGTCCTTTGGCCCCTTAGGTGCCCGAGGACGCCTGCCGCTGTCCTTTTAGTATTGTTGCCGTGGAGGCCCTCTTTTCCGTTGCCCGTCTCGAGCTGTGGCAGTTGACCGCAGCCCGTTGCAGAGAACGCTCGTGTGGTGGTTGTGAGTGTGAGTTTCGAATTGTCTTCGGCGTAGCGTGGGTGCTTTTTGAGCCCAGTTCCTGCTTCCGTAAGAAAGGGGTCGTGCCCCCTTCATCTCGACCTTCGAGGATCTGTCCCGCAGAACGAAAGTGGCCCATTTTTCGTCGTCCCGTTGTACGCGTCCTGACGCGTCTCACGTCGCCATTATGGCGGATGTGCACTCATCCCTATAGCCGTCGAACATCGAAGGTACCTGCCACCTAAGACTGCAGCCTGTCGCAACTCAACTGTACCAGGCTCCCTAACCGCCTACATATTAAGGTATGTGTTTTTGAACTGATTACCGCTGTGAACGCGAGTGTACCTGCCGCGAGCGAGCCGTCACATCTCTTGTGCCTACAAGCACTGTCGTCATATTTGTCCATGTTGCGAGTGCTAATTTGTTCTTTACTGTTTGCTGCATAAGGCGTCGCGCCAGCATATTTGTACATTCATTCAAAATTACAGACTGTCCATGTTGCGAGTGCTAATTTGTTCTTTACTGTTTGCTGCATAAGGCGTCGCGCCAGCATATTTGTACATTCATTCAAAATTACAGACTGTCCATGTTGCGAGTGCTAATTTGTTCTTTACTGTTTGCTGCATAAGGCGTCGCGCCAGCATATTTGTGCATTCATTCAAAATTACAGACTGTCCATGTTGCGAGTGCTAATTTGTTCATTACTGTTCAACATCTGTCGCTAGGTTTAGAGCGCGCGCCAGCTGGTGTTCTTAGTTATAATCTATTTATAGATATAGGGCGACGCACTCTGCTGCCCCATTGTAACCCGTTAGTCAATACATGATTTGTTAGCTAAGGGAACTATTGTTTTGTTTCGACTTGTGCATGTTCTGTTTCAGACAAGCGCCCCCTTCAGTGTACTGATTATTGTGCGACGGAACGAGGGAGCTTTGAGCGTACAGGTGGGTAAGACAGCTGCGTAGTCGCGGTCGGATTGACACCTAATTACAATCCTTGCATAAGGCAATCCCGAAATTGTTATTTGACCTTGCATTTCTTGAGTAATCCTATCGTCGGAGTATTTTGCGTGCTTCGCTCCCGTCTAACCGTCCAGGCCCGGTTAGCCGGGTTAAGACAGGCTTGGTGGCGCCCTCATGATTTCGACATACCCTATATATATATTATGCCACAACACGCTTGCCCAGAACGTACCGTGTGACTCACGCCCGACTCCCTGAGCGTTCCAGCCGTGGCCTATTAGCCTATTTCGAACCGATTTCAGGGCAAGTGTGCCAGTTTTTCAGGACTGATTCCGTGGTGCGATGCTCACCTTGGGTGGGTGTCGTAAAGTTTTTTTAATACCGTAACAGCTCTATTGAAGTTGACACCTGATTGGTCGCTTAGAGCACGCCCTCCGGGTCAGAGAGTATAAGTAGCTTTAGAATCCGCTGGAGTACTGACTTTCACTGGTGATTTGGTGAAGAGCGTATCTTCGGCCAACTTTATCGTGTTAGTTTTTCTCCAAGGCTATTGAAAATGACAGCTTAGCTGTCGAAATACGTATTTATCGGTGGTTAAATATTTGTGTGGTTACAACGAATTGTATCTCTATAGTTAACCTGTTTTTCAATAAGCTAAAGTTGAATACTTTGGCTTAATGTCAATAGTTTTTAAGTAAGCACTCCTCACGAACGACTTTATATTTATTCTTACCAAATAACAGGAAGTAATATTAATAATAATAATAATGTGTTTTATTTCCCCAAAATTAAAGTACATAAGAACAGAATACTGTTATATAAACAATAGTATATTACATTACATGACATGAAAGTGATACTTTTCAGATGAGGAGGCTTGTTGAAGAATACGAGAATGCGAAGCGTTCGAGTCAAGCATAGACACTTTCATGCTGTGTAATGTATTACAATTTATATTAAATCTCTTTAAAAATTAAAAAATAGAATTCTATCGCATCAAAGCGCATGGTGAAGGTGACCGGTCATCTAGGTAAGGTAAAGTAAAAATGACTAGTCTTGCAAAAATTTCAAAAGTGACTAGTCTTGCAGAGTGACACTTTCAAGATCAAAGTCTTGACATGGCCCGCTTTCTTGACGATATCAGGAAAAAACTGATAATATAAAAAGAGGGGATACCACAAGGTCTAAGTGCAAGGACATTACCTGGTCTTCCACTTAACCTAGAAAAATTAATAACAATATCAATCGCAAACTGTCTAAAACTGATTTTAAATTAATATTAAAGTTAAAAATAAAAAATTCTGCAATTAGTATGGCAAAGCTTGCAGCACTGAGCATCATAAAATATAAATTAAAAAAACTAAGTACATAGATACATAGGTATATAGGTAGATATGTATCCCGTCTAGTGAAACATCATCCGCTATTTAGGTTGAAGAGTTTTGCTGATTTACAAAAACATGCTAAAGGCGTTTTTTAAACGAATTAATTGAAAGATTGTTGATGTAGACCGATAGGGAATTATAAACTTTTGAAATTTGATACCGAAAACTACGTTCAGAAAAAGCTATTTTATCCGCAAACGTCACAAAAGTGACAACTTATTTGTCTTTATTGACAAGGTAAAAGTGTCACTTTATCTGCCTAAGCAGACAAAATAGCGACTTTTGCGTACTTTATCTGCCTAAGCACACAAAATGATTGCTCTCTTTCTTTCTTTCTATGTTTGTTCACCATCTCCTCCGAAGATACTGGACCGATTAAATTGTATGATGGCTTAAAATTTTGCTAATTTTTAGAATTAGTTCGTAGGCCGGTTTTTATTTTCAAAAAAGTACGAAAAAGTTTTAATTTAAATAAACCTTTAAGCAGCGGATCGGAGCATCTGTCGCCGTGGGTTATGGTGTGACAGCTGCTGTGGCCGTGTGCTATTAGCACGGGTGATTCAGTATGTTCATATATCATTACAGTTGCGCGTTATCTGAACAACAGAGGTTGGCGCAGGGGTACAGTGCTAGCCTGAAATTTACCTGAATACGTTTGCGGATAAAATAGTATATGTTATTCGGAGTAAAAGTGACTTTATGTGGCTTAGCTGAATTATTTGCCTCACTAACGTTCGGCTAAATAAACTTCAGCTTCGCCACATAAAGTATCACTTTTACTCCTAATAACATAATCTACTATTGTGACAAGGTAGCGTTACAGTGTACTTGAATCTAATATTGATATGAAGGTATACTCAAAAAGCATTTTTTTTGTATAAATAAATTGGAATTTTGACAATAATAATTTTATGAAATAACGTTGCCGTTAAGAACTTTCTTCGGTACGCCATACAGAGCCAACCAAGTTCGTCCCGCTGATGTGATATGTGATCATATTTTCGAAATCCCAAGATAAGCCTCACGCAAGAATTCTGAACCCGTTGAATTCGATTAACTAAATCCTGAATAATACATGATCCATAAATCTCGGAACAACATAAAAAATGTGAGAGAACAGTACTTTCACAAAGTCTAGTTTTAAATGTGTTAGATAAATATGTATTGCTTATGAGGGTCACTAACTAGACCCAAATTACGAGCCTCATTGACTATTGGGATAGCGGTACCACTCACTGCGAAACGAACATTATCTTTTAGAATCTCTACATATTATTTATTTCCAAATTACAAATTACTTCTTAGGATTCAGTTCAATGAATGCTTTTCAGAAATTTCAGCAATGTTTATTTAGTCTTGATTGATATTTAATAATAAGCGTTGACTATCACTGATACTGAAAAATGATACATTTGAGTATCATCGGTTTTAACATATTTACAGAAGGGGAATATATAAACACTAAATAGAAGTGGCCCCAGGATTGAACACTGTGGAACGCTTCTCGTAGTCTCTGGTGGAATGGGAATAACTATTACGTAACTTCACCTTTTGCATTCGATTACTTAAATAGTTAGAATGTATCAAAGAACGGAAATTAGTACAGAGTGATTGATAGTATCGAAAGTCTTTCTAATGTCAAGTAAAATCAATATAGATACCTCGTCGCGGTCTCTAGCTGAAATTAAATCGTCATTAACATTCAAAAGAGCAATTATGCAACTATGACCTGGACAAAAACCAGATTGGGTCGAAGGCATGATGTTAAAGTTATTTAAATGTTCTCTAAGCTGGATATCTGTTATCTTTTCCATAACCTTCGACATTGCTGATAGAATACTCGTAATTTTTTAAAGTCAGTAGGATCCGCTACCTTCGGAATAGATATGACAATAGCATTCTTCCAACTGGAAGGAATTGTGTTAGTAAGAAAGCAATGATTAATTATGTGAATAATGTAACGCAATATAACTGGACAGCAGCATTTGATTATTTCTAGGTTAATGCCATCAGTGAATTATTTTTAGACTTTGTTACATTTAGCGACCTCAACTCATTCCATTGTGCCTTCGAACAGCTATTGCATAATTTAAATTGAAAGTAAGCTTTGGTTACATTTTTAATTGATTGATAGTGAAATTTCGTTTTCTTAAACTTAGCATAAGCTTTATCATGCAAAGATATAAGTAATTCAATATTATACTTAATCCATGATGTATTATTTTTACTAAATTTTGAGGTTTTTATGCGAGCATGTTCATTTATTACAACTAGGAGGTTAAAGTTTAAATAATTAATTTTATCATCGACCTTTTCCATATGAAATTATCTTTGAAACGGTATGAACGTCAGCTCTCTATTCTAGCGTCTTTTCGTCAGATAAGTGCGGACCCCCGAATGACCGATATAGTCAACCTCGGAAGTGAAAACATCGAAAAGTAAAGTGCGTTAAAAAACCGTATGCACTTCGTATGTACACAACCTCACTTTGACAACTGACAACGCAAGTGACCGAGCGCGTTGAATTCTGGGTAGAGCGATATAATCATTTACTGCGTTCGAAAAGGTACCTCTGACAGCTCTATTTCCTCGCAATCGTTCATTCATCTCACTTCCACCCCCGCCGATGGCTATTATCGCTCTCTTTTTGCGAATGATTTCGAGGAAACAGAGCTGTCAGAGGTACCTTTCCGAACGCAGTTATTTACGTATAAACACATAACCTCACTTTGACAACTGACAACTCAAGTTATTCTGCGCGCTGAATTCTGGGTAGAACCAGAACCGGTGTATATAGGAGAGTAGCGCCACGTCCGCCAAGTTTGTTCCTCTGTCATATGCGTCACTTTAAGGTTTGTAACACAATTCCGTCAATGTGACATTTATTGGCAACCCGAAATTTTACTTAAAATTGGCAAGACTGCAAGTCTATGTCAAATTCGAGGTTAACAGGTTAGGTTTTGTTTGTTATTTGACACAGACTGACGCAGAACATAACCTGCTGAGCTCGAATTTGACATAGACTTACAGTCTTGCCAATTTCAAGTAAAATTTTAGACATAACTCATTCAGTTATTGCTGATTGGAACAAAAATGGCGGCGATGGCGGCATTTTCACGGATCAAAGAATGGCGGTACTCTCCTATATCTACTGGCTCTGGGTAGGACGATGTAATAATCACCGACATGCAGTCGTAAGACAAAATCTAGTTCAAAGCCTTCTTGATAACGTTTTTATTAGTGACCGCACGTTATAGCTGAATTTCAGGTTACACGAGTGGGTTCAGAAATAATTTGCTGAACATTTACTCAATCAATCATATTCTCAAAATAAATGCAGTCATACTCAACCGGAGTTAATAAATCGATATTTACATCCCCAAGGCAAAGTAAATTGGCAGAGACAAGATATTGCTCTAACTGATCACAAAAAAATTATAATTAACATTAGGTGACCTACTATAAACTACACCAACAGCTATAGTGGTATTGGAAAACTTCAAACTGATTCAAAGTTGTTCCATAAATCATTTTGATGTGCTACTTTCAGTAAACGGGACACCACCATTGAAAAATATCACACCTAAAACCTAAAAAAAGATCTATTGGAGATAACAGGAAGTCATTAACATTACATTAAATAAAAATTAACAAGGCATAATAGATATCTACCCAACAAAAATGTAGTTCTGATTTTTGGCATGAATAGCTCTTTCATTATCAAGGTGTCTGCTTATGGCAAAGGTATCGGCTCAATCTATATAAAAATGAGATAAATCCTTCAATATTTCTGAAGGTATGAGAATTATACTGTAAAATTTTCTTTTTTACAGTCTGTAGTTGCTATTATTTCTTCTAATGATCTAATTTTGATAGTATTTTATAATGCTGTTGAAATATTGATTTTTTGACAAAGAATATGCGCAAAATAGTTTTTACTTAGACCTAAAAATCGTATCATCACTATTGACTTGTTAATATATCCACTGTTTTATTTTGAATATCTATTATGTAAATTAATTCAAATCATTTTTTGTATAAAATCATCTACAAATGTCTAAAGATTGAAAATGACCTGATTTTTCTAAATTTTTTAGCCTGTCTGAATATCTAGAAATATACGTAAAGCATAGAAACTCACTATATCGATTATATGTAGTTCAGAAAGAAGTTCTTCCGTTGTTTAAAAAGGGACTTTATTATCATTTACCAATGTGTCATCTATCCCAAGGCAAAATTCAACAAGAATCCATGTAAGAATTAAATTAGAAATCTGATACCCTCAGTTGTTTTGGTGCCTTGATGTATTCGATTAAGAATGGGAAGGAGGGCCTATTTTGGTATCGAGTTTCCATTACAGGGGTTATTATTTTCTCCCTTTTACATATACCTTAATACATTCGTCTAAAACATCTGATTAAATTAGTAGCCAAAATACGTTTAGAACTTTTCCAACAGTATTATAATATATACTCTGAAAATAATAACTAATTAACGGAATTATTACGTTTCTCATTAACAAGTTCAATTTATTGAGTTGCCGTAAATACATTACTTGTCGTGAATCCAATATCTCACTATACCTCAGACATATTTGTTGCCCCCTAAGGCTTCCAAACGCTGATTTAAACGTCGGATTTTTGCTTGTAGAAGCATGTGTTGAGTGGTTGTGAATTTACTGCTCTTTAACATTTCTAAATATAAAATTAAATTTGTTGTGTAAATCTGGATGTAGCAGCACAATCATTTTAGTGTTTCGTATTCACAAGATTTAGACAATATTGCGCTTCTAAGTGTTTTTCAATAATAATGTCTTTTAATTTTATTTAAAAATACACCCTAACCCGACTCTCCTTTAAAGGCAACGCAATTATGATTCACTACTCCTACCTACTATGCTCACTTTTTAAACCCTTCTACATCTTTGCGGAATAAGATGAAAGATGCTTGCATAGCCAGAGGCGCAATGGGTGTAGTGGATATGCGAATACGGTCAGTATGGAGTAATATGGAGTGTGGGTGATCCACAGAAATAAAATATTGCAGAGGTGCGATACTCAATTTGTTGGTGCTACATCAAACAGTTCAATTTTTATATTCTCAAAACACAATGAAGTAGAGTTATCTGTTAATAATGTTCTAATTACGTATCTTCGGTTGTCACTACTAATTTATTACAATGTTTAGCTTCAACCATTCTATTCCATAGTAGTCAGTTTTAGAAAGAGACAATTTCGGATATAAAAAAAATATTCAACAAGTGATTTCGAAATGGAGCAAATAGATGGATACATTTAAAATTATTTTTTATTTTAATACAGTTCTAATTGTGAAGACAATTTCTAACTTCAAATTGGATATGAATTGCTAAAAATGTGAATTTTCATTATTTAGCATACAACCAAATTACATATTTTTATACATATCCTTATTGCTCCATCTTGCATAACTTTTCCATAAAAGAATTCATATGGGAATACACAAAATTAAAAAAAAACAGTCTAAGCGGAGGTAAGTTTTTCGTAGCATTTATAGTCGGACTAAGAAATGTTGACTTCAACTAAACGCCCAAGGACAAATATACAACTCCAACTAATAGTGTAAGACCGCAAGGCAATTAAAAAAAAATAGGAAGAAAACTATTGCACATGCGTCTCCAAGAGTCTGATCTGAAATATTATACAATATGGTTTTAGTGTTACTGAGTTTTTACTGTAAGAGCGAGAAAAAGCCTCAGAAGTCGTGAGATCAACTGAGGACGACCAATGCACAGAAATAGCAAAATGAGAATAGGAACTTGGAACGAGCGGATACCGACAGAGAAATACTGGATCAAATGCATAAATACAATAGGAAGCACTTCGTTTGAGTATTATAAAAATGGCCCCCGTAATAGAAAAGCAAATATAATTTGAATATATGCCCCAACAAAAATCGACAATAAAATGGAAAAAGAAATTTTCTAAACGCAGTTGACTACAACAGCTGGAAGCAGACATGTCATAATAATGGAATATTGGAACGCCCAAATTGGAAAGGATCGCCGTCAAGGTTACGAAGTTATGAGAAAATTCAACGGAAAAGGCGTCAGAAATAAAAATTTAAAGGCCATGCTCAAGTTCTCCATAAAAATCAATTATTAAGAGGAAATACATATTTTATACATAAAGACATCCATAAGATTACATTCCAAGCAGAAGGTCGAAGACCAAAAAACAATACAAAACTACATCACATATACTATAGAAACGAAATGTACAATACAGAATGTCATTTAATTAATCAGAGGACTTCGCTGAATTGCAATAAAAAAGAAGTTTCATAGATGAAAAGAGCGAAAATTTAAAGGCTATGAAAGAAGGTAAAGAGAAAGATAACCAATAAATAGAAGCAAGGAAAACGCCTGGAGACAAAATAGTATATATTTACAAAAAGTATTTTTAAAAAGATAAAAATCAATAGAAATAGAAAGAAAAAACAGGTTGATAAAAAGACATAGTAAAAGAAAAAAAATACCTGAAATCAAAACGACAAAGGAACCGACATAGCAAAGAGGCAAAATTAATCGCAGGGAAATAACTTGGTTAAGATGTATGAAGTAAGTTGCAAGATAATTGGGAAACGGCTAAACGGGAACAAACGACACTGAGCGCCAAATCCGTTAGCAGCTGCTTTAATCGGTAAATACACAAGCAAAAATTTGCCCTAACTACGTCAAAAGTGTCCCTGTAAAAGGAATTTTGCCAGCTGCTCGTCAAGAAGAAGTGGTTCTATGCGAAAATAAAACGTAAATTAGGTTGATAACTTGGGGAACTAGTTCTTGGTGCAATAAATGGCACCACAAACTTTAAAAGTTCCTTTAAAACGACTCCTTTAAAAATGAAATGAGAGACATCAGTTTGGCTTACTGACAGCTGTGTGCGACGTCCAATCTCGTCTATCCACAAACCTAGCTTGTTGTTAATCTCCTGTAGGCTGCTAGCAAACTTTACACAAATTAAAAAAATTAATCGGACGTCGTACGCAAACAGTATAAAAGAAAAGCAAGAATTAATTTCACCTGGTTATATTGAATATGAATATAAGTAAGTATAATAAACACAGACTAAATGGTACGAAAAACGTTCTTCCTACAACTATATGACGTCATAAGTGGTTCACATGCTGCTAAAAAGTAACAGGTAACTCTTATCCAACATTTAGGCATATGTTACAGAACTAAAATGTCTGAACACCAAAATTAGCGAACTGTAACACCACAATACCTTGTTTGGAATCCTAGCTGCTACTCATACAGGTTTGTAGATTACGACTGGTCCCGTCGCGCACTTGCTGACCGAAGAAAACTTCTGTTAGCCTGCAGTCAAGTTGGGGGCTGGCTGAGACGATGTAAATATGAGACTTCATCAACAAATGGGGTGATTTCAAAGAAGGGCTGCTGTGTCATATCCTTAAAAGTGAGAGCAGGAATGTATGCACCGACAACTTCGGTTATTGCTTCCCCTCACAACATTTGGGCACGGTAGAGCTTTCGAGTTTAATCCGCAGAAGGCGTTTGGAAACGACGCCGACGGTTATCCGATAAGAAAACTTAACTCTTAAAAAGGTCACCACCCCTGCACGAAACCAGACAAGCGATGACTAGTTTACGCCCCTAGGTGCTTCTGCTAAATATCTCCTAAAAGCTGCACAACAAGAAGGTCAAAGCAAACGGCACAATATACATACATATGGTGCCCCGGATGCGCCTAGGGCCGCAAAACTTGTTCTACATCTCTCTGATAACTAACTAAACTACATTTTTAGATTGCGACTCCATATGATCTTGAATAGGAAGGAAACAGCAGGGGATGCCAAATTAATATTTTCTATTGGTTCTTTGTGACATCTAGCTAACTTAATCACCTATCATTGGTTGAAAATTGCATAGGGCCGTTTTCAGGCTCAAAAGCTAACTTGCATTAGTTACCCTAATTACGGTTGATGAAGAAATGAATGTCCTTTTAAATGGCTTTTATTTTGAGCCTTAAAGGCACCAGACACTTGAAGAACAAAGAAATCAGTGTGTTTGTATACGTTACTCGCAATTCGATTACCTGTGGATATGGAATGTTTCCTACCTCCTGCTATAATTAGCTAATTATTTACATAGGCGCAATATACTTTATCTTACGAAAGACGTCATTTTCCGGTCTGGAATTTTGCTGAATTTTCTCCGCCGTGTCATAGGCATTAACGGTTGGCCAACAATTTGATTTTTTTACGTAGGCAGGTCCGAAAATGCCTCATACCTTCTACAAGCCGAGATTCGCTATGGGCGATAATTCGAATGGTTGTTCAATTTGAAGATAGCGTCAGGGCTAAAATTTTCCTAATATAACACACTAGCTGTGACCCGACAAATGTTGTTCCGTCCAAAAATAATTTTTGTCTCTGAAACCCCGTTTCACCACTATAGGGTTTTAATTTTATGTCATGTCCACCTTCTTGGACTTAAAAACAAATGTTATTTTCGCAATCAACGTCCGAAAAAACCTCAATAACGACACCCATGTTGATTTTTAGGTTTATTTACCCCATTTCACCCCCCAAGGGGTTGATTTTCGGAAAATCACGAAGTAGGTGTTTGTTTATTTGTTTTTAGGAGTACTCCTACGAAGTTTCAAGTCGAAATGTCTATTTAATATTATTTTTCCATACAAAATTGGAACCCCCATTTTACCCCTTTAGGGGTTGAGTTTCGAAGCATCCTTCCTTATTCCTTGTATACATCATAAAGGAAACCTGTGTGCAAAATTTCAGCTTTCTAAGTCCCAGAGTTTGGGCTGGGCGTTTGATGAGTCAGTGAGTCAGGACTTCTAGTCTTATATATAAGATTAAGTAGTTACTATGAAGAGAGAACTTCGAACGCGGTACATGAAAAAGAAAGAGCAAGAGACTATTGTTCAGCAAACGATAACGAGAAAGAGCAAATGAATGAATAAATAACAGAACAACGTAAGAAAAGCAGCAGGAAGCAATGACATCTCTCCAAATTAATTAAATATGGAGGAACCAAATTGGCCATCTAACAAAATTATGTAAGCGGCATGGGCAGTATTAAAATTAGTGAGATAGAAACTTAATAATCCCAATACACAGAAAGTAAAGTAGAACAACCTACGACAACTACGGAGCAATATCTTTATTACACATTATACGTATTAAAAAATCACTTGAGAGTCATAGAAAGAAAAATCGGAAACAAAGACAAAGAACACAAAAGGAGTTGTCAGGACAAAAGGAATCGGGTCTAAAGGCTTTCGGTTAGAAATCTGACACATATAAAAGGAAGAATACCGAAAGCTCACATAGGAAACTGGAATTTGAACCCAGTGGATTTACAAAGTCTAGCATATATGTAGTATGGATGATATAGTAGTTGTAGCTGATAACCAAAGAAACATGCAATGTTCACTAGATCCATGCCTCAGGGAGATAGAAGTCCAAGGAATCGAATTCAATATTAAAAAATGTAGAATATCTTTAAGAAGAAGGAGAATTATTTCGACTAAATCAAAATGACCGAAGAAGAACACTTAACTTAGGAAATAAAAAGCAATTTAGTATACTACCACTTAAGTAAGTCAATAATCGGTAAAAGAAAAATAAGTACACAAGCTAAACTACATATATTACAATAACATATACATACGCAGGTAAAAATTGAACGGTGCAAGATAAACATAAAACTAATATTAACACAACGAAAATTGGATATCTAAGGGAAATATTTGGAAAATTAGAGAAGATAAGATCAGAAAGATCCATTCATCCACCAGTAGACGGCAAACAGAAAAGGCAGCATGGTATGGACGAGTAACTAAAATAGTTGCGAATAGAATACCGAGGAAGATCCTTGAAACAACACCAGGAGAGAATTCGCAGAGAATAAAGGGAAGAACACCCAAGAGCTTAGAGAAATTGCCCTTGACAGGAGGATACCCGGAAAATTAGTCGAAAGTGTTGAGCTTTAAAGGATTTTTTTTTAAATATAGGCGGTGCTAAGTTTTTTCAGTGATAGAAATAATTCTTTTTGACAGGGGTAATAAAATCAAAATTAAATAAACTCATGGTCTTTAAGTATTAATTTAACGTGGTCTCGCCAAAGCATGTCAAGTAAAGTATTACTTAAGAACTCAACAAACCCCCATACTAATTAAACAGACAAACGAAAGGTTCTACCGGCAAAATGGCCGCTTACAATGATCCAAAATCGATGCCACCAAACGCCTTGTCTGTAGGATTCACCAATAACTCAGGTTAACAAGCTGCTGGGACAGGACAACTTGTTTGCAGTCACTTGGAACGCATATCAGCATCAAGTAAGGACTCTGAAGTTGCGTTTTACCAATATCTGCCACCCTCGCTATTTTTATATTACCGTTAAAACAACTCCTTTCGTTGACTCGGAACTTCCAATTAATGTACACGACGATTTACTTATGTGTATCCACTTATTTACGTTCAGGTAGCTACTTAGAACTGCTATGTTGTTGAATTATAATCAGCTACTATTTATTTGGTCAACCAAATGTGAAATTAAACAACAAATAAGTTCAATTGACATAAACCCGTTTTGCTTTTGCAACAAACCTTCTCAAATATTGAACAACACTCAAAAATATGTGTAAAAAAATTCAGCTTACATAGCAAGAGCAAAGCCACGACTGTTTTACGCTTTAGCATCGAAAGTTTATACTTGCACAGGTTTTTGTTTATAACAGAGACCTTCCAATGGTTAAAAAAATGTGCTCTCACTGAATTCAACCAATGAGAGCTCCACAGTAAAATAAAAAAAGAAAGACTAAAATGTGTTAAAAGCTAATTTAATTGCTATTTGATAAAAAAATTATACCATCACTTTGCTTGCGAAATTACGCACGTTTTGATATGTCAATCGAGACAAGTCCGAAAATGTAATTCTTTCACTTATATTTACCACACATTTATAACTAAACCAATTTAATCTTTTGTAATATTAGCTACATTGTATTTTCTAGTTCAGTAAGACTTTATACGAAATTCCTATTTAAATAGTAAACTTACGATCATTTACAGGTGTGACACCTGGAAAACATGTTTATTTAAAAATATTTGCCATGAAAACAGTTCATATGCTTAAGTAATGCATTAAATTTGCTATCTATAAACGTTCTCTCTTATTTGCAACAAATTTAACATTAATTTTAGCGATAGTCTATTTTAAACGGAGTGTATTCACACTTAATCGGAAATAACACACAAAACGACATTTAAAGCAATAGCCAAGCTATGGTCCATGGCATACCACTCAAGAACTAAGAAATTCTTCTTCTTTCCATAATTCAGTGTTCCGGCACTTCCTTTTCAACATCTTCTAAGGACAATTTTTGCATTTAGCGCTTTCCGCATTTTTCCGTTTTTATATTCCAAATATTAGTATTTTTCCCGTTTTACATAGGTCCAAGTTGATAGTTTAGTAATGTTTTAATACCCAATATCGTTTATTTTGAATATTAACGTTTCTCGGCTTATCGAATCTCAATTCACGTTAAGTCCCGGCGTAGCTAATGTGTTTAACAACGTGTCACAATCCGTACGTTTCTGTATGAGTTAGAGCGCGAAAAAATAAGCTCCTTTCATTTATAGCAGCGTTTTTCGTGTGGCGTCATGGATTCACTCTTGACCTAACGTTATTAACACATCGAGGTAAATAGTTGGTGTTTATAAAGAAACCCCTGTTCAGAAGGGTCGACTTTTATTCTCGGGAGGGGGGGCTGCGTAATTAAAGTGTTCATCACTCTCGTTGAAATAGTGCATTTGTGTGCAAATAATACGTTGTTCTGAGCGGATTTGTAGTGAGAGTTGTGTCCGAGCGAATGTATAGGTTGGGTCAGCGTTGAACAGTCGAAGCGTCCCATTCCCAGGACTTGCACAACAAGGATTCTTTTACTCATCAACTCTTATGAATTTGGAGGCCAGCCCTTTTCATTCCCGTCTTCCGCCAGCAGATGAAAGCAGCTCTATGGTGAGACATTCCAACTGTCGTTTTTGAACGCATTGCCGAGTGCTTTCGTCAGGTATTGTAAAACCCTTACTTTTTATGGTGATTATACCTAAAGTTAAACGTCCATATTGACATTGATTTAACGTCGTTTTCGGTATTGCGTCATTTTTTGTGAGAATTGTGTCGCGTGCTTCAAGTTTAGGGAAGCGTTAGCTATTCTAGCTACTTGACCTAAATTAAATACCCAGGTTTGTATACTGTTTACCACTGTGAATTTTTAACACAGTAGATTGCTAACTTCCTTTATTGTTGTGATTTAAATAATTGTTAACTAAATGTTTACTAACCCCTATATAAGCTATGCTATCATTCAGGTTAATATTTGTGTGAATATTAAGATCCAATCGATCGCATTCATTTAAACTACTTTATGTGATTTTATTTGGGCTTATTTACATACTAGAAATCGCGTGGCCAGCCTCAGTCTGTCCCTGCCAGCGTAAAGAAACGGTTAACAATAAAAATGCTTGCTTAAGCTGGTAGCCAGCCGACTTCCGGCCCTGCCAGCGTTAACAATACAAATGTTTGCTGTTGACGGTCTCGCCACTTGTGCTTACGGTCTGGACGGCCGGCGGCATCGGCTCTTATAATATAAGATATAGGTATATATGAAACATTGCCTTTGTGTGTTGTTTGTCATTCATCGTATAGTGCCCAGGCAATTGCTATGAGATCACCAAAGGTAGGTGAAACTTTCTGCAGTTGTGGAATGTTTCCCATGGGCACCGAAGCGAAGTAACGGCATTTGAATTTCGGATTTTGGGTTCATTGCTTCCACTTTCTCGATGAGCCCTCTGCGTGTTTTTTCCCGATTTAGTAAAGTGGTGGCGTCTGGCAAATTAACGGCATTTAACGTATTTATTTCGTTTACCGGAACGTAGCCTTAATTAAGGCCGTAAAGAACCCTGCTTCTTCACTGAGTGAACCGCCAACCTTTTTTACAACCCATCGTAACGTAATTGGGGCAATTGATCCGATAATTTTCCTTATTTGTGTCGTTTTATCGGGTAACCGACGCCGATGGTTGAGTAGTTTTAGTTTGGGTTATCAAGTTCAGGTTGTAACGACGGTTTCGTTGAGTCACAATTTTTATTGTATATATGTACGTATTTCAAGTATTTCGTCTATTGCTTTGGGGCTGACTACTAGGTACTCAAAACAATGTGCAAGCGCCACTGTTCATATTGTTTCAGCAATCTTTTCATCACAAATTCTAGTGTTGAGCAACCACCACTTCATTATCTGGAAGCCTTAGAGTGAAAACAATTTGATCCGTAATAATTGAGATTCCCATTATCTTGCAACTTCTCTTCCAATTTTGAAGGGCGACTTCCATGTGTATATTCATATTAAATGATCGAAAATTATTTTCATCTAGTATGTCAATGTATTTGTGAAAGTAGCTATAAATCACTTAAAAACCAAATATCAAGTTGGACATTTAAGTATCATCGTAGTTGTATTCGTAAATTAGGAATTAATCCATAGCCAACCTAGATAAAAGTAATTTTTGATTATGCTTTAGTTCAATTTGGACCTGAAAGTTGCTTGGTCATTTTTACGTTGTATACATTGCTTTAATTGGGTGTTTGTTGGTACTCATCACTTGTAAGGCTTTCGTTGATCTCCTCTAATTCAGCCTTCTACGTCTACCAATCAATCTGCTCAATGTAATCATTACACTCAATGGTCCCTAGCTTCTAGTTTTTCATTCCTTGTGTGTATCACATTTTCCATTAAATCTAGGGGACGGCAGATATTAAAGATTTTGAAATATAGGGGGTCCAGGCCCAAGCAACTGCTCTTAGAATGGTTAGCAGAAGTTAGGTCATGAATGGAGACCAAATAAATTATATTATAAATAATCCATATTCTAGAATGATCAGCACTAAAGCATGCGTTTTTTGAGATCATAATAGTTACTCGCAACAACGCAGGATCAGTTCCAGCCAGCCTCGTTCAACAAATAAAGTGAAATGTGGGCAAGTAGATATTTGTTTATTAAGCAATTTATGAATTTTGATTATGATTATTATGGTTTGTTAATTGTTTTATTAATTTATGGATTATGCATTATGGCTTTTGTCATCTTTGGTAAAATTATTCATTTTATCCCAAAGTATTTGTCGCGCTAATGGCAATGTGTATAAAAATACTGTTCTTTGCATCGCTGTTTAATTTTTACCGAAATTTAGTTTAATAAATATAAATCTGTTAAATTCGCATTATTGTTTCTAATATCCCCAAAAACAAAAACACTATAGTTATATTTTAATCGTTCGTCCGTAGAGTCAGCTCTTAGGTTAATTTTTGCTACTTTCGAAAATTTAAAATATAATTACGTATCGCTTCGTACCGCGTGTACAACATGTACCTTGTGTGTAAAGCAAAACTTAATTAAAATTTTAATACATTCGCGTGTCCCCAGATCGGCTTCACTTATCAAGCGCAATTTATTTAATCTAAAATTTAAAACGTACACGACATAACATAGTTTCAGCATTAATCGGATTAAGAAGCTCGGTCGAGTAAGTGCTCCATCATTAACATTGTTCTCATAAGACCGCTTTATGGAGTGATATAGCGAGTCCCGACCAAAGGCATTCTGCATTCCTGTTGTTTTGTAATTCGGTGGTGAATGCACATACACGTGCTTTCCTGTAATGACGAGTGCTCAGATCACGTATGCGATACGAATGCCATTGTGCAGCCCAAGAATGTGCACGCACTAAATTATGGCCTCAATGAGGCTATGAAGTTATCTTTCAGCGATCGTATATGCATTTCGCCTTTTACCTTTTGCTGAATTCTTAATTAAATTACATGCAGACTCGCGTAATTATTTCTTTATTCTTGAGCTCGAGCTGAAGTAGATGCCTTCTGCTTAAATTGAATACTCGAGGAAGTTTCCTATCGTGCACTCATAATTGCTTTCATTGCATCGGTTAATAATACTCAAAAATTTCTTTTTGGTTCTACGCTGCAACTGAACTTCAGAATAACTGGAGGACTGGAGTTCTTGCGAAACAAACTTGCGCGAATATTATAAACTAGTTTGCTCCGACTTAGTCGAGGAGTTCTTAACAATCGGTTTCGATAAATTTTATTAAGGATTTGTACACACACTTAGCTGTTTTTTTCGCACGAATAAAACGGCTTTCTTTTAACGGGTCACTAAAATCGCACTTAAATACAAAATTGTTTTTCATAACTGGAGTATATCACTAAATAGTGCTGCAGCAAGTAAAATTCTTTAGAGTCAATCAAGATGGTGCTAAAAGAAACAGATGAAACCACTTAGTTTTCAATATTATTCGTAACCCAATGTAAAACTCTGCTCCGGCTTAGTGAGAGAAAACTCTAAATCCCAGGGTTAGGTTGTAACATCCAGTATAAAATTTACTGTTGAGTATGACTTTTACACTTGTTTCCTTAATAATTAAAATTCTTTTGGAAATGTCTTTGGTGGAGCGCACTAACCTCACTTTGTTTGTATTTCACTTTATTTTTCATTTAAACACTGGTTTCACAAGTTTGATTAGCACTGCACTGTTGTCTTTCTTGTATTTTAGGTTGCCTTTCAATGCTCTTTGCATTATATGCTTCTTTACACTGCTTTTTACCCTTTAGTTACATTGCTATTGTTGCCTTAATAATTTTACGACGCAGCGCTACAAAAAACTTTTGTAACGCCTCAAACATCTCTGCAAAAGCAAAATCACAATTTTGTTTTGACGTTCCAACATCTAATATGTCAGTCAATAAAAATCAAATGTATTTGCCATAACGAGTACAATAATGAATAATAAGTTGAACGTAACCACGCCGATATGTTCTATTCAAATGTTAACCTCTGCTAATCAAATTACAGTTACTGCTAATCATATTGTGTGTATTTATTAGTGTTTAATTGCTACTTATTGTTGCAATAAATATAATACCAATTCTGGGCCTATTTGAATCTTTCTTTCGTGTTTTTGTGTTAGTTATGCAACATTAATTGCTGTAAGCAATATACTATTACAGTATGAGGACTGAAGAATGTTGAAGAATTGTTAACAAAATGGTGTTTGTAAGAACAAAATATATGATTTACATAATACAGCAACTATTAATAGTTGTGAAACCTAAAATTTGTTACCAAAGAACGTAAATTGCATAAATGTATTTGTTTATAGTGAATTAGTCCCATTTTTTTCCGAGCCAAATATGCAGTGCTATAAAAAACTGTGCAATAAACAAACTATATATACTGGAATTTTGGAAGAACACAAAACTTTCATTAAAAAGAGCGCTCGAAATCAATTCGGCGAAGTAGAAATACCCTTACTTGGAAAAGCATCACCTAGTATTCAAAAGATATTGAATGCTATGATCTGCGTGATTCCGTTTTACAACAAGGCCTTACCGAACAGGTGCAGTTATAGATATAGTACTGTTTACCGCATTCAAAAGAATGTTTTATCATCAACATTAACTAGCGCACATATATCAGCAAAACCATCCATCTCCTATTCTTGACAAGTACAGGATAAACCCACAGAATACACAAAACCAATGAGATTGCTAAATAGCAGATAATTCCTGACTACTTATATATTACCAAGCAAGTGGAATTGGTTAACCAATGGCGATTGCTTATTAGTTACCAAATAACAATAATGATAAAATCTGCAACAATTAACCTCCATAGTGAACGTCATTCGGCAAGTTATACAGTCTAGCAGCTAGAAGTGCAATGGTGAACGTTACAACCCCGGGTATGAAAAAAGGTTGAAAAATACCCCTGACCTGCAACTCGTTAACCACATGCATTATAGAAGTCGTAGTAATCGGGCCAAAACAGATCCGCGCTACTAGGTGGTAGGGTTCTTTCCACTTGGCGATTTATAACACAATGGCGTGAAACAACAACGAATAGCTTTTTCAACGTTCGAAGATTGACGATAGGTAATGTAACGAATATTAAGAAAAAGTATAGAATAAAATTCGCCAATATGTTACACCACGTGAAGATAGAGCAACAGTTTGCTACCTGAGATTTCAGGGAGCTGACAAATGGATTTATTTCCCAAATGCCATGAAATGTTGATTCCATGAAAGCTGCATTTAAATATTAACTCACATGCTATGTGAAAATTTAGGTACTGATGTTTACAACGAACTGTATTTGTAAAATGGTTGTATAACAGATTAGATTCATTTATTTGCACAGCTTAATGCTTGATTGTCGTGTGACAATGGTGATATTTGCAGAAACCAGCTTAATATTACCTACTCAAATCTCCTAAATTACACAACCTACTTACTTGCGCATATTTATTTTTTGTTATTATAAATTAATTGAGATCGTATGCTTGGACATAAGCAAAAATAGCATTTTGAAGGTTATTACACCAAATAGCATGTTTACCCGAAAACGTTGATACTCAAAAGCCAAAATCAAACTATCGCGATTACATAGGCACATTTGAAGGGCCGGCTAGCTCAGTGAAGATGACGTACCGCTTTTTACAAACAATGGAATTTATTCATCACTACAAAAGGGACGCCAATTGAGTCTTTATATAACAAATTTGTGAGAATTCATAAACTGCAGGCTTAACCAAAATCATGTATTGTTTGAGGCTTTCGCGGTTACTCGAATTATTCTCCTTAGCATAGAGCTGTGCGACTTTCACTCTGATGATGCAAGCTGCAAGGTCTTGCGAAACGTTAGTGAATATGGATGCACAAACAGCAAAACGGCCAAATCTGCCTAAGTATCCTCGTTCTCAAGATACTCAAACAACACGAGCCACCAAAGAGCATGGCCATCGAGCGGGTTTTTGCTCGACTTCACAAGGTGCAAGGCACATTAAGCCAGAAAATGCTGGGTGTTCATATACAAATACTACGCGGTCTAAGCCGAAATTCTATGCTAAGGAGATTAACCAAAATCAGCATAATCAATTGCAATAAATACCTCAACCAGGTCATAGCTCAGTTTCCAGTAACGAAAACACATAGTTTTATAGTAAAATGTATAACACTCAATAATATGGCACTTGGATACAAGTGTTGAGTACGTCAGGTGCACCCAATAACCATAAGTTCTAAAATATACGAGTCAACTGTGTAAATACAATAATAATTACTGTAAATGATCGAACTACATAGATTATAAAATTTTACAGTGAATGACATTACTAAACCAAATTAAACTTCGATTAGGTCTTAAAGGAAACTCACTGAAGGTGCTGTCGCAACGCAAGCTGCAATGTAATGAAAATCAAGTCCAAGATTATGGCACAATAGGAATGTGAAATCGAAGGAATTCTGAAGGGGTCCTATAGAAGCCGCTGGCCAATCCGCACAACAATTAATCTTAATGTAATGACTCAACTTAAGCTGCACGGTTGCAAGTTGACAGTTAACAAAAGGCAAAACTTAAACTGTTGCTTTATCGGTGACATTGCTACCTGAGTATAATCTTAGCTATTGGCGACAGCAACAGCCAAACGACGAGATCTGGGTCAAGGACGCCTTATCAGCTGGGACTGCCCGGGAATGTACTTCGAGAAAACTTATGCATCCAAGGACGTCATCATACAGGGAAACTGGACAGCACGTTAACGACACGGGACGAGAACATGGCAGTATATGACAGTATAGGAACGTGGCTGGTAAAAACAGCTAAATAAATCCCCGAAACGTTAAATCGATTCGGCAAGAGTAAAAAAACAGGTTCAAATGATCACGAGTAACTTTCGCCGTAACCGTCGAAATCGGACTGAACAAAGGACAGCGAAGGGCAAATGAAGCGCGCATGTCGCGACAAAAGCAAACAATATCAGAACGACGGTGAGGACCATTTAAAAATTAGGCCAAATGACTCTAGTTCGAAATACGAAGCTTTTTGTAGATAGCAACGTATATGTTTACAGAATATAAAAAATCTGTAAGAGGCTTTACTCGAAGTGGACGTTGTAACACTAAATAATTTAAAAAATTGAAGGCAACTAGGTGTAAAAATATTTTCACGTTTATAATAACACTGAAACAATAAAAGGGAACACTTGGTAATGCAAAGTACATCAATTTTTAATTAAAAAATATGGGATTCGAATTTCAGTCCCTGCGAGCGAACCTGTGCATTCATTCTATTGTTCGCCGGTAGCCTACGGGTTAATCAGGCCTTAGATTCGTGAGACACCGGAACGCTTCGAATTCGTGCAATGCAGCTGCATTTAACTTAACGAACTTATTCGTTGCTCTTTTTGGTCTCGCACAACATTTATCCAGTATCTGTTGGGTCCCATTTTTCTAGGATAAAGCCTGCGCTATGTACAAATTATTGCTTCGGTATATTTCTCGATTAAAGCAAAAATAAACAACATTTTATTTTTTAAGGTCCTGTATATATTTGTCTAAAAATGTTTAGGTTTCATGCGAGGTAGATATACAATGTGTATGCAAAATATCTTCTTTCTTCAACAAATAGTTTTTGAGTTATACCGCCAACAGGCAGACAGACGGACAGACGGAATTCCTGCTTTTCGTCATCTAGAAAGCCTGAAACGTGAAGAAATGAAGAAATCTTGTATGGTGATTTTTTCGCGATTACAATACTTCCTTCGTCTATTAGACAAATTCAAATATACTGATGAAGTTTAGCGGAGAAACGTTTTTTCAAAAACTTCTCATTGATTCCGTATTCTACAGCTTTTGAAAGAACTGTCCCTATATGTAACTGATCAAATAAATCAAATTTTTAACCAACATAAGGGTGACTCAACCGACAACCAAGGGTATAATTGAGGCTCTACAATCTCTATATATACCATTATGATATCTTGCCATCTATCTTATCACTGAAATAGAGAAGATATAGCTCCAAAAGAACCACCATCATTTAACTGGGTATTTTTAAATGCACTAATTTTTGTATTGGTTCTGGTGGTTTTACACGGTTTGTCAACCATAAGAAGATAACTAGTAATAACGACGTCATATTCACTTGTCCAGAGTTTGTTAAGATTTTGCTGTTTAATGTATGTATTCTGAAGAATTTTTCTTACTTTTACAAATTAGTTTTTGAAGAAATTCCATTAAAGGTTTAGGTTATGCATGCCGATTTGCAAATTTGATAGGTATCCAAATCGCTCCAGGAATGTGAGAATGAGTTATTCCTGAATGCTAGCAATATCTATATGTTTTTCCAGGGATGGTCTGGAAATATCAGTGAATACCCGAATCAAGGTTCTACCGAAATTGTCCTGAAATGAGTACCAAACAATTGATAATGTATTTTTTTTAACACTTTGCATAACAAATTCCATGGAAAAATTTGAAAAGGTCAGTTCGTTTTCACTGAGCTCAAAGAAACGGTGCTTCTAAATGAGGCAATAAAATGTGCAACTTGAGGTTTCGCAAAGATATGTCTCGCATCCTGTCTAAAAAACATAAAGGTGGGAGAGACCGTATGGTTGATTCCAGAATAATCTGGCAGGGAGAGGTGGATCTGTTACAAAGGCATAACAGTGACGAATCCGAAAGAGTGGCTGAAAATGCCAATAAGGCGAAGTTGATGTTAAAGGGTTGTGACTCTATATTACTGAATAAATGAAATTTCCTGTAAATGTCACCTCAAATATCAACTTTCTACTGATACCACAGCAAAACTATTTAATAACATTTTAAGAAAGGTGAATCGGATTCCTAACTAGCACTGAGACAAAACCCTACGTTACAATATCGAAGGTATCAATGTCACCCCAAACGTGGGGTAAGAAATGAATATGCAGTTGCAGGTTGTTATCCAAAACTTTTACTGACCGTTTCGCTATTTTTCCGTGCCATGATTTTCGATACAAATTAGAACTATTTCATTCATTCCCGATTATAGCATTTCTCATCAAATATTTTTGCAAATATTCCCTACTTCCCAACTGCTCGAATCACTTAAAACCAAACAAGTTAATACGAGCGCATAAATTAAAATCCGAGCGCACGCCGACGCAGAATAATAAAAGTTGACAAGATGAAGGAACTTGATGCCTACCTACTTATTAGTATAAACCAACAGAGTCGGCTAATAAGAATGTGTAATGAGGGCACTAATGTGCATGTAGTGGTCGCCGGGAGGACGTCGGACGTGTCGACCCGTCGTGATCCCCGTGGCGGCCCCGCTGTGGCCACGTCACTCACCGATTCCTGGTTATAAATTGCCATGGCACTATTACGATGCGCTAATTAGCTCGTTTCTCTGACTCGCCTGCAATCTTTTCTTAATAAGTGCACTTTTCACCTCCAGTTAATTTATTCACAATAGGTAATCATTTTCGATGCAGCAAACGATCGAAACAATCGAGCATGCCTTGAAAACGATTCATCTGTTGATCTAAGTTCTGAAAGAAGCCCCAGAAAAAATGCAAAAGTTTGTCCTATACATTTTTCCAGTTTTGTTTAATAAAATTTGGTAATCTTTCTCTCTTTCTCTCGCTCTTTATTTTTCTCGCTCTCTCTATTTTTCCCCTTCTTTGAAATATTCATTTAAGAAGAGCAGTGACCAATTGGTTATTGCTATTACTTATTTTAACTGGTAATATGTGATTGTAAAGAGACCTATTGTAATACTTAATCCATATCAGAGTCGAGATGTTGGTTTCTCTTTCGGTGTAGCATATACGGCGCTAACACAACATGTCATAGGCAGTAAACTTTCCTGTTACACAGAGCTGGGCAGTAATTAATTACTTTGTAATTAACTTACTAATTAAATTTCTTTTTGTATATTTGCCTTCGAATTGAATTACTTTTTCAAAATGCGGTAATTGTAATTCTGAATTGCCATTTTTGTTAAAAAGTACTTGAGAATTACTGTTTGGAAGTAATTAATTACTACATTCAATTACTCAATTACTTTTGTGTAATTAAATTACTCTAAAGCATTTAGATTACTTTGCAAGTATTTGAATTACTTGTGGTAAATCTGCAAAACGCAAATAATAAGATAAGGTCTTATTAAGTTACATATTAAGCAAATCGCAATATGGTGTTCCCGGAACAATAACAATCGTAATTTATTATTTCCTCTGACGAGTTGAATAACAGCAACTTTTGCATTTTGTACGACGCGTGCACGAGCTCTGGTGCGTGTATGTAGATGTGATCTGTATCTTGCAATAGTGACACTTATATTTATTGGGCAAGACGCTGAAACTATATTTGCGGTAAGGACATTACGGATTACAATACCTACGGTAAAAATATAATTTAGAATAACTTCATTAGACGATATTGGTTCATAATAATTATTTATTCATTTAATTTGCTTGTTTCAAACGATGTACTAGCATAGGGGTATACTGCCGTGCAAGTGTAATAGGAGTTAAGTCCAGTAAATTTACGTTTTTGAGTGAGGAATTGAAGTAAACAACATTTAAACAGCGTAAAACACATAAATAAAATGTACCTAATTGCAAAATTCCATACCTGGTTGACTCTAAATACAGTATGGGGTATGGTATTAATACAATGTAAAAACGCCGCATAAGTTTACCGCATTCTTGCATTGAACATTTTGTAAATTATCCATTCTTTGTCGCTTTCTTGCCTTGTAATGCTCATGCTGCTTTGTATACTGGCACCTAGTGCATAATTTTTAAGGACTGCTGCAACATGTTTGCTTCGATTATTATTAAAAATCTGGAATAGTGTCTTAAAAAAATCGTGGCTTTCTTATAATTTCGCTGACCTCATCCAACATTACTTCTTTACGTTATACAGGGTGCTGCGTTGACGGACGAAACATACAAAACCATCATGCTAATTACGAGGCACTCAAATTGTTGCTGTCCTAAGTTTATATTAGACGCTGATATTGTGATTGAAAATTCTAAAAATTGCTGTCTCTAAAGCTTGCTGTCGACATTAGTTTTGTTTACCATGGCCAACCCGTATGTAATTTCTTTTTGAACACGTGGTATAAAGGTCTCTTGAATGTAAAAATGACTTTATTATTACGTGCTTGAGCAAATGTCTTTTGTTTTTGTATCTGATGTACAAATTCTTATTTCAATCAGCCGTTTTCAACTAGGTTTATCGGTCAGCTGTCAACTTTCTACAGTCCCTGATCAACACCAAATTGATATTTTGTTTTAAAATTTCAAAAGTTTACTTAACACATTTTTATAGCTATTTGTATTACTAGGGAGGAAAATGTATTATTCCCTTTCGCGGATGTAGTTTAATTCTCCAGCGTTAGCTAGAACAGTACCTAATCAATTGTAATCATGCAAGAGATGAAATGACGTTTTAGTCCAGAATTACGAGTATACATACAACACTTTTACATTTTATGATGAGACTATCTCTTGTATTCAGCTGCATTCAAAATATTTAAATGTGAAAACCATGAGGCTAGTTGATTTATTATAATAACATTGCCTCCCGTCTCTAGTGGCAACGGCAGTCAATGTATTACATTCCCTCCCACTGCCGTTGGAAACCGACCAGGGAACCAAACGTATATTTTCGGGAAACCCTAACAGACGACAGAAAATGTAACTTTCGTATAAAGGGGTAAAAAAGGTATTTTCGAACTGAGTCAACACAAAATGCTCAAGTTGCGCCAATTGAATCACCACGTAGTATTCTTCTATAAAATCTAAATATAAATTTGCTGTCAAACAATTAATAAATCCAATGCTCCACCCTGTATACTTCGGTAAGTTACATATTTTCGTCATTCAGCCTCATGTTAGTCATATTTAATAGTAGATTGTTCTACAAGTTAAGAAAGGTAAGAGTTTTTCAACGTTTAATTTATGAGCAAGCGATGCAAAGCGAGTGGATTAATTTATCACGAACATGGAAAAATCACTGTTATAACACATTCAGCGTACTATTTTTTTAAATACCATTACAAAATCTAGCCAAAGTGAAATTCGACATTTAATCATATTTGAAAAAATATCTCTTTTAAATCGGCAGTGGAGAACGTCGAAATCGTCAAATAAAATACGAGAAGTCGGCAGTGAAGTAATCCATTGTTGTCGTAAAGACTTTTTGTAGGCGCCTGGGCGATAGGTAAACGTCAACCGACGTCAACATAACCTACAAAAGTTGGTTAAAATGTTTTTAATTTCGCGATTCCTCGATTTAAAAAAACAAAGTACCCCTCGGCACTGAAATTTCCTTTTTATCCCTCATGTGGTTTATTTGCTTTGGCCCTACGGGCAACTAAATACACAATCGTGACTAACAGTTCAACTTCAGTGATAACCTATGTGGAAACTAATATAAAAAAATTATAAATTTGAACTTCCAAGTCTCTATACCTTCTTACTAAGGTATATTACGTTTAATCGGTTTATTATAACTTAAGTAATCTATGTAAAACCGGTGTCCCATTTTATTTTGGGACACCCTGTATAATAGTTTTGTCCTTGAATGTATTTATTTACTTACATCTTACAACAAAACAAACTAAAAACTTTTTGTTTTGGGGAACAGTGCATGTAGCTACAACATTTAATTATCAAAAAACCTTCAAGAGTAATATAGTATGTTGGTTACTATACGTAGTTAACAAAACATAAAAATTAAGCATTTTTAGATTACGATTACGAATCCACACGACACTAATGGCAGTTGCAACTTGCAAGAAAGTTCTACTAAATACAACTATATGACAATAATTTCTATTGAAAGTAATTGAAAAAGTAATTGATGTAATACAATTGCAATTACTACGTAATTGGTAATTGAATTACTGTTTCCTGTGAGTAATTGAATCTCTGGTAATTAAATTACTACATTGGGCGGTAATCGGTAATTAGTAATTAATTACTTTTTAAAAGTAATTTGCCCAGCTCTACTGTCACATTCCTTTAAAGTCCACTTTTTTAATTTCAATCAAAATTGAGTTAATTATAATTCCGTAACCGAAATAGCAAATCCAAAAATGTTTTGTACACATATGTAGCTTCTCACGTAGATTCGAATTTTAGAAACAGAAACACATTATCTCATTTAAAATTCCAAAGTTACCCACCATCCCTCAAAACAGAGAGAATGGTATAATGTAATAAATATGTTTAAATATGTCCCCACATATCCCTATTACCTCACCAATATTACATAAAAATATTTCAAACGGTTCTCGAGATATTTCCTTGTAACTCTTTAAAAAACTCACCCGGTAGAATCACAGAATTCTGCAAAAAGTCTTTCTTTGTTAAGTTCGGCATTTTCCGACGTACTTGTGGTTTGTTACTTTATTTGTTCGATGTTATTATTGTTCATTTTTTATTTAGTCGAAGTTTCTGTTTGTATCATAACCTCAAAGAATTGCCTAATGTCAATTGAAATGATATCTTATTATATGAACTTCTATCTCTAATTCTTCAGTGATTATTATTAAAATACTGATCTAGCCAACTTTATTATCTGCCATTTGGGTTGCATATTCTATTCAATTTATTGGCTGCGGCAAGTATACGCCATAGTCGTCAACGCGTATTGCATTGTTCTATCTACAAATAGATTTTTTTTACTGTTAGTTCTAGACTTCATTTCCTACTCATCATTTTTAGTCCTTCCAGTTTTGATTATTGTTCGCTGTATCTACATTGAGAATTGTTGTTTAACTGCTAGCTCTACAAATTATTCTACACTAATAATTTCCATATTTCTGACACTATTGATGAGATTAATTGTTGCGTGGTCTAGATCGCATTCTGCACAGTTTCCAGTCCTCGGATGTACTCGTATGTAGTTCCAATTGATTGCTATTTGTTCTATCTGCAATGGTAATTTTTCTTTAGTTTTAATCCTAGACCACATTTTGTTCTAATAATTTTCAGCTTTCTGATCTCGAAGAGGTGGTTGCTTATTGAGTGATCTATCTAAAATGATTATTTTTCGTTGAGTATAATAATAATTTTTCTTTTACTCTTAGTTCTAGACCGCATTCTGTACTAATATTTTCCAGTCTTCTGATATTAATGCCGTTAGTCATTATTTGTTCCATCTTCAATGACAATACTTGTTCATGTTTTTAGCTTAAACCGTATTTAGTACTAATAGAATCCAGTTTCCTGATATTGATGATCTATCTACAATGAGAATTGTTGTTGAAGTTTTAGCTCTAGACCGCACTAATACTTTCCAGTTCTCTGATGAAGATACGTTTGATTGTTTTTTGTTGTTCTGCAGTGGCAATATTGGTTTTAATCTTAGTGCTAGATCACATTCTGGGCTAATAATTTACAGTTCTAATGTCGAGAATGCTGTTCATTATTGTGTGTTTAATCTACAATGACGTTTGTGTAAATCTTAGTTACAAACCGCATTCTGGAGTAATAGTTTCTAGTGTTCTGATGTCGCTGATGTAGTTGGTTATTGTTTGTTCTTTCTGCAATGACAATTTTGGTTTTATTCTTAGTACTATATACCATGATTCTACGCTAATAGTTTAAAGTTATCTAATGTCGAGGAGGTGCTTAACTATTGAGTATTCAATCTAAAATGACATGTTTTTAAATCTTGGTTCTAGACCACATTTTGCGCAAATAGTTTCTAGGTCTCTACTGTAGATGCCTTTGATTATTCTTTGTTCTTTCTACAATCGAATTTCGGTTTTAATCTTGGTGCTCTACAGCTTTCTATAGTCATAATTTTCCAGTTTTATGATGTCGAGGATACAGGTTATTATGACAATTTTGATTTTAATCTTAGTACTATACAGCATTCTGCGGTTATGTTTCCAGTTGTATGATGTCGAGAATGCCGTTGTTATTGTGTGTTCTATCTATAACGAGAATTTTTTTAAATCTTAATTTCAGACCGCATTCTGCACTAATAGTTTCCAGTCGTCGGATGTAAATACATTTGAATGTTGATTGTTCTACCTACAATGAAAATTTTTGTTGTAATCTTAGTTCTAGGCCGCATTCTTCACTAATAGTTTTCAGTCAGTATAATCTACAATTAAATACTAAGTACAGCTGTAGTTTCTCTTGTCGTGCTTGTGGTACAAATATCATTTACACAAATCACTAGGTTGCACGCTAACTATCTGAGAGCCTTACGCTTTTGTAGGAGGTAAAATAAATAGCCTCCAAACGGGCTCGAAGCGGCTGCTGCAGGTGGAAGCCGCCAACAAATGTTACAGCATACAAAGCAGTCCAGAGAGAATGCGTAAACTCGAACTGGGTTCAGAAACTGAAGGATCACCCCCGGGTGACGTCTCCAGAAAAATTCTCAAGCAAGTTGAATCGCTTATGTTTTGCACCTTGTAGGATGCTAAAAATACCAGACGAAATTTAGCTAAAATGTATTACGCTACCAAAATTTATATTAAAGTAATTTTACTCACTCGGCAAATAAAGGCAATTATCCAAAATGACAAGCAGTTGCGTGATAAATAAACCGTCTCAAGGACGTGGACGTACTATCCCAATAAATTTCCAAGGACCAAAAACCGCATCATATCGAAGCTACCAAATTATATTTCAAGATGACCAGAAGCTAGGAGGTAAAACTTGGAGCACAATTAAGGAATTCTGCCGAAATAACGCCCCTTTTTTTAAGGAGAACAACAAACAAACACAAAAGGAATTGTTTAAAACAGCTGCTGACAGCTGCTGGTAGAGCAGGTTACAATCTAATCGCTACAGCTGCATTCACACAACGGCCAAAGTTTAAGTAAAGGAGCTCTTACACAGACAAGAATTATACACAAAATAAATTTTAATGTTAATTACGCTTTTAACACGTAACAAAGTTTCCACTTTTCTGATATTGTTAATGCGATTATTGTTTATTCTATCTACAATGTCAGTGTTAGTTTTATGTCTAGACGATGCTTTGTAGTAGTAGTTTCTAATTTGCTGATGCTCATCATGCCATTGATTATTGTTTCCTCTATCTAGAACGAAATTTTGTTTCAGTCTTATATCCAGTATTCTGATGATTACTATGTTTTCGTCTTACTTGTATGCCAAATTTTGCATTAACGTTTTCAGTCATTTAGTGTTGTGATGTTTTAGTTTCAATTCCGAACATATTTTTCAGTAATAGCTCCAGTTTTTTTATATTGATAAAGCGGTTATTTTTTATTCTATCTACAATTTCCGTTTTTGTTTTTATGTTAAGTCGAGAACGTATTCGTCACCAGCAGTTTCCAATTTGTTGATTTTTACGCCATTGATTGGTGTTTGTTTTAGCTAAAACGACAATTTTTGTTCCAATCCTAATTCTAGACCATATTCTGCATCAATAGTCTTCAGTTTTCTAATGATGATTATACGGTTGACTATTCAATTCACCTGTCATCTGTCAAAAAGTGACCAATGAAATCCAGAATTTTCTCGACCAATCAGAAAATTATCAGAGGATATATCTTCCTAGAAGGTATTCAAGTGAATTGTTCTCTGAATGTGATTTTTGGCAGTGGTCTTTTATCTGACTTTCTCCACTGTCTAGGGTGTATATCACACGACGTTTCGGGAGTTTTGACCTACTCCAGTGTTCAGGTGTTCCTAATTAGTCCTGAGAAGAATTGATATTGTACGTCTTTATACGTACACTCTTGCCTACCCTGGGATTTAAACCCAGGGCTGCTGATCGCTGTGATTACTAGCCTGGTGGCTTAGTGGTAAAGGTGACAGACCAGTAATCACAGCGATCAGCCGTCCTGGGTTCAAATCCCGCGGTAGGCACGAGTGTACGTATAAAGACGTACAATATCAATCCTTCTCAGGACTAACTAGGAACACCTGAAGACGGGAGTAGATCAAAACTCCCGAAATGTCGTGTGATATACACCCTAGACAGTGCAAAAAGTTCGATAAAACATATTCATGTGAATATTTTAAACAAATGTGATTTTTATTAGTAAAAGTCAGTATTAGTGTTCTGTTACTATAGAAATTGCGTAGTTTGTTGCTAAATTTACTGAAAACTAATTTGAAAAAGTAGTTTGGTTTATTGAATAGTCCTGAGAATGCCCTTCTTAGTCAAAGTTAAGTAGAATATTTTTGCGGTGGTATCACTACTCATGTCCATTGCCCTTAGGACCTAAGTGCAAACAATTCGTGATACCACGGCAAAAATATTCGACATAACTTTGACTACTAGTGATTATTTATTGTTTGCTCTATTTACAATGACAATTTTTGTTTAGTTCTAGAACATCCACCAATCGTTTACAGTCATGTAGTACTGTCGATGCGGTTTATTATTATTTGCTATACCTACAATAACAATTTTTATTTTATTCGACAACCTGCCGAAGTATTACTTTCGAACTCGATAATTTTTACTAGTTTGCACTTTTTGTCGCAACTGCTCAATCAATCGCAACCAAACCAAAATTATACTATAGATCATAAAACTGCATAACTTGTGTGTGAACAGCAACCGCTTTAGCGTTAACCGTCGAAAAATTAAATTTAGTGAAAGCGTGTATCTCGACAACAACACAACCTATCAGGACAATTCCTTTTAGTCCTTTAGCTATAGACAGTATTAGCTTGTGAAAGTGCGACTATAAATCTGCAGTTGCACCTTTTCCTATGATTTAAAATAAACATTGAACATCAGGCCATACACCAGTATACCAAATTCGGTACCGAATTCCGGGATAAGACTCAAAGAACGTTTGCTCCAGATGACTCAGCTGACAACGAATTTTTCTTAAGTAGACTGAGTCACCATTTGCTGAAATTTAGTTTTGTCGTTTATTTACATTTGACCACCAACGTACAGATCGATTTGTGGTGCCTCTCGTTAGATCGCGCACTGGGGAAAAGCTCTGCCATTGTTGCCAAATCGTATCTATTCTGGCCCACATGCCACCCCATACTCGTACGTCCGTTTGAAAGGCTCCCAGCCTTCGACAGCAGTGGTCATCGCGTGTACAGGTCAGAGATATTCTCCATATAGGTAATAATTATAAATCCTCCTACGTTCTTGCTTACATAGAAAACTGTGCTTTTCTTGAAATGTACCTACGGTTTTACTTTAATTCACTTGTATTCGTAGCAGATAAATATTGTTTGCTGTTTACAAAATTTCGCTTAGTTAGCTGCTCTTATTTTCTTAATTTGGTAATATGTATGGTAGTATTCAACTCATTTACTTTCTAGAGGATATATTGTATTTGATATTTGTAGAAATAAATAGTAGACGTATTTATATAACAGTAAAGTAGGACCTAATTGCAGGGGTTTTTTCCAGGAATTGGTTAGTAGCGCCCTTTCAACGTGCAACTTTTTTTAGCGTAGCTATGCAATCTGGTGTCTGCCTTTCTTTTTTACTAATTGTTACCTGGGTCTCTAGTTTAACCCACGAACAGTTCCTGCTGAAAAGAAGGCTGCGTTTGTTAAATTCTTAGTTACCAGTCAGAGGGATGTAACAATCCAAGCCCGTATGTTATATACACTTATAGCAACTCTTACTGTTTTTGAACTAGAAATATTTAACTCTAGCCTCACAAAGTTAATTGAATAAAATACGTATGACTTCATATGACGTAACATATGTACTGCAAATTAGATACCCATTCCTTAAAACTAAGTAATAACATTATTCAACATTTGTTACTTTACTATTAGTTGACTAATAATACCATAAACTATTGTTTATGTAATTTACTGTTGGTACTGAATATCTGTATTTAAACTTTCACATGGAAGTAATAGCGGATCATTTTATTATTAGTTCATATTAGAAGCAACTCATCGATAATAAATGATTTCTGATGACTAAAGCAATTAATCTTCACAATACAGTCGCATTTTTCGTGATGGCTAAGTTCATCTCCTAGCTTCTGGACGAAAGATTGAATTCATAAATAACAATTTCTTCGTTGGTGGTTTCCAAAATTTTACATCGATGCTTTGTTATATCCAGATTTTAACAATCACATTTCTTAAGCTGGAGCAATTTTACTTCTGCTTCGAAATTAATATGTAACTGCCATGTTCAGTATGTCAGCCGTCTGATGCCAATGCATTTTTGAATTTATCTCGGCCATAAAGACGGATAGGCCAACGCAATCGGCCTGATCAGCATGTGTATCCTTTATTAACTATTGTGCAAGTTCGGGCCATTTATCTGAAGATGCGTGTGTTCGAGTTCGGACGGCGCCAAACGTCAGTATGGGAATCCAGAGACAAGATTTGTTGCGACGAGAGGATCCAAAGTGAATCATTCACGAAAGGTTGGTGGTCTCATTTCTCAGAGCTCTGCCTAGGCACGATGGGTCACCTAAGTGCTTAAATTGATGATATATTTTTAACAAGTCGGAGTATAGCAGATTATTGCTATTTGTTCTTGCTCAGTTTGACGTTACGATCATTGATGTTACATAATGGAAATCGTGGATGAATGGTTAAGAGCCGCTTAATTTTAGCAGCTGGTGTGTTTCAAAATTAATAATTAACTGTGATTCAAAAGAAAAATGGCTAACGCATTTGCTTCAAGTATGCTACATCCATGCACAGCATGTAGCTTTCTAGCTATTCACATTTGAAAACTAACAGTGTTGATTCTTGTACCATAAGTACTATATGAAAAAGTAGCTGCTTTAGGTTTGTTAATAGAACTTTATTAAACAGAAACAGCATCGCTCAGCATTTGGTCGGACTTTTAAAATTGCATTGTAATGTTATTAAATACCGTTTATTTTATTAAATTACCAGTTAGTAGTCTCGGAACTTGATATTAAATAATACATAGATATTATTTTCTTTTCAAAAATGCATTGCTCTTTAGGGAAACAAATTTTCGCAATTGTTTCAAATTATTGCCCTACCAATTACCTTTTTTACAGCTTCGGTAAACATCCAGATTATATGCTTCAAGTACAATTAATTGAAAGCGTTAAGCTGCAATACAAATAAAATAAAAATAAAACAAAAGAATATTTCAGGAAAAATGGTTTAAACTTAAAGTTGAGGAAAACAACAAATTGAACTTTATTTATAAGCAGTTCTCTAGTATGTGATGTTGCGGGCTTACCTGCAATATTACCTACCTTTTCTAAAATGTTTAAAACGTAATCCCAACCTATTTATCCCAACTATAAATCATCAGCTTTAAAAGCTTATTTTCAAACCTCAAATCACCTTGTATTCAGTATACTTCATGGATTATGTACAACGAGATTGAGGAGTAGCACAAACTGTTCTAATTTTCTTTGGTGAAAAGGACGAAAATATTTTAGTTTTCTAAAAGTAAGTAGGTAAATTAAAAACGAATCGTTTGCTTGCGCAGTGGAACAACTTAAATGGTTTTTTTTTAAAATCAGTATAATGAAAATAACCTACGTATAACAATAAAAACAAAACTAATAGAACCATATTAAATAAAAACCGAATACATATATAAAAAGTGAACAACCATAATTTAATAGAATAGAAAGTCGATTTTTATCAGAAGTATGACCAACTCCAGTAATTTCTACAAATTCTAAATGCAATCTTTTAGCGGACTACGTGAAGTATTGCTACTCAGATAAAGTCTACTTATTGCTAATGCCAACATGGCAGTAAAGGTTTTTATTTTTGCAATATGTGTCTCTTAATTTTCACAAATAATTTAACTAAAATGACTAATGGTGAATTGTCAAACGAATTGACTTTTTCACATGTTATATACTACTTGCGATAGGTCTTCCAATTAATATATGTTTTAATATAATATATGTATTTCGTAACCTTAAGCACCGCCACCTGGTCCTTATTCGCGCCATATTCTGCCGAGAGTTTGAGCTAGCCAGGGCAGTGTTCATCCATTGTTTAAGAGTGCTACAGGCTACAGTCAACGTACATAAGAAAAGGCCAGAAGCCAAAAGATATTATTAAAACCTAAAATGTACTGCCATTGCCAACACACCCACACCGTTAATTAATAACATCAAAACTACAGGGCAGTATAGCTGGGTTCTTTGGGTATCTATCAGTCCAATCGACTAGTATAATTTTGAGCGACATACATAAAACCATATTAAAATGGCGCCGACGTAGCTATCCTTAAAGGCACGGAAGTTCTGATTGCCGATGTCTGCGAATTGCAACGTTGTGGGTTAGACTGACTTTGCATATTGTCATTCGTTGAATGACTCATATGTTATTTCCACACGAAGGCGTGTGGAAGTACTCTTAGCCCTGGAACGCTCGCTTGGCTGGCTTCACGAAATCCTTGGAAAGTCTGAAAATTACCCTTGGGGGTGTGGCAATGTTACTTATACGTGAAAGTGGCATTTTACATTTATACTTATGCCGCAAACTTCAACACGACAAGTCGTTTTTAAGCCGTTGCTATTAATTTTGCTGTAGGCGACTTTGCACGATACACCAGAAGCGTTTTACCAACATGCGTCTTCAGGCTCAGCCCGCAAGCGAATGAATTGTTCCCCGCAAACCCATGATGTTCGAAGGATCCATATCGAACGCCATACACGCGACATTGGTAAAGCGTGCCTCACCACAGAGTTGTATTCGCACTTTTGGCCATACCAGATTACAAAGTTTAAGCCTAATTAACAATACAAAAGCATGTAAATGCAAATTGGCTACGAATGTAAACATAAAAACAAACCATACAGGCAACGGAGTCCAATTCCTGTTTCAATCTTAACATAACATATTTGTTATTTTACTCATTAGATAACAAATTTTGACTTATTTTTCATCCTCTAACTATTTCTGTGATTCTAACCTCCAGCATTCATATTTCGTTCTGATATAGCTTTTTCAATGCCCTGCATCCATGATCATTTTCTTTGTCCCCGTTTTATCAACAAAATTTATTTTTAATCTGTTTTAGTAGATCTATTTTCGCATTCAGATTTTTTCTTACTCTTTCATTCCTAATGTGATCTAGCCGAGAAACTTTTTCTTTTGTTTCTTATTTAGTTACTAAACTTTAGATCCATCGAGCATGATACTTTCCCTAACGGCACTGTAAATCAAATTCTCTCTATTGACCGTAATGTTCTTTGACAACAAAATTAAGTTCAGATTGCCTTCTTCTCGCTAACTAGACAGTTGTATTTCCTTTTCGCATCTCCTATCACTATCTATTTAACATCCAATTATTCATATTAATTGTAGGCTTCTATTTTTTATCTCTTTATCCCCCGAAACACATACAATTTGTCTCACGGTTTTTTTCTCTGAAGCTGTGTGCGTATGCCACAATTACGCAAATGATCTTGAATTCATTTTTCTATTACCAATGAGAAACAGATGCACAGTTTTAAATCATTTTCGTGATTTTTTCATAAGCCCATGAAGTAAGAGGAAATAATCCTGGGGCGAACTGCATATTTCGTTTACTTTCAGATTCCACCATTTACATTCCTCGGTCAATTTCCTCACTTTGTATTTCCTATCTTCTATGTTCTGCGCTAGAATTACCTAGTCGTCGGAAAAATGCAACATATATATCGAGTAATAGATTATACACCTTTTACATCAATGCAGTAATGCGTAATTGAGATAAATATTGAAAAGTAGCCATGATAAACATCACCTGAGTGTTTTTGTTACAAAAAATTTTTCTGGTGGAGAGTTTGATCTTGAAAATGGCATTTGCATGAAGTTGTTTGATGGCATGGAATCCTGTAGCTTTAATATTTACATGTTTTTTCAAAACTTTTTGACCGGATCTCACTATATAGCCGAATAAGTGAACACGTGATAGATATACAACGGTAGTTATTGCAGCAGCCCTTTTTGCCTTATTTTTTGGGATAGGTGTGATTTCATAGTTGATGTATCTGATCGATAGCGGGAGAAGTTCTACAGACTCGCTGGCTCTACATTTTGTCATTGAGCTTACAGCTTTCTTTCATTCCCTGTGGTCCTTCAACCCAGTATGGTCTTAGAGCCAGAGTGGTATATACACGCCTTTCTTCGTTTTGCTCTTCTTCATAGTCTTCTCACTAGTGGGTTAGGTTAATTATAGGAATATTTACTTTATTCATTTTGTTAGTTCTTACAATATTTATAACCCTCCAGGCTTTTTAAAATATTGAGTCTCCGATATAAGAGTTTATCTTACTGCATTTTGCTGTTGGTGATTTTTTTTCACTCGTTGGTTATACCGGCCAAGTAAATATTAAATAGTATGATTTATAAAAAGCACCTTTGTCTTGCACCCTCGTCTCGTTAGTTAGGATGAATACATCATAGATTTCATCATTTGTTATTTTTATTTTTGTATTGTACCGCCAGATGGCAGCGCATAAAGCACCAGCCTCTACACCTCAAGGTAAATGAGGTTACTGATTATACATACATACATCATAGTATAACTTTTTAATAACATTGGTCATATGCAACGTGAGTCCTTTGTTTTTTAATATTTAGGTACCACAACTTGTTTTCATTTACCCTGTCGAAAGCTTTGATGTGGTCTTCTCTGCTCGTTTGTTAATTTTAGTGTAAGTATTCCATACATGCACGATCGACCTTTACGGAAGCCGCAGTGTTTTCTCCCTGGATAGTTTCAGCTATACTGCCACGTTAAGCCCAAACGACATAACGGCAAAATTTATGAATTTTGAGTTAGAAGCTAGCCAGTAAACGTATTACAAAATATGTCGTAGCTGTGATTACATGTAAAATGTTAAAACTAAGTCCCGTATCTACAGTTTCTAAGACAAATCACGTATGTAATTTAAAAAAAAACAGATACGACATTTTGCTCTAAGAAGTTCTACACAGGTTGCTGTAACATAACCTAAAAATTTTCCTACAGGTCTTAATTTATTGTGGAGTGTAGTTGGTGTTTCCTTCACATAAAAATTAAATTATCTAGTAGCTGTTTTTCCTGCTGTTAACTTAATCCTGCATAATCATAATGTAGGGTTTTAGGATAGAATTATAAACTTTTCTCAAAAAATATTAACTTACGCTCTGAGTAGCGATTTAGCAGAGAAAATAAATGTTTATGAAAGGAATTCTTCCCAACGAAAGCAAAAGGTTGTGCCCGCAGAATTGCAGAAAAGGCTGAAAGAAACACGTTTCTTTGCATCACGTGTCGGAGCAAGCTACGAAACGAAGAAACACTGTCGAAGAATCACAAAAATCGAAAACATAGCGATATGTTCTTAATAATGCAAAACGAATTTCTCAGGAAGTTTGCAAAGTATTTTTTTAGCTTAGGTTATAATATTAAAAATGATTCGAATCGTATGCAATGCTATAAAAGAGGGAATTGCAATTAAAATATAGAACTAAGTTTTAACGGTACAGATTTTGTAAGTGCAAACTTCATTAAGCAAAAGATTCCTAAGCTCCAAAACCATTCTAACTATGTCATAACATAGCCCTGAAAAGCAGAGAAGGCCCGTGATAGCGGGTAAAATCGAGTTGTTTAAAGTTCGCAAATACATTCATTTCATTTCTAGATTTTATTGCGTCTTAGGCAACCCTTCTATATGACAGGTTTGAGTGAATTCTTCGCTAAGGATTTTTTTCACCTCACGCTTCTTTCGGAATTTTGATATTATTAGTTGGTAAGAGTGTGTTTCGTTTCCAAGAGCACTTTTCGCTTTATTGTTAAAAACAAATGCAAATTCTGATTGATTAATGAAGTGCAACGAGTGGTCCAGTTTTTTTTTGTACAGTTCTAGGGAAATAATTGGATCGTTTTTGTTTCACGCCGCGTGTTATCAATGGGTTCATAATTACTACGTTTTTGCAAACAAGACGCCCATATTAATATAGACATTTGAATGTTTACACTTACGACTTCTAAGCCCTAAAGCTAGCTAACCGATGAGTTTAGTTTTCATAAGATAGCGTTAAAACTCCTTAATGAATTCTTCTCTAGAGATTTTGCGAAGGGCTACGCCGCAGACAAGTTTTACTCTTTGCTGAATAAATCACGAACATACGTTTATTGCATCTTGGGTGCCAAACCGGTCTTTATCGCACTTTTAGTTAGGTTCGCATCTACTTACCTACGCCCGACCTAGTTTATTGTGTGATGATGGTGACGTCCATCTTAAATGCTGTGTTTGCTTAAGTTACAAGTGAATTACTCAAAATTGTACAACCCCCATCTTGAAGGTTATGTTGTTTAACTAGTAAATGAATTGCTTAGCGCTTAATAATCATCACTCCTGTTAATATCTGAACTCACTTATTGAATAGCTTAAATACTTGATTTTACTTAGTTTAATACCATGTCTGTATGTTAGTTTCTAATAGTTTGCTGATTTATTCTAAAGTGGACGCTTACCGCTGACGTCGTTTAAAGCGGTTATTTGAGAATTCTCACATAAGTACTGCATAAAATTTGAGTAATTACAGCCATTTGATTACCAAGTATCGTTATATTTCAATTAGCCTCATTGCCAGGTAACCTTCCATCAAAATATTTTGCATGTGAATTTATGTAGTCAATTTATATATTTGTTCAGGGTATGTTTTGTTTTTTCTGTGCTCTTCACCTTTTAAGATACTATACCGGGTGTCCATTCTCAAAGTCGAACATCGGCAATTAACATTAGTGCATTCACTCGTTCTTCATTGAAATAATTAATTTTTTTGTAGATAGTTTTAACAGAAGTTGACAGAAAATGCCTGATTTACGCCAACTAATTACCAATTTTTTGACAAATGCTATCGAACGTGAAAAGCAAGGCATGGCATATTGAAAAAATCCCAAGTTTTAAATTAGTATTTTAAAATAAATATTGCATCTTGAATATTATTATTGGTATCATTTGATGCGTAATAATTTTATCTTTCCATTGATATTATTACCTTCCCTGTAAGTTGAATTGGCGAGCAGGAATCGGAAAAAACGTTCAATACAATGTTAATCACCTATGTTCGACTTTGAGAACGGACACCCGGTATATGGGCACATTGCCAACGACGAAAGGCCATCCTACTGCACCATAACTACCTCTGGTGGTTATATCGGGAAATGCTACTTCACGTTACAGAGCCTAGCGCCCATTAACTACCACTGCACTTGCAACGATTGATCATTTGCTTAGTATTTTGCCTACGGCCACTTTACCATTCTATCTGCATGAGCTAACTGTTAATTTACAAGCTGGATAATGTGAGATTCGGTATTCTAACTTTGTTCTCTTGCACCCGCCGGTTACTGTACGTAACAAGTTGCTGAGTTCTGTTTTGTAGTAAAACTGAATACTGTCGCCCCGTTTCAATAGCGGGTTCTAGCAATTCGCATCTTCTTTCGGACCACCTTATATTTAAGTAATATAGGAAAGGAATTCAGATTTATCGCGTAAAGCGCGTGACTTTAGAGATAAGGCACCTGCAAGGCTTTTCTGATCGAAGTGAGCTTGATTCGCTTTTTCCTGTTTCCGTTTTCGCGGGATTTGAAATTAAAGGAGCAAGCCGAGACCGCTCAACAAATGAAAACGGCTAGCGGTGTTGTTTTCTCCACGAACGGCCGTAAACAGCTTTGGTAAGAATGCCTCTTCTAGTTAAATTTTGCATACTAATTTCCCGATTTTTAAATATTTCAAACTAAATGGGCGTGTAAGTCGGGTGACTCCAAGGGCCGATTGCAGAAAGCAATGTTAAGTCTGGCGTTAGCTAACGCGACGTTAAAGTGAACAAAAACGAATCAAATCTCAAATCCTTATGGTAACTAATACATTAGTAAACAAAATTTGATGCGATTTTGTTCACTTTGACGCGATGTTAGCTAACACCAAACTTAACATTCCTTTCTGCAACCGGCCCCAAATGTTTTAATTGTGTTTCATTGTTGAAAATTAAATATTCTTTTGGCTGTTACCGTTCGTACTTTTTGTTGTTCGCATTACTACCCTTTCTTGAACCTGACAGTGTTCTTTTGATATTTCGATTGATGTAAGAAGCTTACAAGGTAGGTATTGATTAGTTTTAATTGGTAGGTTTATTTTAGGTTACGTTTAACGACAAGACGCCCAGATTTTGATTTACTTGAATTTATTTTGTAACCCTAAGGATCACTGCCTAGTCCTTACTCACGCCATTAATCTACCGAGAGTTCTTGAGCTAGCCCAGGCTGTGTCCACCCTTCGTTTAAGGGAGCGGTACGATACTAAATCATTGGTTTGCAGTCGTATTTCTGCACACTGTATTTATTAATATGTAATCAAATAAATGTCTCAGTCCTCTAGTAGACATGTATGCTTGTGATGTCCTTTTAACGAAAGAAGCGATTCTAAGCCATTTGAGTTGATGGTTGGTTCTCCATATATGCCGCAAATATTTTAGGAATAGTATTTGCCCCACTCTAGCCTACCAGTCTTCCGCCAATAGTATGTAGTTCTTTTAATTTGCTGGTTGGGTAGGGTTTTGTGGAAATTATTATTTTCTTTTTCTCGATTTAGCGACATGTATCCCGAATTTAGTAAATGGTCTTCTTCTTCTTTTTCTTCTTTTTCTGTATCAGTTCAATGACGTCCACTCCTGGACATAAGCCTCTCCTAGGGTCCTCCATTGGTATCTGTTTGTCGCATGCTGAAGCCAGTTTTTTCCAGCAAACTGCCGTATATCATCTACCCATCTGCGTTGTGGTCTTTCACGACTTCGATTTGTTTCCCGCGGTCGCCATTGCAGTAGTTTGTTTGTCCACCTATCTGTCGATTGTCTAGCTATGTGCCCCGCCTACTGCCACTTTAGTCGCGATATACGTTCAATGACGTCAACGACTTTGGTTTTCGATCTTATCACTTCATTTCGTACTTTATCCCGTAGCAAGATTCCTAAGATTAGTCTTTCCATGGAGCGTTGGGTGACTCGAAGCCCATTTGCGCTCTATTTAGTTAGTGTTATCGTTTCGAGACCATAAGTAGCAACAGGTAAGACACACGTGTTGTGTTGCCCATGTCAGCCCTATCCTCCTTGTTATTTCTGCTGTTTGGTTTCCCTTGCTTAGTATGATGAGGTGGCATAAATAGATGTATTCCTGGACCTTCTCTATGCCTTCATCTTCTATGGTTATTTGTACATTTTCCTCAGGGCTCATCAAATTAGTTTCTTTAAGGGTCATCTTAAATCCCACTCCTTTCGATGCTTCATTCTTGCATCATTTGTTTTAGTTCTTCTGTATTGCTAGATATGATAACGGTATCGTCAACGAAACGGAGATGACTAAGATGATATCCATCGACTTTCAGACCCTTTTTGTCCCAATCTAGTTTTTTTACAGACATCCTCCAAAGCTAGTGTAAACAGCTTTAGAGAGATGACATCTTCTTGGTGCACTTCTCTCATAACGTTTATTTTTTCCGTTTTTGTATCTTCATCGCTTTTTGCTTTAATGGTTGCATTTTTATATATGTTTTGTATGATTGTGGTATACCTACAGTCAATTCTAGCGTTATTGAGTGCTTTCAAGATTGCCCATGTTTTTACAGAATCAAACGCTTTGTGGAAATCGATTAATACCAGGTGAATCGGGATGTTATTATTCGGTGGTTTGTTCTAGGGCGGTGCCCTACGGGTTGGATAGGATCCATTGTACTAAATCCTCGCCGGAAACCGGCTTGCTCCACAGGTTGGTAGAAGTCAAGCTTTGCAGTCAGACGATTTGTTAATATGCGGCTGAATAGCGTATACTTATGATTTAACAAACTGATAGGACGGTAATTTTCTATGTTTGATATGTCCCCTCTTTTGGGAGAAAGTACGACTTCTGCATTCTGCCACTGTTCTGGTATTCTACCTTCGTATAAGCATTTATTCTTCAGTGTTTGTATCACTTTTTCGAGACTGTTTCCACCTAACTTCAACATTTCAGCCGTAATTTCATCTTCACCCGGACATTTCCCATTTTTCATCTGTTTTAATGCCTTTCTCATTTCGTCTGACGATATTTTCGGTAAATCCTCTGGCATTACATTTCTTACTTGTTTTATTGTTGTTGCTGGTTCTGGGTCCATTTTATTTTATGAGTAAAGGTCCACATAGAATAATTCCACAGCTTTTGTTACATCATCAAAATGTGATACTGTCACTCCTTCCTTGCTTTTCAATTTGGTTAGTTTAGTTCGCCCTTTTGCGAGCCTCGACCTTAAAACCTTCATATTTGTATTTCTTTCGATTGTTTCGTGTATTAATTTCGTTTTGTAGGTTCTAATGTCTTTCCTGATTTCTTTCTTGGTATTTTTGTTGAGTTGTTTAAATTCCTCTCTACTAATTCGTCTTCTTTTTTCCACCATCTGGATTGTATTTGCAATAAGTTTTTGATCTGTGGGTTTTTTTAGTTTTCCACATAGTTTTTTCGCTGATGTTTAAATAATAGTTTGAATTTTATATGTGAGCTCTTCGACATTAAGTTGTTCAAGAGCTCCAGTTGCCTTTACTTTTTTTCTTATTTCGTGGTGATATGGTTCTCTATTGGTATGTATTTCGACTTTTACTTCTCTTTTATTTATGAATTCACAAATTTTTACTGTGCCTTTCCATTCTTTATCAATTATTACAGCTATTCTTACTTTACCTCTTTCTTGTTGTTTCACTCGACTCCATAACAGTACACCCTCGTCTACATGTTTTTCTTTCCTTCATAATCTTAACCATCTAGGTTTCTTTTATATTTAATCTCCTGATGTTCCACTTTGCTATTTCTAATCTAGTGTTTATCCATTTTTCTTTGTCCTCTTTCTAGCTAGGTTCCTTATCATCAGATGCGTCATTTTCCAGGCATAAGTTGAACTTGCGAGTGTATTAGAATTTATCCTCAGAGAGGTTACCAGCCTTACCCTAGAAGCATTTTTAACGACTTTTTTTTAGTTTAGAACCATTGTATTTTACTGAAACAGAGGTGAAAGGTGCAACTTCGGTAGAAAGGGGCTACCTTCAGACATCTATAATTGGGCTACACTTACCTCTAAGGAATTGTTCCCTTGACACTCTACGATACTAAAAATAATTTTACTTTGTACATAACAGTGTTAGTCATATGTAATTTTTCTTCTTTAATCAAGTCAGGTTTTATTTAAAATTCAGTTGTCGAGATTTGATTAACAAGCTAAATTAAGCTGACCTTTTCTAATAGCCGGAAGTATCTGTTTAACTGTGGAAGCATAAAATATCTAGTCTGCAATTAATATCGATATGTGATAAAAAGCATCCACCATATAATTGATGATCGAGTAAAACTTAAAAAAGCATTCTACTACGGGACTGGTTCGAAATATGTTATTAATAATTCCATAGCTGGTTCCTCGAAACGAGCAATCTCTCCACACTACTTTCCGCAAGGCAATAACTATATCATGCGGATTAAGCAATAAATCCCGAAAGGTCGCGTTATTGTGAAGAATCGCGCCGATGAGCAGAAACACGAATTCGAGCATCGTTTCGACGAAAGAAAGCGTGCGTGCCGATGGTGTCTCCTCCGCGGCGTTTACGTAACGAACCTATTTGTTTAATATCGAATATAGGCATTAAGCGCTCATTTCCCACCGACAAAAAACGAGAGCAGCACTTTTGTGTTGACGAGATAAGCTCGGGAGGGAAGTCTGACTGCGGCACGAACGATATGATTACGATCAGCGGTTCGACATATATCATTGTAGCTATTATTATTGCTATTTGTTACTAATGATTGTGTATGTTGGAATCGGTCGTGCATCATTACTCATTAATATAGTTCGATTTGATCTCGGCCAGCCATGAGAAAGAACGCTCGATGGTCCAGTGCATCTTGTTACGTCCGGTGGTGAGCCCGAGACTTCACGATTTTCGTGTACTAATGTCGAAAATGGACAGCATTTTATTTGCTCATTATCTTCTGCTCTATCGAGCAAACGCCGATTTATTACGACGGCGTTTTGCTGGAGATTCGCGCCGTTATCGGTTTTCCTAGTTACGGATAACGGACGTAACGTAACGCCTTAAGCGAGAGCGAATAGTTTTTGCTACACACTTGGCTTGAATTAACGCTGCTCCCACAACAATTGGAGAGGTTTGCACGCTTATCGCATATTGATGTCACCGTCTCTTTCTGGGATTCTCTATTACATTTACTGTTGTAGGCCACCTATTTTCGTTGCCGAATGAATACTATATCTAAACCAATCTACAATTAATAAAATCTTTTGTAAAACCAAATACAAACTCACTAGAGGATAGTTGCCCCAAAATCATGCATTTATTGAATTTTATTTCAATGTTTATCCAACATTGCAATTATACAGGGTAAACTAAGAGTTTACGATTCTGCGACACTTCGCAACTGATGAAAATAATAATAATACGAGGAGCGTTCAAATGTTCAAATAAAACACAAGGACTCTGATGTCATGTCATTTTTCTACTCAGTCTAGCTCCCTTTGAATAAACTAGTGCCATCTTTCCGTAAGTTTCTGTATTCCACTAGAAAAAAATTCTTTTAGCTGCTGACACCCATTTCCGAACAATTTCGATTAATTCTTCAATAGAAAGATGTATTTTCTCGTAGAAACTCTTTTAAGGGTCCAAACAAATAAAAATCTGATGTAGCAAAGTCCGAAATGTATGATACATGAGGCAGCATGGTCAATTTAAATTTTTGAATAAAGGTCAGCGTGTGAATAGCAAAATGGGGTCGATCATTATCATATAAGAAGCAGACAGCTACCCGTACTGATATTTAATGCAGAAGGAATATCCTTCACTGTAATTCGACGATAGTTTCAAACAAGAATACGGTACTAAGGAGATGTAACTTGCTATGATGGCTGTGCATAAAAGCGGCCTCAATGCTGGAGGTAGCCGTCTCGGCGCTGTCGACAGCGTGTACTATCTTTGGTCATGAGCTAAATTAACCTGTAATCGCGGTTAAAAGTCAGTTCACGGTTGTTAATCAAATGGAGTATATTTCAAGTGTGTTATTAATTGTTAAATCATGATCCGAATTTCCAGGTACACTGAGCAAATATTTGACATTGACAGTTAACGAATTTAGTGAATGGATGTTGGTACACGACGACCGCCATATTAGTCAACTTTTAGCGGTCCGCTTCGACACGCCAAATATTTCTCCTTAGTAAAGTCTTCTTGGTTTCAAATAAGTGCATTTTATTCTGTCAGCATTCTCTTCTGTTGTCAATGGTTTTGAACCACCAGAATGTGATTCATTCTCGACACGTTTGTGGCCATCTATAAACGCTTTACTACTTTTATAAACGCTTATGTCTGATAGTGAGTGCGCACCAATCAATCATGACACGGTCCAATCCCGGGACTCGTTTGTTACTTAATGACAATGGCCGTGAAAGCCTCAGAAATCATCTGAAGTTAGGACTTGTTCCAGAGGATTAATTAATGTACACAAATACTGTGCATGTCTTTGTCTTTTTGCGCGCAATTCAAATTATAATTCATATTCGAATGCTCCTCGTAATAACAATAATTCCTTACCCATTAAATACATAAATATCTTTAAGAATTGTATGAATAACACGGCTGTTGTTGAGGTTAGAATGCTGATAGGAAAATAAAAGCAGCCAACATGTTTTTTAAAAAACATCCAAGGTTTTTTAATTTAAATTAGGTACGTTTCGTTTGCATAGCAAACTTTTTCAGATTCATATTTAAATATTCATATTAAGAACATTAAATGCGCTAACAGCATCCTGGAAGTGAGAGAAATAGGTTAGAAAACTTATTAAGCATGTGGTTTTTGATAACAAATTCTTACCTTGGAAAAGTTAAAAATTAGACTAACAAAACATTGAATTTAACATTTTTAAAAAGGAGGAATTACCACTTCCTTAAGTTTGGTTTAAATAGCACATATTAATCAAAAACAAAAATTAATTGTGCCTGGTCACGACAATTAACAATTCTGATGTGAGTTATCTAAAAGGATGGATCCCGTTGGTTTAAAATTTTAATATATGAAAATATGTTCAAATGAGCCAAACTAATATGTTGATTTATTTGTAAAAAATTAAAACTGATGACAGAAATTCAAATGAAGTTAAAAAGCAAAAAATATTAACAAATAGGTTAAGTTTTTAATTTAGAGAAGATTATAGTAAATAAAATGTAGGTTTTCAATATCTGTTTTATAATTAATTGATTTTGAATTTTGTTTTATTGCAATTATTTCATAAACAATTCGTTTACCCACATGCGATTCTCTTTGTAATACTTTAGAGGAGTTAAAGTTAAAATTGTGATAATTGTCAACAGCGTGATCAGATAATGCAGTGTTTGCTTTATTCGGAGTTCAAGTTTTTGTTGTGATAGATGTTTTATGTTGTGAAATTCTCTCCCTTATATACTGTTTCGTTTGACCAATATAGTTAGCATCACAATCGTTGCAATTGATTTGATAAACGATATTTGATTCTGATTGAACTTCAGTTTTATCTTTTAAATTATTAAAGAAAAGTTTACCAATGGTATTATTATTTTTGAAAAACACATTATTGTTATAATTTTTTAAAAGGTTACTTAACTGTACTGACAATTTGGGTATGTATGGAATAGTTACGTAATTTAAATTTTCTAAAACTTGATAGCTGTTAAAAGCTTACCCTTAGCAATTAGGAAATAAGTCAATGGAAAAAATTTTATTGTTTGTGTTTTTGTATTTAAGTTTATTAATTCTCTTTTTAATTTTTTAATTTATGAAATCTATGGGGTAGTTATTATTTATCAATATGTTTTTAATATTTTTGATATTTTCACTATATTTATTAGTAGAAAGTAAAATTGCACGATCTGTTAAACTGTTGATTGCGCTTATTTTATATTTTACTGAAGTTTGAGAATTATTATAGTGTAAATATTTATCTGTTTTAATTTCTTTTCTAAACCAGTTAGTTTCAATCATACCAGAATCAGTTCTTATTAATGTTAAGTCAAGAAAATTTATAGAGTTGTTTTTTTTCATTTTCAATTGTGAATGGTAATCTTGGGTGGTACTATATTACAGTATGTTGCTCCCAAGACAATAATAGCACACCTACTGAGACTGTGCAAGTCAAAACAAAAATTCCTACCACATACCTGCAAAATGCGAATAACTTTGAAAGATTAATTCGGGGGATTAAAGAAAACACTAATAACCAAGACTTTCCAAGCAACTACAAAGGGGAAGTCTTGAGAATTAATGTTACTAACATTGAAGACTATAGAAAACTTTCAAAGTTCTATGAACATCATCATGCCAAATATCACACATATAAAGATCCAGATGGTGCCTTGCTTGAAGTAATTATACGCAACTTACCACAATCGATAACGAAAGAAGAAATACTTAAAGAACTAAAAGAGAAAAACATTCAAGCGATAAAAGTTACTCGGATGCTCAACAAGAAGAAACCATTGCCTCTAATGGAAATGCACTGAATATTTTTAAAATAAGAAAAATCTACTGTATTGTGGAAGTTAAACCAAAACATAAATCGAAAGCCATACCACAATGCTACCGTTGTCAGCGGTACGGTCATACAAGTAATTAATAAAAATTAGCCCCAAGGTGTTAACTGCACAAGGGACCGTCTAACTAGCGAATGTTAAAAAAAGTCAAGTGAAGAATCACAATGCCTAAATGGTGGCAAAACTCATTTAAAAAATTACAGAAGCTGCCCGTATCTAGGTAAAATAATAGAAAAACAAAAGACACGACCGTCGATCCACAACATTAAACCTTAAGTGCAGCAGAAAGTAGACGCAAAAGAAGACTTCCAATCAACAAAAGCGTGGTTTAACTAACACTGAAAGAACTGGCACGAATAACTCTACAACCAATACTGATAATAGAAATCTATTAAATAAACTATTCAATTAAATAATAAAACTCATCGCTCTATCTTAATATAAAGCAAAGTCCTGACTCACTCACTCACTCACTGACTCATCAACGCCCAGCCCAAACCCTTGGAACTAGAAATTTTGCACAGAGGTTCCCTTTATGATGTATACAAGGAATAAGGAAGGATAATGGTGGTTCCAATTATGTATGGAAAAATAATATTAAATAGACATTTCGACTTGAAACTCCGTAAGAGTACTCCTAAAAACAAATAAACAAACACGTATTTCGTGATTTTCCGAAAATCAACCCCTTAGGGGGTGAAATGGGGTAAATAAGCCTAAAAATCGTTATGGGTATCGTTATTGAGGTTTTTTGGGACGTTGATTGTAAAAATGGCATTTATTTTTAAGTCCAAGACGGTGGACATGACAAAATTAAAACACTATAGTGGTGAAACGGGGTTTCAGAGTTTGTATTGGAAAACAATATTAAAGAGACTTTTCAATTCGAACCCTCGTAGGTGTAATTCAGTACTTCTTTCAGACGAGGGAAGTAAACAACTAAAAGTTTTCAAATAAATTGGGGTTTTCAGAACAAATTTTGACAAAATCAAATTATTGTACGATAAGACTTCTAATAAATACATTAACAAGGGTTGCTAATTTCAACATTCCACAAGTCACACGTAAAAATTTTGAAAAAATTGTAAATAAATTTGCTATTGGTGGAATATAACTGCTCATTTATACAATTGCGTGTTGAAAAGTCGCTCTTTTCCCAACATTTTGACGTTCTGAAGTATCACTTTTTTATAATTATCATTAAATGACACTAACTTGAAAGAGTTGCGTCAAATTTCATTACGTTCCTAGCTATATGATGAAATTGTATGCAACCGATAAGAAAAAAAACAAGAGTACATCAACAATGATTTATTTGTAATCAATTTATGAATTATTGTAAACATTCAAAACTAAATTACTGCAAGGGAAATTGGTGAATAATGTATCGCCTGTAAAATATTGACCATATCATAGAAAATATTTAGAAAGTGGAAGAAAGAGAAATTTAAATAGAATTAGATAAAATGTTGTACATAATAAATTATGAAAAGTCGTATTGTTTGACTGGAATAATTTGCAAACGTTGCTACTCGTCAAACAATATCACACCTTTCATAACTGATTACGTAAGTAACTATTCCAGTTTTTAGAAAAATATTTAATTTTAACCCCCATCTTTCTGAATTGAATTCAATTCACTGCAGCATTTCTGCAGTATTCTTAATTAATAAGTTTGACATCTGATAAACAATGGCTATCGCAATTAAGAAAAAAGTGTTTAGTAATGTGCTTCTCGGAATGCAGGACCACCAAATATGACGCAGTCACTCAGAATTTTTGTTTCTGTTCGAGACGTAAGATATATAAAAAATTATAAAGACACTGAAAAATAACCAATAAAATTGATAGATTGCATCTAGTGTCTGTTGGCTCTTTCCGAGAGATCACTTAAATGTGAATAAAACATTCTTCGTTATCGTGGAGTGTTTATTCCAGCACATCTATATTGTGTTTGCAGTTATGGAAATTCATCTAGTTATGCCAGCATCAGCAAGTAGTTCAGAAGCAAAACTCACCTCCGGCCTGGATCTAAAACCTCTGGTAGGTCAAACTGGCTTCACCTTTGCACATTACGTGACGCATTGGTAATGTTTTAAGCCACTCATAGCCCCATTCCGCATTTTTCTCTTTTCAGCTTTGTTGCTACCACCTAAAGTACCTGGAGGACAGATTTCTAAGCGATATTGGGTGACCTGTAAAGCTATTCTGACACTCACTTCTCTTCAAGCGTTTAAAGTCCTCTTTCCCTAGTATGATTCCACCTCGCCAACTGGAGAAAATCCCACCGAACTTAACCAGGCCGTTTGGGCAGTTTATCCGCGGCTCCTGTGACTTCTCCATAGTCGCTTGGGCATCTCCAGGTACCACCTTTGCGGTCCCTTTCGTAACCTAGCTATTTTGTGGCTAGCGAAAACGCAGAACTATAAAATATACCTGGAGTGAGTACTATACCTTGTTGTACACTGTTTTACTCACAGATCACGGTGGCGATTTCTTGCAGATTGATAACACAAAACTGGAAATCTGACAGCGGTTGCTTGCTACTGGCTCTTATTCTTAGAAGCTATCTTGGTGCCTTTTAGTATTTTTATAGTGGCTGTTTTAGTTTCGACGATTAAGTCACATTCAGAGCCTTGCGTTGTAGATGGGGTCAACAACCGATTTTTGCGACAACCTTGTGAGGGAGAACTACAGCCCTGTTTTGTGCTTTCCGACGCTCACTACGAGAATTGAAGTGTACAATAATTCGAACGCATAGGCCTATTGCACACATTTCTGTTTCTAACGTATTCGAACTTCATATATGCAAATTTTTAGCTTCTGAGCCCCGATTTCTGTCGTTCTCACTAGCGATTCGGAGCCTTGTGATCGTGAAGGGCATTACAAGAAAATCATACAACTATTTCCTTTCTCCTTCCTTCTCTTATTATATGCCCGTGGCCTGTTTTTACCACAAAGTGGTTCTGTGAGCATTCTTTGCCCTTAGGCCGGGTAGGTGGCTAGCCTAGCCCGTTGAAAATGAGGAAGAGTTCCCTTGTTTAGGGGTTAACAACTACCACAGGTGTTAGCGTGATAGCCGGGGAGCGTACAATATTTAAAATCCTACTAGAGTCTGCCGGGATTCGAACCCGGGCCGACCACCTGAGAGGCGAGCATCTGCTCGCGGGGCCATCCGCTCAGCTACAACTATTTGCTATAAACAAGTTCGCATTTTCAACCAATAAAGACAACGTTACATTCACAATAATGACACTAAAATAAAAACTTAGATTAAAAGGACATCACTCGAGATAGATTAAAATATACAATCTCATAGGTTTATTACTTTCGAAATTTAACTTCCTTTTATATTAGTATAAAATTTGTCATTTCTCTTGTAGCTCCCGAATATTTTTGCTTGTGCAAAATTTATGTTTTTTGGGGCCGAGTATAGATATACCGTAACTAAATATTGGGTTACAGCAATTAGGATTTTCTTTTATTTATTTCTTTATGGGAAATTTTATGTGGTTTAGGAATTTACACACACTGCTGTACAGCTGTAGGACTTCTGGTTTCTACCGTGTCGAAACAGCGGCGCTTCCGGACAATCCATCCCATTCTACTCAGGAAAAGCTGGAAAAACTACACACCACATATCCTGAATCACAGTGTTCTGTTTTTCTTCTTCTTCTTTCTTCTCTTATAGACTCCTAGGTCCGTTCCTTCTTCGGCCTTTCCTTATCATGCTTCTAAGTTGTCACTCCATCTCTTTTTTGTTCTCCTATACTTCGTTTGCCGTTGGGTGATTTGTTTCTTGCGATTCGCACCAGTCTATCATTCTATTTATGTGCTGATTCCATTATTGCTTTCGTTGTAGTACCCATTCATTGATATTTCGTGAGTTGCATGATCGTCTTATATATTCAATTCTTTCTCTATCTAGTAGCGTTTTTCCTGAAATCCGGCGGAGTATTTTTATTTCTGTGGTCTCCGGTAGGCGTCTCGTTTTAGATGTGTCTGATCTCGTCTCTGCTGTGTATGTCGTGATTGGCCTGATTGTCGTTTTATATATTTGCCATTTTGTGTCACATCTAAGGTGTTTATTTCGCCATATTACATCATTAAGACACCCGGCTACCTTATTCGCCCTATTTACCTGTTGCCATACTTCATCTTCGACACTTCCATAGCTTGTTATGTCTATATCGAGATATTTCAAGCTTACTTCCTGTAGGATAATCCGTCCATCAACTTCGATCTTGCATCTACAAGGTTTTTTTTTTGTAAATCAATATTAAGTATTATTTAAATAATTTGCAGAAATTTCTCGCGTAGCGGTCTCTTCGAGCTTTTCTTGGGAAATAGGGAATTTTAAATCCTCGTTAGTCTCTACTGCGCTTATCTTTTCTTCTTCTTGGTACCGACAATTATCCTGCTTTTTTGCTATATGCCTTAAAAATTTACAACTTACTGCATTGAATTATCAGCCAACCTATCACAAGCAATTTGGTTGCATATAACATAAAATCGGTGTTTTTTTTCTTTGTATGTTTGTATGTTTTTTCGATATCTCCTCCGAAGATACTGGACTGATTAAATTGCACGATAGCTTAAAATTTTGCTAATTTTTAGACTTAGATCGTAGGCCAGTTTTTATTTTAAAAAAAGTACGAAAAAGTAAAGTAAAATTGAATTATAAAACCCTTAATATTCATATACCATTATAGGAGTGCCTTATTCAACGAAGCATTGTTGGTTCAGTGTTAGAATGCTCCCCTGCTACTCGGGCGGCCCGGGTTCTATTCCCGGCCGATGCATCCTTTTTTAATTTATATTAATGAATCTCTCTTAAATTAGCGAACGGAAGCGTAGCTTGGGTAATTCACTAGTCATTAAAATAAAGTGTATGACTAAGAAACTAAAAAAAAAAACAAAAAAGGTGGTGCGTGATTGACTTACTTGTATTTATGTTTAGTATAGTACGAATCATGTTGCACCACGGGCAATTACTGGAAGTTGCTTTTATAGAAGGTACTGAGTACCTATAAGGTCAACGGTTTCCTATTATAACAAACAATATACCAGGTTAACATATTATCGATGACAGTTGTCGCGATTGTATGAGGGCTCATCAAACGACCTACAAAAACTAAAAATATTTCTATCCATTTTTCAATAAAAGCTCCTACTAAAAGAAAACATAATGGTTGTATTTTTAAAGCCAGAAATAGCGGAAGACACCGTTCAGTAAACCTTCTGACCATGCTTTAGCTAGCTTGAAGGAAGAACTATTGTATTAGAAATTCCTTGTGCGTTTCCAAGTTGGAGTGTTTTTTGCGGAGGAGCGACCAGAGCACGGAACGTTTAGAACCAAAAAGCGTATAAGCGGCATCGGAATGGAACCCGGCCGAATACATGGGCAGCGCTAATTAAAACTATCACCACGAAATGTTAAGGTTCCAATTTCAAGCCCGGTGATCGGAAGCACGAAAAGGAAAGCAGAAATCGGCCAGTCATCTCCGCCGGCTTGAAATGCACACCTTGACATATTTTTTGTGGCAACTCATTGCAGCAAATTATGCAGAACACACATCTGTGCAACTGAAATGCTGGGTTCAATTGATAGGTAATAACTATGAAAAGGAAGAAACGTGCATATAATTTAAGGACGGGCTAGGAAGCATTATTGCAGCACGCCTTTCATTAGCTTGCTGTTAATACGGAATTTAGCTCGTTACGTGGGTGTGTATGTTATGCGCAGGATAATATTGCTGTTATCCAAAATGCTATTGTGGGTGTTTATGATAAAATGCGAGAGACGCCTTTAAATTCAATGAAATAATTGCAAGCGTGACATGAAAATTGTTTAGATGTCCAATTAATCATTGGTTTTCTTTTGTAAGTGATTTAGTTATCAAAATTAGACCCTGCCTTATGAACTCATTTTGATTAACGTAGGAGAACCTGAATGGCAAATACAGATTTTTGTTTCCTTCATTACTATTTTTTCATAAAGGTTGGAAAATTCAGTCACGAAATGTCTTGTCGCTGAAAGAAATTCATATTAATAAGTACTACATCAACCTGCATCAATATTAACCACAGACTGAAGAAATTTAATTTTGAAGAAATCCGAATTATAACACAAAGAAGAACGATGGAATTCACCACATGGACCTAAGAAACGCACGTTTTCTATACCAGAGACTTGTGATGTTCATAACCTTTTAAATAATTTTTGTTTGGAGAAAGGTATCTACACTTTGAACTAACTCAAAGCAATTTTTCGCAATAATCCAAATAAACACGTGATGTAACTGTGAACTTCTTATTTATTAATCCAGAATGTAATCATTCCACATAAACAGGACGATTATGAAGACATGGCCAATTAATACAGGCTGAAGTATTTGGTCGATAATCTCCATGTATACAGCAGCAGCGTTAGAATAGGTTACGTTAGGTTATACAGATTGCAGCAGGCAACTAGGACCATAGCAAAAGAAGGAGTATTTACATATGGCCATAATTGTATTTAAAAAATTAAAAAATCGAATATATGCCTTGTATTTATAATGATCCTAACGACCTACCGCTATCCTACATTGATTGTTCGTTTTTTCTCCTTGCTTTTGCAATGGTCCTAGTAGCCTGCCGCATTCTGTATAGAAGAAGTGGAGAGTATGCAGAACGGAAATGAAAGAACTGAATTATGCCATAACCAAGTTGAAATCAAAGAAAGCACTAGGCCCGAGTTCACCAAATACCGAAATCCCAACAAATCCCTGCGAGAATGAATGAAGTCCTAGAAATAGGCTTTAGAGTAGGCAAGGTAACGATAGATCCCATACAAATAATAACGGAAAAATTTGCAGAAATCCTAAAACTTGTCTTTCAACACATGAAGTTTCACATCCTAATCGCGACAGACGTAAAGAATGCCTTCAACGATGCTCTAGTGTCCTGGAGAAAAGAAAGATCATCCTGAAAGGTGATAGAATACTAAATTAATAAACAGAATTGTCTGCGGAGTCCCGCAGGGGTCTATATTTGGCCCGCTACTTTAGAAAGTGCATTGCGATACCGTCATCTGAGAAGAAATGACACGCGGATGACATAGCAATCGTGGTGGCGGCCACTGGTCTTGCAAAGGGTAATTATAGTAATATATATAAATAGTAAAAAGTACAGTAGCCCATCACAAAATTAAACGGTAGAAGAAAACTAAAAGACAATAGAAATAGACAAAAAAAATAAGTAGCAATGATCCGATGCGATACGTGGGGGTCATGCTCGAGCAAAATCTGAAGATGAGAACACACGTAAAAGGCATAATCTGGAAAACAAAAAAACGATACGCAGACTTACGTCAAAAGTAGAAAGAACAGAGGCATCGAATTGAAAAGCTTTGAGGGTAGTGCGGTACTCCATATTGCTATATGGAGCTACCTTTTTGGGGAACACAACAAAAATAAAGAAGTACAGACAGAACATATTTGGGACGTCAGCAGCCTATAGAACTATATTCACCAAAGATTGAATCACTGCAATTTACAGAATAATAGCAGAAAGAAACCAAAGCCTGCAAGGAGAGAAAATAATGAAAGGATACTTTTAAAAAACAGATACAGAATAAATGTAGGAGAAAAAAAGAGACAACGAATAAATTGTGTTTAATAGAGCTGCATGCAGAGATCAGCACGGTCTCGCGTTACAGTGTACTTCAAAAATTGTAGAGAGTTATAATTGAATTCGCACGCGCTGAAGTTCAAATCCCACCGCTGGCAATGTTTTTTTTAATTTAAAAATTGATGTGATTTGCATTACCAAGTTTTTCTTTTCACTGTTTCAGTATTATTATGAAATTTAAGCTATTTTACCCCTAAATTCCTCTGATTTGTAAAATTGTTTAGTGTCACAATGTTCACTTGCGAGGGACGTTCTGAGTAAACCCTTTTATAGATTTTTTGTCAGTTCCAATGACGAAGATGCAGCAAGTGCGAGTCCTTCCTATTTGATCATTTCAGATCTTTATACTTTTTTCTCTATTAATCTTTTCCTGTTTTTGTAACACTTCTTTTATACCGCTTTTGATACTCGTCCATTCCTTATCTATGTCGTGTTCTGATAGTGTTTGTTGAATTAATCTTATTAAATAGCGATATCTTATTCCACTGTTTTGTAATATGTACATATATTTCTGTGTCTGCTCACATCTCTTATACCGGGTGGCCATAAATATCTGATATCACATTACCTTTGGAATCAACACCGCTTTATTAAAGTGATGAATCCAACTAAACTAAATGTCATTAATGTCATCACAGCTGAAATTCCTATCTGTCAAAAATTATTACAGATTGCAATAAGTAATGGAGTTAGAACAGGATATTTTTATAATCGAGTCGTAGGCTAAACTGCAGAATCTGGGGCACATTTCCCTCCTCTTATTGCATTTTATTACATTGTATAGGTACCAATACTTATCGTAATTGAAATATAATGCTAACCAAATTTATAAGTAGCTAATTCCATGGCTACCGGAATCTCAGATATTTATGGCCACCCGGTTTCAGTCAAAATAAAACTAAAAGTGGCATAACAAAGAGAAAATGTGGGTAAGTGACTTTTATGACTGAAAAGGTTCACAACAAGGTTATCTAACATATTAGTCGAATTACCGATATCTAGACCTATTCTTACCCCATTTGTTGTAAACGGGACAAAATTGACATAATTATGTCTATTTCAGAAACTGAAAGTCGAAACAAGAAAACTTCTATGTTTTGTAGCCCATTAAATTCCCTTTGAAATAGTTTCATTTTTTGCCTTTCTAAGATAAAAAAGCTCCGACGGTTTAAACTTTTTATTATATTTCTCGCGCTCGGTAAGACCGTTTCTACAATTGATTGTTACGAAATGCACTTGTTTCCACAATATTATTAAATCATCGTTAAGTCCTGTAGATCGTACTCGTTCATGAAGGAATTGATAGACGACATGAAATTGTAGCTTCACCTGAAGAAGAAATGTTGGCGCATAGTAATATAAACTCCTTTGCTGTTTTTAGGTAATTTTAACATTGTAAATTTTATTCAAATACTTCCATTTAATAGTACGGCGCAACATATCCCAAACGTATTTACAATACAACTGAAATTCATCTAATAGTATATTCAACAACAAGTACCACTTTTATAAATGATTTTATTTGAATCCGCATTAAAGTACTTCGAAATCGTTTTACGGTTTTAAACGGGTTTTACGACACCGCACCGGCTCACACAACGACTAAACGGCCTGCGCGGACGATATTCGACAACATCGATACAAAGATTCACCTAGGCCGCCGCCCATGCCGCAACAAGATAATGCCGGCTAAAGCATTAGTGGAGCAAGGGGGAGTTCTTTACGAGATCACTTAAGGGCAACGGCCAGAAGGGCGGTAAATAACGATAAAAGTAAATACGGCGCCACCAGGTCTGTCTCGGGGTATACACGTACAACCGGACCTGGACGGTTAGACGGAATGAGAAGTACACAGGGTACTACGTCAGGAAGGTACTCGAAAAGCTGTAGAACTCGAATTACGATTTCGAGAAAAATACTTGAATAACTATTTCGGGAGAACGGGAATTCGGCCTTACAATCCTCGTCGTCACTGCGGCAGGCGTCGCCAGACCTACCTGTGTCGCCCCAACGCTCAAACTTCGTCCTACATCAATCGTTACACAGAAAACTTATCCTGAAAAGAGCATGCACAGATTCGCCACAATAATAAGGCCTTTGTTCAAATATTCGTCTATTAGTCTAACGTTAACAAAGGGGTAATTTACAAGGCTAAGAAGATTACACTATGCCTAAATTTAGTAACCCAGCTTGAGAGGCGCGTTATTTCTAGTACAACATAACAGGAAATGGTCACATAAATAACAAGTAATCAGCGGCAAATGAATACGGTCAAAATACAGTAAATTGGCAAGCACTGTGTGCAAGATTTAGTCATATAAATATAAAATAATTAGCTAGAAATAAATACGGCCAGAATACAGTAAATTAACAAGCACTGTGGGCACGATTTAGTCACATGCATAACAGCTGATTAGTTACGAAGACGGCTACCAAAAATGCAATAAACTAGCAAGCACAATATGTATATTTGGCTCTCATGAATCACAGCTGATTAGTTACAATAACTGCGGTCAAAATGCAATAATTTTGTTAGTACAATAAATTATCCTGGGTTTAGGCCACATAAATAACAGCTAATACGTTCTGATGGCGGCGATTAAAGCACAGTAAAATTAGCAAACACAGAATATAAGTTCAGTTCACATAAATAACAGCTAATACTTTATAAATTGGTTACACAGATACCTGTATCTAGACGATCCTCGAGCGTGGGCGAGAGGTTACTTAGCGACATGCCTGCAGATGCGGCGTAAAAGCGAAAGCGTGGGAGGCACGTGAGAATGCTGGCGAAATCCGCCTTGAAGGGGCGTCAACTGGAATGCGTCCATCTCATGGAACAAAACGACGGTGAGGCCTAGGAATCCAAAAGCCCTGCAGGTTTGATTCCCGTTTTATCGGGATTGATGGGTCAACCACAACCCTACATCAATAAAGCAGAACTCTGCCACAGGCACCCACGTACCAACGGTACACAGCACGACACACCACACGCTCCTTGTGTCTCACCGAACAACCCTCTGGAGACTGCCGGAAGGCAAACACAGTTTTAATGTTCACACAAACACATTGCTGTAACAGCACAAACGGAAAGGCCGACGCCCCCGCGACAAGCGCGAAAGCATCGCACGAACTCTCACTATTCGACTTGTTACCTCGACGGCTTGGGGCTGAATCCCTGAATCTCGACCGTTAGAAAAACTCGCGCCAAGTGAAGCGTCCCCAAGTTGACTCGACAGCCAATCTAGAGGCGGAATCGTTCACCGGATAAAACAAAATAATGTCGGTGTGGCAAGGGAGACGAGGCCCTCTCATTTGCTCCAACAGGAATTTTTAACACGACTGAAACCAGCGTTGCGGAACTAAAGCCACGTGCAGGGATCAGTAAATAAAGGGTGGCCCAAATCGAGGTAACTGCGCTAAACTACAGGGTGTTCGAATTTATTACTGCTAACATAAGCGATAAAAAATTGAGTAGCTAAAAACGGGTTAAAGGTACAGACAGGCTGTTCTGAAGGCCCTATGGGCATCGGCAACTAAATCCACATTCGTGATAAAAAGCTAAACTTCAGTGCCTTGGTATACACACTACTATTGTATTAAGAAATATAGTAATTTTCCTACAGGTTTGAACGCAAATTTGCACATCTGTCAAATGGCGTTAAATTCATTTAAAAAATATGGTTAATTCCGCTTGACCGATTAATGTTGCTGTTTTAGTTCCCTCGTCTAAAAGACGAAGGGAGTATTGTAATCGCGAAAAAATCACCTTTCGAGATTTCTCCAGATCTTCACGTTTCAGGGTCCCTAGATGACGAAAAACAGGTTTTCTCAATTCCGTCTGTCAGTCTGTCTGTCTGTCTGCCTGTTGACGGTATAACTCAAAAACTATTTGTCAGAGGGAGACAATATTTTGCCTACACATTATACATTGTAGTGACAGCTCAAATGATATTCTTATAAATTGATTTATTTAATTGTAACTTTAAAATTCTAATTCAATAATAATGCCAGTATCGCTTTCAGACTCTTATCAGGGGTAGCTCATTAATCTAGTTGCTTCTTAGTTGCTATTTGATTTTTGATTCTGAATTTTAAATTGATTAATGACATGCGCTATCACCTGTTACTTCAAAAAGTGCTCTACGACACTTTCAACCGACTATGACAAATATAAATCCTTTCCAACTCTTTGTGACTCAATATTATATGATAAGTATTTAATTATAGTTCAATATACTTCTCTAATTGTCTTTTATTTCAGATTGCTTTAATATAACTAATTATAAACGCACCTGAATTGTTTTCACTCTTAACAACTTCAAATCACCTTAAGACGACAGTCTTCCTTACATCCACTACTCGGACCACACAGTTCAGCCACGATGCACTGTCCACGAACAATCAGCCACCAACTCGTAAAACCTTAAGATGATTGTAGAAATGATTCTTTTCCTACACCTACGCCTCTTTCACTCCTGCAGCTTCCCTTTTTCCAACGACTTCACGGTAAGTGTGCTTCCACATATGAATGTAAATTAATCTTCTCGTTCCTTAGCTCCTACTCCATCCATTCACGCCGTCAGCAGCCAACAGACTCTCGGACATCCAGTAGTTCCTCCGTCAATGTCTGTCAATTGGTCCTTACGTCCTCAGCAATCCCACAAGGACTCCAGCAGTGGCCCTCCAATTAACGTAACTTCTTATAAATTGTAGTATTAAAATTAACTCAATTACATCCAATTTTTATTATTCTTGCTTATTATTCTTGTTAGTATCTAGTTAAACCATATTTCAATTTCTCTTGAGTAACTATTATATTCTTCTTTTAATATTTCATTTGCTTTCACCTAGAAGATTTAAGTATAACCCTTTTATCTAATTTAAATACGTTTTAAATAAACAGGGCTAATTTCTATTTTATTTTTACCAAAATACCAAATTACATGTTGTTTTCAGATCTGTTATGTTTTCACTAATCATAATAAAATTTTATTTCTATGCTAAGTTACAATTATTTCTGCCATCTATAATTTAAGCTTATCTGAATGCTCCCTACTTTATTATTTTCTTTCAATAGAATTTATATTTGTCACATGCTACATGAGCTTGTATTTATCTTATTCCTTATAAAACCATCTAAGAATACTCAAACACTATACCTTTCATCTTAGTTTGCATCTTATTTAAATTCTATTAATGACTTTCAATTAAACAGGCAGTTCTTTTATAATTTTTCCCAATTTGATTATATTGATCTAACGACTTTATTTAAATTAATCTTTAACATTGACTTACATAAATATCAGCCTTTATGTACTATTGCAATATCTACCTGGAATGAAACCGAGAAAATTTTAAAGAAATATATACAGGGTGAGCAACTTAAAAAATAAAATTTTGTTTATTTTTCATTTAACTGAGTAATAGATAAAAGTAATAATTTGCACATAGTGCAGGCTTTATTCTTACCATAAATAGATAAAGAATAAATGTTTTACGATACAAAAAGGAGGCACAAATTAGGGCGTTAGGTACTAAATATAGCCGCGACGAAGGAATTTGCTGGGTCATTGCTCCGTAGCCCAGCTAGAAATAGCCCAGTCCCTTGCATAAACCCACAAAACGTTGGGGCTGCATACGCCGTCCGCCTGCCGTTCGAATTCGACCACCGGTAACGTTTTTTATTTCATACTAATGTCAAAAATTACATTTTTCGGATTATTTATAGTACAAAAAATGGAACATTAAAATCCTAGTACTTTAAAGTAAAATTTTAAAGTTCACGTACTTTAAAACTTATTTATTGTACAAAAAATGGAACATTAAAGTCCTAGTACTTTAAAGTAAAATTTAAATTATACGTCAGTTGTTGACATGAAATTTGAAATGATTTACAACTTTTTATTTAAAATTCACTAAACCTGCAGTATGAAATAAACCGTTGTATTCACCACGAACGAAAAGTGTTTTTAAAGGTCCTCGCAAGTAATTCCGTCCTCGGCTGAACCCTCGGACATAAACAACTTTCTCGTCTTTAAAATGCTACTTTTCGTTCTAGATAAATAAACTACTATTTTATTTGAAAATTTATTTAATTTATTAGAAACGTGAAGATATTTTTACTCTTAACTTAATTTGATTTTTAAAATTATTTAGTGTCACAATGTCGACGAGGGAAGTTTTGGGTAAAGTCTTTTACAGATTTTTTACTATACAAAAGTACCGTTTTATATTGAATATTTTAAAGACTGTAACTTTGTATAGTTTCAGAAAAGTTTTATGACCTACTGGGCATACATTAAATAAAAATAATAATTGCCATAGTTTCCATATTACCAACGTTAACTATGATAATCGGTTGTGAGATATAAGGCGCCTCTCATTTCCTTCATTTGTCACTAACTTTGCAACAAGCAAATTTTATGTAGTTTTAGAGTTTAGAGTAAAAAATATACCATTCTATTTAAAAAACGAAATTGTATATCATTTCCGGTAAAACCGAAAGTGGTTAAAATATATAGTTAATACCCAGATTAAGAGTGAAGGCCATATTGCTTCTATACTCTAGTTCCCTAAAGTTAAAAATAAAGATGTTAGTTTATTCCTAATTTTCAACACACCCTGTATACTACCTTAATTAATCGATTTATTTACTATTATTATTTGCCGTACATACCTATTTATATTGCATTTATATATTGCATGTTTTCCGTTGAACTTATATTTGTGTTTGATATTCACTCTCGGAAAACTTGTGCACGGCACCAATAATAAAGTATAGCTCCCCGAAGAATAAAAATGGTTGAAGGTTTTTTTAGTAGTTACATTTAGAAACAAATAACTGATTCAAAATCTGCTTGCAGTATTATCCTCGTTATTTTTCGAAATGTAAGTACCTAAAAGACTTCCTTCAACTACTACAACAAATTATATATTAATTCCTATACAGGCAATTATGCAACTTCAATAATTCAATGTTAAAATTAAAAGTAATAACATTTGTAAATCATCATGCCAGATGTAACCACGACTCTTCTAACGCACCGCGACCAGCCACAATAATACAAAATTGCACAAGAAGTTCTCCAGAAATATTTTACACCATGTATGTGTTTTCTTTGTATTTTATAATTGAATTCCTCACAATCGCAACGGTTAAATGGATTGTCGGCCGAGATCGCAAGTCATTTAGAACTAATTAAATTTATATATGTGCTAGAAACACGAGGTGGTCTGTTCTGACAGCTAATGTTGTTAACAGGTACACGCCCTCACCTTTTTTCGGGCTATTTGGTAACTTTTTTCTCTTGTTGACGATGCCATTAAGGTTCGACAGAACGCTCTCCGAAATCGTTTGATGGTCGCGTCTCTGTGCCGTTGTGTAACTCTAATTGGGTCACAGATAGATTTATGTTGTTGCACTTTTCCCTCCTACAACTACAAACGACGTTGTGAGTCAATTGGGTTTTAAACTGTTACAGTTATAAATATCCGGATAATGCACTTGTGGTATTAGACGAATAAAAAATGGTAATAGTCTAGGCGTCAAGCACAATTGAAACCTTGGAGAACTTTTTTTGTATTATCATGACTCAGGTATTTTTACTAAAATAATACCAGGTGACTAGCTCCCTATTACAGCAATAAATTACAAAGTTTAACTTTATAGAACCCTTTATTTTATTGTCATCTGATGTGGATCTTTTTTTTGTAATTAGGCTAAAAACAGAAATTACTTTAAATCGTATAGTTTTTAAATTTCTTGATTGAACTACTTTAAAATCATTAATTAAAGATATTACATTAGTTAATCTGCGAACCGATAAAAGCACTTTAAAGTATGTAACTTTATAAGAATACGAAGTAGATTATTTTTAACCACCACTCCAATAAGATGTTAATATTCGTAACAGTTGTTAAGTAAATTCTAAATACATCTTAGGTCATCTCGTGCTAAATTAACGTACTAGGCCCATCGATGTTTCAACTTCATAATCCCTTCCATATAGAAGTTCTCACTTTGACTCACACCCATGAATTCACCTCATTGTTTAGGCTGTAATCGTCCTTGAAATGCGTTTCACAAAGGTTTTCCGAACAGAAAGAATAAGACGCGACGGTGGAAGATCCAGAAAATAGAATGCGTGTGGAGAGATATCCAAGCTCATTTCAGCCACGTTTGCTGTCGCTGCAACGCATTTGTACGACTACGCATTGTCATCTCACAGTTGTCGAAGGCGTTTACTCTTGATTTGATCCCTCAATTTGGTAACGAGGTGGCAGTAATGCAGTACGGCCACTGTCAAGATAGCTGACTGTTCTGATCTTCCTTAGATGCGAAGAGTTGAAACTCCATGCTGGCTTGTTTGGTGAGAGGGTCATTGTGATGGACCCAACTTTCGTCCATAGTGACCATTCTGTCAAAAGTTGTCGAAATCTGCATGGGCACTTGATTTTGTTTAAGCAAGGGTGTCGACATTCGTGCCTGAGATCTTATTGATATTCGAACCGATTTCTCGTCAATGTTAACAGTCTTAGCTACAGTTTTAACAGTATTTCTTCTATGTTCCATCACTAACTTCTCCACTTTGGCCACAATTTCAGAGTTATGGACCGTTGCAGGTCTTCCACTTCTTGTATTATCTTTGGGGCTCTCTCTGTCCATCGACGAACTTTCGATTTTAGAGGAGAAGCACGATGCACCCTGGTAAACTGTTTTCAACCTTCCAGCTATTTCATTAAAATAAACACCCTCCCCAATACAACTAAATTACAAAAAACAATTAGAAATAAATAGTCAAAGCATTTGATATAATCACTCGAGATGAAATTATGAAGAAACAAGAAGAAAATCAGGTTACAGCAGTAGTCATCAAAACTGGTAAATAGAAACTGATAATAGCTGCAATATACTGCCCACCTCGATAGAAGAAAAAGTGCAAATCTATTGAACCGTTTTAAAGATTTCTAAGAGCGTTTTATAATAGTAGTCTATTCTCCTGCTTCTTCCTCAGATTTCTTTCGTCCACTCCTGGACATAAGCATAATCTATTTTTCCATTCGTACCTCCTTCTCTGCCTTTCTGGGACCAGACTCCACGAGCAATTTTCGTTTTCATTAACCCATCGCCTTATCGGTCTGTCTGTACTTCCCTCGGTGTTTCATGGACTCTGGCTGATCATCTAGCGCTATCTTGTCTTTTCGGCTGACCTACGCTTCTCCATTTCATACCTGCCGCACGTACTGCGATATCTATCACTTTGGAGGCGATTACAATACGAAAAATGCAAGCTGGAATCAAGAATTTTCACTACTAATGTAAAAGAACTACACGAAACAGCAACAGAGCTGGGATACCTATAGTTTTCAACTGGAAAGCCCACATACTGGCCTACAAATCTAAACAAGACACCTGATTAATTGATTTCTTTATAGCAAAAAGGTTTCTGATAATTATTAAGTATAGATAAAAGTGTTAACTTCAACTCATGTCATTCTCCAGTAATTCACACGTTTAGTGAAAATACTAATTATTAAAAAAATGCCGTCTGCCGTTGGCAAATAAATACACAGACTCAGGTTTTGAAGAAAACCTTGATAGCATAATCCAATTAAATGTGGTTTTGAGAACGATAGAGCATTTGAATCAGGAAGCTGCAAAGGTTGTTCAAAATGTACAGCTAGCTGCCTGAAAACATTCACTTCAAATTAAAGAGAAATCCATTGGTGACAATTATCTGAAAAAAATAAAATCAAATCGCAGAAAAAAGAAGATGGCAGCAGACAAGAACACAAGTTGATAACAACTGACTAAATTATCTTCCACAACGAAAATACAGAAATACGAGTACAGCAGCTTAAGAATTACTATATAACGGGCTATATAAAAGAGCTGACGGACTACTCTTTGTGGAAAGTGATACTGGAACTTGATCTGACCCGCCTGGGTGTGTTACAAATACAGTATCAATATACTGCCTATTTGTCCATATATGTTGTTGCTTACGTTGGAACGCATTTTATTTAATTGCGTATTACTAGCTCTACTATTTTCTTTCAATAGACTGATTTAATTTGAATTTCAAATTCTATTCTGTTTAATAAATGTATCGCATTGAGACTCTTCAAGGGTGGTTCGTTAATCTAGTTGTTTGTTATTTGAAATTTTTAATTTTTATAATGACTTTTGATTATTAACTGACACTAACTGTCAGCTTGACTTCAAACAATGATCCAAGAATAATCAAACCAAAAATGATAAATATTCTTTCTATTCACATATAATTGACTCGATTCACTAAAGTACTTTATTATATGTATTTCACTCCTTTAATTGTCTTTTATTCAATATGCTTCTAGAGGAATAATTAAGACCAACCTGAACTCCTCGTACTTTCACTACTAGTCACCTCGAAACACCACTGTTCCTGAAGTTCACAGCTCGTATTTCTGGCAGATCAGCCACGATACTCTGCCAACCGTCAAATAACCTTCAACCTGTCAAAACCCTGGCTGCTTGCAGAAATGGTTCTGTTCCTTGCACCCACGCTACTATCAACCCAACAGCTTCCTGGCAAGTTCACTCTTACAGATAATCCCAAGTTAATCTTCTATATTCCCCAGCTCCTATTCTGTAGTCAGCAACCAAATAGAACCGTCCAAATCAAGCAGTTCCACCGGCAACTCCCGTCAAATGTTTAACACGTACTTCGTACAATAACCAAATCCAGTAATTAATGTAACGTATTAAAACTTGTAGTTATTAAATAATCCAATTCCATTTAAATAGTATTATTTTCTTCTTACTCGTATCTAGTTAAACCATATTCCATACTCTCTTCAATGACTGTATACTTGCACTAATTCATATTTATATTTCAACCTTGTTTTCACCTCGCAGATTTGTTATAGCCTTATCTGTTGTATTATATCAAATTTGCAATACAAATAAAGATAAAATTTTCAGTTTTTTTTTATTAAATTCGAAAGAATATTTTCAAAATACGTCTACATGTTTTTCTTGTTATTTTTACAATAATCCTAAACAAAATCCCCTTCTATGCTAGTTACAATTATTCATACACCTTTTAAAATTAAATAATATGATTTCTACCTACTACATTTTAATTTCTAATGGGAAGCATATTTGTCACACGTAAAATTAACTTATATTTCCTTATTAAATTTCAACACCATGATAAATACTCAATTGTTATCTATTACCTTCCAAAATAAATTGTAAATTGTCTCAAATTAAACTTCCATCACTTATTTTCAAATAAACTAACAATCTTTTTTAAAACTTTTCTAAGTTGATTGTATTAATCCCCAAATGTATATGTACTTTAATTTTTATTCAAGAACCTGATTGTTACGTATGATAACAATATTTATAATTATTTAAGTGTCGCTATTATATATTTCAACCGCTCACTAATGTTCTTTTGTGTCAAAATAGTGGCTGGTTAGCTTCACAGAGGATTTGACGTCCTGCCGACATTGTGATGGTGAAGCGTCTACGTTCTTATGTACGCAATTATAAAAGCATCGTCGTAGAGAGTTGCGGAATTTGACAGTCCAGGTGTACACAATCGGCATTCTGCAGTTATCACTGCAGGTGGGTGCTTTAATAACTCATTTGAACATGCAACAGTAAGCAACGAAGAAGTCGATTGAGTTCTAGCATGACAGGGAGCGTTTCTTGCGTACTGTACGTACTGCACCTGAGCATATGTGCGATGGAATACCAGCGCAAAGGCGTTTTAAAGGGCTGTCAAAGAGATTTCATATTATTGTTGGGTGTGTTGACGCGGTGACGTATGCGTCGAAGACTATTAGCACGAACAAGTAATAGAAACAGCACTGTGTGCTTAGATTTAATTATAGTTAAAATAACTGCGTAGTGTAAGCAGCCTTTTGTTCACAGACGAACATTATTGTAGTTTAATATAAAAGCGTATTAGAAACAGCTTTTTTGGGAGTAATTTAATATTATGGTGCAACACTAGAATTACTTTGCATTGCCCCTTTAACAAGTAATGTATGTTCGTTGTTCATTAGTATGAAAAGAAATTGTCCTTTATTTAAGTGGATGCTTGGAGCTAGCCTTTTCAGTTTAGCGTAATTCCAGGTCATCTTCTGGAAATGAGGTAAGAAATTTTTTATTGCTATTTAACTAGCTGACCAAAAGGACAAACACCATTAATTATTACAATACAAAAATTACAATTTGAACCCCAACGTAAAACTTTTAATAGACGAATAGCAATTTGACTCCACAACGGCAGGGCTCACATTTTTGGCATTTTCAATTATTTTGTCCATTATAAGATCGAAAAGTAATGGATTTAGGTTGTCTCCTCGTTCAATACCATTTGTTACCTGAAGGTAATGTGTAAATTCGTTGTACACTCCAATTTTTGTCGTTGATTAATTGAACTGATGATGCAATCAATGTTGACAAAGAACATAAAACAAAGTTGAGATATGCGAAAGAAATACTATTAATAGCTAAGGGCAATGAAGAACTACAAAAAATAACAAAAATCAATAAAGATTCGCAGAATTAAAAATGAATATTTAACAAACTAAGATCTTGTCTAAGACTTCTGCTGACAAAAAAGATAATTAAATGGAGAAAATGTGGATAATCTTGATACTTTAATCGAGACATCGAGTTAAAAAGGCAAGTTCAGCATCTGGAAAAGCTGCTTATCTATTGAAATCGCCAAAATACAATCTCAAATTTAAAGCTAAAGTATACAACACCTTCCAGTACTAACGTACAGAATTGGGAAAATAGTTTTTTTAGAAAAAGGAACATCCAAAGACTCAAAATAGCATAGAGAATCGTGGAGAGGAGAATTAGGCATAGCACTAAATAATAAGATAAGAGTCACAGAAGTTATAAAAAGAGCAGAACTAAAAGTTGTAGCTGGACGAGTAGCAAAACTAAAATGGAGCTGGGCCGGACATACGTATGGTAAGGCAAGGTATAGGGCGCCCACCTTGTAGGTGGAGCGACGACATTGCACAGGTAGCAGGAAACAAATGAATGCACGCATCTAGGGTAAGAGAAGCATAAAAAATTAAAGGTGAAGACTATATCCGAAAATCGATTTATGTCTAAAAAAGGAGAAGAAGTAGAATTTGTATCGAGTACCCACAACATGATAGGACAATAATAGGCCAGTATTATTCGTCGCTATAGATTGAACGAAGAGATCAAAACCAAAAGATCTACTTTGAAAAAGAAAAAAGCCTTGTTCCACCACGACAATGCACCAGGCCTCATGTTGGCAACTGCGATTCTGTTTTATATCTTTTTCTAGAAATTTTCTTCGTAAAAGTGACAAGAATAAAAAAATACCCTCCTGCATACTCCAAAAATCATGCTAGAGGAAGAATTGTTGTTTGTTATAATTAATTTAATTCCTGTTCATACCTATTTTTGTAGCTTAAGTCGAAACCATTTGTATTTTTTGCCATCTTCCACAGAAGACGTGTGTGCAAGTTCAAGAATATATATTCAGACTTGTAAATTTTTTGTGACGAATCTAATGGTATACATTTTAGGAAAATACATCATAACAAGTGTGTTACAATTAACGTAATATAAGCTAATATACGATGATTATAGAAGTTCATATAATTCAAGCATTGCACATATGTTAAAACTATTCCATAAATGTCATAATTTGAATTTATAACTGGAACCAAATAACGTTGAAATAATCTGAAGTTGTAATAGAAATAAAAATAACATTAGCCTTGACTTGAATCTGCAATTGTAATCATGGTAAACATTGACTTTATAATAACAAACAAGGAAACAATGTAAAAACAACTGGAAAGCAAAAAGCCCAGCTTAGATGTGTGTTTTGGAGTTCAACAAAAATCGAAGTAAAAAGATAATCAATTTATACAAATCAAAACATGTTTTCATATCACTAGAGTGTTGTTTGATAGGTTGCAGAGATTTTGCATTCATTCCTTACGCCTCTGCAGAAGGTAAAAAGTGTTTAGCTTATATTCTTGGTGGTGATTTGTTGGTGGTCCAAATAAAAAGCTCAGGTCTTGAAGTCCAGGGAAGCCAGCTACCATCGTGCATCGCAGCGGAGCCCTAGCTGTGGGCACAGAAGCTGCAATTGGATCCGGAAGCTGAGACTATAGCCGAGAGCAGCGAGCAGACGACGAGCATCACTTTGGCGAGTCATCAGGAGACTTGCAAGGCAGGCCAACCGATAATAATGCAGCCCATTCATCGAGAAACTTGCTGGGGGTCCGATGAAAGCCTAAAAAACCGTCGCAGAGGCATATTCAAAGTCAGAAATCCTTTTTTTCTAAAATTAAACCAGTGTGGCATCGTTTGAGTGTTTTGTTTTAAAGTAGCGTTGTTTACTTTCATAATATCATCTAGGCAACGCATCGATGCGTAATAGCAAACGTAATTTATTTAAAATTTAGGCATACTCCGATTTGTTTCTGCGTTATAAATGTGAGGTTAGGTTACCATAAGTGGACTTTCAGAATATTATTACACATAATTCCAAAAATCTTATTAGTTAAGTGGGTGGAACAGAAACGAGGACAATTTAAGAAAATCATAACAATTTATGTAAAAGTCAGTACATTAGGAAATAATTTTACATATTTCAGATGATAAACTGGCAAGATGTAACAGCTGAACCCATGAGATAGTCATTAATTAAAATTAAATTTAAATTAGAAAAATATAACACAAACAAGAGCGGGGAAAATCAAATTTTAGGCGGTAATTATTATAAATTGATAAATATTACAACACAATAGCCCAGCTGTATTATTCAAAGTAAATTGTTCTGATTATTCAACACTATAATGAACAAACCAATGAAAATTGTTCAATTTGTCAGAAACGGCCAATCAAAATTTACTGTCATTGAAAACACCTAATGTCACAGTGTTTTCACGCGAGCCCAATTGTTTTCAATGATTACGATTTAGTGAGTAGCCTTTGACTGACATTTCACCAAAGCGTCAAAGTCAAAGCAAATCAGCGTCGTTCTAAAAACTCATAATAATCTTGTTGGAAGCTCCAGTATTGAATTAATAGTGGAAAACGTTAAAAATGTGTGCTGTCGAACACGGTGAAAATCATTACCCATATTGTTGAATAATCTTTCTAAATACCACTCAAGGCAAAATTTTTTAAGAGAATTTTTTTCATCAACATGCAAATTATTGAAAAAACTACTCAAATTCCATTTGACCTGCGGTCTCGCAGAATTTTTAACGCAGTTTTGCTATCGAGAAATTTAAACGCAATAATTTGCATGTGAACAAAAAAATTCTCAAAAAATGTTCACGTTTTGTGGTATTACCCTTGATAATATGTAATATACGAGGGCTATTCTAATAATTGTTAGTTATTAAGAAACAATTGCAATTTGAAGCAAATGTATTTCACTCCGTCTATACTAATACGTTTGTTCATTCTTTGAAATCGTTCTGTGAAGCAGTCAGAACATTCATTTTTTGAAAGATGGCCTCTAAAATTCTTCGTATTGCAATATTGCTGTATCACGTTTTAGCGTATTAGCAGTTAGGAAAAGAGAGAATCGCGCGGAGCTCGTTAGGGCGGTAGGAAGAATGGGGTACCAACTGAACCCCCGAATCTTGTAAAGAATCCAATTTTTCGGCAATAGCGTGGGCTGGTGCGTTGCCGTGGTGGATTAAGATGCCAGGAAAACAATTCCTTTGACGGCCTGTTTGTTATTTAAAACAACTACGGTAAAGGAACTCACAGTACCCCATTCATAATTAACTGTTCTGCGATTTTCCAGTAGAATAAAATCTACAAGACAACTTTGGTTGAAAGAAGCAACAATCGTTTTCTTGTTCGTACTCTTACCACGAACAACTTTTGTAGGTAACCTTTCATCTTGAAAGACCCAAACACTAGACTGTTGTTTTGTTTCGGGATCGTCATTGTATATCCAAGTCTCGTCACCTGTACGATGTACGATACCTACTGTTGTTTTGTTTCGGGATCGTCATTGTATATCCAAGTCTCGTCACCTGTACGATGTACGATACCTGTTTTGATGCTTTTCCATCCATTTTTAACACAAATTTGCACCAGCCTCCACGAGCCTGTTTTTTATTTATCAACAACAAACGTTACCTTATGTAAAATAGTATTCAATGTGGTGGATTCATTCATAGTTCTTCTTGAATCCTCAAATACGTAATATTTCAATCGGCCTTAATTAAGTTTTCCACAGGGAGTATATTTTCTAGACTACCCGCATCTGCAGGTCTGTTCAGTCGTGCTTCATCTTCTAACAGCTCTCGTCCTCGCCGAAACTCTCGAAACTAATTACTAATTGTGGATAATGAAGATCCAATATCACCAAAATATGTGACTACATTTTTGTGGCTTTGCTGATAACTTAACTGCATTTTGTGACCATATAAAACCATGGCTCTAAAAGCAGTTCGGGGAATGTTTATTTAAGTGAATTTAGATACACAACAACCTAACTTTGAAAATTGATCACTATTGAGCACGGCCTGCTGAATTGTGTGACAAATGTCACAGTGACGTTTGTTAAACAATTCAGCAGGTCGTGCTATTGAGTAACCAATTGAAACGTTTGACGGATGTACGCAGCTGTCAATTGTTGCAATTGTTTTTAACCAACTTTTGACTTGCTACTCAGTATTAACAGTACAGCTCTCGTATAATGAGACATTTTTTTATACTTTGCTTCACTTGCTATTTGAAATTGGAACTGCTTTGAATAAAAAGTTCTCAGCGTTTCCCGCAATTTCTTGAAATCGGAACCGCTACTGTGACACACTAATAAAGGCGGCGAGTTCAACACACAACGCCTCCGCAGCCCGAGTTGGTTCGGAAAAAATGGGAAATAGATGCGAGTGAAATATCGGTTATAATGCAGTAGTATTGTACGTGATCACGCGTGGAGTCCTTTTGATCACAGAGCGGCCGATCTCAGCCGGCGTAGTCGTAGTCTGAGTAATTGCTCCTATACCGCGGATATATTAATCAAACTATGATGGGTTGATATGCCGGATCAACTTTACGAGTTCATCAAGATTCGAACGCTGCGGAGAGACAAACATAACTCGGTAGGTAGAAGGTACATGATCGAATTTGTTTTAGGTCCTTGATGAGCCATTAGAATCTTTCAAAGGGCAAAATTGCCTCCAATGATTTTTAACTTGAACTGGGGGAAATTGTTAGAGCAATAAAAGCGATTTATATAGCTAGTCCCCGGATTGTGTGTAGGTGAGGCAAAGTTTACTATTTAACGTTTTCGAAAAAACTAGAAGAAGAAAAGGTTTGCTTATCGAACCAATAATATTCACATCATGACGATTACAATTTAATGAACAGTGTAAAAACTAAAAAATCAAGTATACTTAAAACTAAGCTACCCTTATTTTTTATTTAAAAACAACATGCCCAATAGGGCAAATACGAAGTCTCGTAAATATATTCAAAGGTTAATTTTTTTTAAATTTACCTCTTTCTATGTTAATTTGTATCGCTTTTATTGTGGTTTATTAGGGCTGTCTAGTTTGCTTGAATTGTTTTTACTTAAAAATAAAACGAAAAGAATATTTAAATTAGTGGGACTTTCTTACCGCGAACTTCTTTGAGTCCAATATATCTACATTTCATTTTTTTTTTATTTGGTCAATATCATCGTATTTTACCTTGAAATTGTTCTATATTTCAAATTTTTCTACAACAGGAGGTAAAATTTTCAGGGAAGTAAATTCCTTTATTTGAAATTTTCTATTGTGTCAAATAAAATGTGTGAATATTCTTAGAAATTTGATCATGATTCACCCTAAGTTTCTTAGCATTTCTAGTCAGCTTGCAATTGCTTAGCGAAAGAATTAAAAAGCTTTTGTCAATTAAAAATGAGTTGCTATAATTCATCGCAATAATAAGCGTTCTCAAATAGACATTCTAAAGTGTGTTACTCATTCGTTATTCTGATGATTACTGTAGCGGTTGCTACTATAAGTGGTGAAGAAAGCAAGCCCTTAAGTAAAAAAGTTTGAGCATAAGCGTACCATCACTCGTTAACCTTCTGAACATTCTTAAATTCAATGATAAGCAATTCAAACATTCTGGACTGTAAACAAAAACACTTATCTGGCGAAAATTTTAGATTTGCAAATAGAAAGGATAGAATTAAGGTAGCTTCTACCAAGTATGGAATGCTAAGATTTTGTATCTATTTCACTCTTCAAAGACGCTACCACAGTGTTTAAAAACGTTAGGCATAAGGGTAGGAAGTAACAGTAGCAACATTGATTGATTGATTGATTAAAAGCAGGGATTTAGATGGGTTAGTAGTGAGCCCAGTTTTGCACTTCGACTCTGTGGTCTTTTGTGCCCCCCCTGACCCTATTAAAATAGATCTGCACCTTCAACGAGTTGTAGGAGGTGTTTTACGAGGTGCTCGTGTGTGAGAGCTGCTCCGTGTGGAGTTCCCCCGAAAAGTTGCTTTCTTTTGCGGAGTAACGCTGGACAGTCGAAGATTATGTGTGAGGCTGTCTCCTCCTCTTCCTGACGTAATCTACAGAGTATATCCCCTTGTATATGCCTATTTTGTGTAGGTGTTTTCTCAGGTGGCAGTGTCCTGTGACTAGTCCTGCCAGCCGTCTGATCTGAGTTCGTCCTAGATGGAGTACATCAGTTGTTAGTCTGCGAGAAGGCGTTCTAATTATTTCCTTCCCCAGTGTTTGTCCCTGTGTGGCATCCCAGCGAGAAGCGTGTTGTCTGGCGGTCCATTTTTCTATCGCTGTTCGGATGCTTTGTTTGGGTATACCAAATACAGGTTCTGGGCCTATAAATGGGGTAAATGCACCAGCTTTTGCGAGGGCGTCTGCCGCTTCGTTTCCCTCTATCCCTGTGTGCCCTGGCACCCAAATGAGCTGAACAGTGTTCTTTTCAGATAGGAGTGTCAGGTGACTTAAGCATTCTCTTGTTAGCACAGAGCTTACACGAGGTGATTCAAGCGCTTTCAGTGCCGCTTGACTGTCAGAAAGTATGCTTATGCGTTGTTGGGAATACCCGCGTTTTGCATTTTCCTGGACGCATTGCATTATAGCAAAGATTTCAGCTTGAAAGACTGTGGCTTTGGTCCCAAGAGATACACTAATGTCCTCTTTTGGTCTTACGCCATGTATTCCAGCACCCGTGCCCTCTGCTGTTCGGGATCCATCTGTGTACCAGACTAGCCCATTTGGAAGGTGGGTTGAGGTTTCTTGGGTCCAGTCATTGCGATCGTACCTCACAGTGAAAGGTTTGTCAAAGGAATACTCTGGAAGGCTGTAGTCTGAGCCGATTTTTAAGATGGGGTTACCTTCGCCCACTTCCTGTATCCGTGTGTGTCCGCACCGTTCCTGGTTGGTGTTCCAGTTTCCGGTGGTTTTCATTCTGTATGCTCCAATCTGGGCTTCCCCTTTTAGATATATGTCTAGAGGTGTTAGTCCCAAGAGAGCTTCCATAGATGCTGTTGGAGTGCTATTCATAACTCCACAGATGCACAAACAAGCCAGTCTCTGTATCCTGGATAGTTTTTTAATTGCTGTTTTTTGTTCTACTTTTGGCCACCATACCAAGGTGCCATAGGATATCACGGGTCTGACAACTGTTATGTAGTACCAATGAACCATCATTGGTTTCAGTCCCCATGTTTTACCAAACATGAGTCTACCCATCATGAGGGCCATTTTTGCTTTGTTTGCTATTTTATCTAGGTGTGCATTCCAGTTTAGTTTTGCATCTAGGGTAATACCCAGATATTTAACTTCCTGGCTAACCTGAATTCTTTCACCAAAGATTGTAAGGTTGTTGAAGGCCTCTACATTTCTTTTCTTAGTGAAAGGTATTATAGATGTTTTGCTAGGGTTTACCTTGAGGTTTTCCCTATTGCACCATGCCTGAGTGATGTTCAGTGCCCTTTGCATGAGAGCTGCAATGATGGTTGGATACTTGCCCCTTATGAGAATGACTATGTCATCTGCATAACCTTGGGTGTAAAACCCTTCATCATTGAGTGTCTGCAGAAGATCGTTTACTACCATGTTCCACAGTAGTGGGGATAGTACACCCCCTTGTGGACAACCTCTGACAGCACGTGCCTTGAGGGATTCTTCTCCCAAATCGGCCTGTATCTGGCGTCCCTCTAACATGGTTTTTATCCATCTGTTTGTGATGTCGTCCACGCCATGTCTTAAGGTTGCAGTCATTATTGATTCGAAGGAGGTATTATCAAATGCTCCCTCTATGTCCAGGAAAGCAGCTAGGGCTACTTCCTTGTTGGTTATCGACACTTCTACCCTACTGAGTAGGTTGTGAAGTGCCGATTCGCATGATTTTCCTGGTTGATATGCATATTGGCTACGATGTATGGGATTGTCTTTCAAGACCCCATCTCGTATGTGCCTGTCTACCAGTTTTTCCATAGTCTTTAGACAGAAAGACATTAGGCTAATCGGTCTATATGCCTTTGGCAGGGTGTACGATGCTCGCCCTGGTTTGGGAATGAAGACGACCTTGATCGGTCTCCACGCCAGTGGCAAGTAGTTTCCCGCTAGGCATAGGCGAAAGATCTTAATTAGGATCGGTACCAGAAGGTCTATTCCCCGCTGCAGTAGAGCGGGGAAGATTCCATCCGGTCCGGGTGATTTATAAGGTAAGAAGGATTTTACAGCCCACTGTACCTTGCTGTGACTGATCACTTCCCTAGCTACCTTCTACTCGTCTCTCGCGGGCCTTTTTGAGAAGTTGCTAGGGACTGGCTGTGATGTTATGTTAGCCTGATCAGCCATCAGTGCTCCTGGAAAGTGTGCTTGAATTAGCATTTCCAGGGTTTCCCTTTCACTGGTTGTGTATTCCTGTGTCGGTTTTAGCATGTTCCCGACTGGATTTAAAGGGTCTTTTGACAGAACTTTGTGGAGGCGTGCTGTTTCTGTGGTGCCTTCAATGTCCCCACAGAAGCTCCTCCATGAGTCTGTTTTTGCTTTTCTCAGAGCTTTGTTATATTCGGTTAGAGCCTGGGCGTGTTGGCCCCACTCTCCGTTCCTTTTTGCTCTGTTAAAGAGTTTTCGTGCTCTTTTCCTCAGGTTGGCCAGGTGTTCATTCCACCATATGACATTCCTGTTGGTCTGTCTCTTTCTTAATGGACAGTTGTTTTCATATGAGGTTAGTATGGCGTCATTCATTTGGTCCACAATTACCTCAATGTCTGCTGCCGTATGGATATGGGTTTTAACATCGGATAACTTGCTAAGAAGTTCCTCCCTGTATGCAGCCCAATCAGTTTTCCTGGGATTTCGATAGGTTATTGTTGCCTTTTCAAAATCTGCCAGGAAGTACTCAATGTGTCTATGATCAGACAGTGATGGTTCGTTATATACGCGCCATTGTATTACTATGTCTTGCAGTCCAGCCGTGGACAGAGTTATGTCAATGACTTCTTGCCGACGTCGAGTTACAAAAGTGGGCTCACTACCTCGGTTAAGTATTTGTAAGTTATTGCTTACCAAATATTCCAGGAGATCGGTTCCTCTCTGGTTTGTGTCCGTGCTGCCCCATGCAGTGTTGTGCGCATTGGCATTGCAGCCTGCTAAGAACTGGAGGCGGTTGGCCTCGCAGAACGTTACAGTTTCCATCAACTCTGTGCTTGGTGGAGGGTTGATGGCATCGTAGGGAAGGTATACGGAGGATATCACTACCTGCCTCTCGTTGCCCTCCCTGATTTGTTTCAGTTTAATGGTTGTTAGATCCCTAAAACATAGGTTGTACAGAGCCATGTATTTTACCCCCCTTCTTACATAAATACATGTCCTGGGTATATCAGAGGATTTATCGTATATTAACTCACCTCTGGCTTGTCCGAGTCCCATTATTTGGCCCCTTACTATCCATGGTTCTTGGATGAGGGCCACATCAATGTCCTCGGTTTGTAACCGGCTGCATAATACAGCCGTGGCTCCCTTACTGTGTTGGAGGTTTACTTGCAGTAGCCTCAGGACACTTGCTGGTGCTGGCGCCATCTTGTCCGTCAGGGGTAGGTGCAGATAGACATCTGAATGTTGCTCTACCTAGGCCTAAACATGGCTTCATGTTCAGGTTACGGAGAGTGGTTAGGGATGCCTCGTCGATCAACATGATCAGTGTCCTGCCTTTAGGCTCCGATACACTGTTGATGACTCGCCAGTCCTCTGTCTTCAGCCCCTTGTTCTGGGTCTTAAGGAGATCAAGGATATCCTTCTGCGGTTTGGTACTAAAAGGTTTGGGAGCCCACATAAGTACTTTGGCCGCATTCAGGATCTTCTTGGCTGGTTCTACTCTGAGCCTAGCTCCCTCCCACAGCTGGAGGTTTGGAGTCGTGGTTGTCAGCCATGACTTCGTTTCCTCGCTCTTGCAGGAGAGGATGACTGCACCTTTTTCAAAGTAGCAGCTGTTGAACTGTGGTCCTGTTCCTTCCCCTCCGGGTTGGATTTGTCCCAACAGTGCGGACTGAACTTCTTCGGCTTGTTCCTCCGTCAGGCGTGTCTCTGGGAAGTCCTGAGGAGCTATAGCCATTTTTAATCCTTTAAGGGCTTCCTTAAAGGTTTCTTTCCTCACTGCATTATCATCAGTGCAGGACTTTTTTGCAGTTGTCGCGGTTTGGGAGTTTGGTGTGCTCCCGTCGGACCTCTGCCTCTTTTTAGAAAGTGTAGTAGCCGGTACGCCTGAGCCGCCAGCTATTTCTCCTTTCTTAGAAGGTGTAGTAACCGGTACGCCTGAGCCGCCAGCTGTTTCACCTTTCTTAACACTGCCGGTGGGAGCGTGTGAGCTCATGTCACGGTTTGTGTTAGGTTTCTTGGGGTTCTTTCTCCTATGGCGTATGGGTTCGCCAAGAGCTTTGGCCCTCTCGATTGCGGCTTTCCGTCTCTGTGCTCCAGAAAGCCGTTGCAGTGACACCTTTTCGATTTTGGAGGTTAGGGTATCAGCCTCCGAATCGATGGTGGTTCCCTCCTCAGTTATGGTTTTTTCAGCCACATCTGATTTGGGTGATTTCAACAGGGCTTCTTCATCCCCGCTGGAAAGGTTAGGTAATATGTCTTCGTTATCCATATTGTTCCCACGAGTATGGGGGAAAGGGTTTCGACACGCACGGAGCCCCTTGCATACGTGAAGGGCTAAATACAACGGGGTGCGCCAGGTGCCCCGAGGTTGGTCGCTAGGGACCAGGTTGCCTCCTGGCCATGCATCCCTTCGGCGCGCACCGTACCTTGGGATTAGGGGGGTTTTTATAGTGGGGCCCCATCCACACGAACCAGGCGGTTAAGCCCAGTTCCCCGTGCCCCAGGTTGACACTACCCTGAGCGCCCAAGGCCACTCAGAGGTCGTTGCATCAAACACTGGTGGTTTACAGTATGCGAGTTGGTCTGCGGCAGCTGTGCTGCTAACCAGTCATTCCCGTAAAGGGTCGTGGCCGTTCCCCTATCCGCCACCTGGGGACGCACCCGGTCGGCGCTCAACCGACATGGCAATTAAGCCATGCTCTCGGGGTAGTAGCAACATAAAGAGCATAATATTTTTATAATGTAGAAAAGGACCTAGTGTATCTATTTGCAATTTACATGCATTGTTTAATTAAATTTAAAATTATTATTGTATGTATTGCTATAGTTAAAAATAGGGAATAATATTGGTAACAAAGACTTTGAAGTTTAATGAGTTAATTTTTGTAAAGATAAGGGCGATATTGAGGAAGCAGGCCTTGCAATTTAGATTTAAAATAAAATGTCTTCTTATTAACAAAATTACAACAATTATACATTTCCAACAAGTCATAAAGTAAAAACTAACAACTTAGTTAACAGGCAATATAAAAATGTTTAGAACAAAGCAGCATTGCGAGCTGTACACTTAAGTAGAAAAAATGTACAACAAAGACTCGTAATATGAGGTTTTATATACGTTTATATAAAATTATATTACCTTATGTGCGACAATAAACAATAGTGGCTGACTAAACAATAGTGTAGTGCCATGCATGTGTTGTCAAGTAGCAGGAGCAATTGGTGAAGTACGAACAGATCACATAATACCTGGAGATCAAGATGGCATCTTTACGAAGGGAACTCCAAATTCGAACGAGTTGATCGACAGCTTCGGATAATTTCCGAAGTGGTAAAGGGGGCTGCAAACACAAAGCCAGGGTAAACGGGTAAAAGTAACCCTGTAAACAGCTAAACCCATAAGAAGCAAGAAGATGAGGTGATTACTAATTGTACCTTACATCGCTGAAACTAGGTCAATTTCCAATATAACTATTCGAGGGATTTGGCTGAAAATTAGATTTCAGCTCCATCGTTTTACTCCGGTCGACAAGTACATAATGAGGGGGGTTACCTGGACACAATTCCCAAGTTAATGAAATTTTGGGATATTGTTTGGAGATGTTATGGGGTGTGGAATCTGAGTTTTCGACCTCGAGGACCCTGTGCTAACTCGGGAAGGGCCAAAAAAACACGAAAATTTCGAAATTTTTTCGGTTTTTTGCTTACATCTTCTGAACCATTCGGTTTTCGAGAAAAAGTTCTGATACAAAGTTGTAGAGCATTACATTTTCTTCAATTTTAATTAGTCAAAATTATTTGTTGACCCAATACTTACCGAGATACAGCACTTGAAAGATGGAACAAATTTCTCAAAATGTAAAAAACGAATAAATGCAAATTTTTTGCCTCATAACTTTCATTATTCAACATATCTATGTATACTATACATATTATGTATGTCCCCTGACCCCCCTTCCGCCCCCCTCCAAACTTCTGGTATACATACGTTGCAACCCCAACCATAATGGGAGACAGGAATAATTTTGGACGCACGGCTAGCGTAATAGCATGTGCCAGAGGAAGACATTTGTTCTTCCATGAATCCAGTAAACCCCGTTTATTCGTCAAAATAATTGTATGCACGAGAAGCAGCAGTGCTTTTGGGACAACATGACGGGAACCAGCAAAAGTATTATCAATGGGAGGATAAGTAGCAGTGTCGAACATTTTTGAGCGGATATCTTCCAAAATAATTTTTCCTGCGGTTTTGACAATTCGAGCTCTTTCTTCTGAGGGTCTCCTTCTTTTTCGTTTGAGTACCAGTTATCAGATAATTTTATGACCAGTGTTTTTGAAACACACCACACTTACTCTGTTGGGTGAATCACTTATGATTATGTCGCCTTTATACTTCTCCTCCAGACGCCTTTTCAAAGTTTTCACGTGTGGACGAGAATCTTCAGGTACCTGATCAAGCAACTGTCCAATGGAAAACTGGCACTCATCACTATTCTCCTCAAGAAACGCGAATATAATTTTCATGCTTTGATCATAGTTGGAAGTAGGGATGGGCCCGTGACGTGAAAACAGTCGTGTCACGTCGTGTCACGGCGTGTCACGTCGTGAACGTGACTAATATTTGAAAATCGTGACGTGAACGTGAGTGAACGTGAGTGAAAATTTCCAAGGCGTGATTCACGTTTCACGTTAATTTCACGTTAAATATTTAGTAACGAATAAAAAACTGCAGGGTGCAGCAACATTTAAATTCATTAAATCACAAATTGTGCCAAACAAGTTACATTATGTGGCTTTATTTTTGGATCCTAATTATAAATCCTTAAAGTTCATACCTTCACATAAAAGAGAAGATTATAATGCAAATAAAACTATAGATGATAATGATGAAATACATAGCAAACGACTCAAAGCTGGTACATCAGCATCAGATTCTTATCTTTCTACACTTAGAGATAGCTCTGACTATGACACATGTAATTAGGATGATGTCGAAACAAAACTAAATTAGTATGTTAAATTAAAATTCGGAAATGTAGATGACATTTTAGAATTTTGGAAAAACAGTGTAAGTACGCCACTGTTAAAAAAAACTTGAGAAATTTTAAACATACCGGCAAGTTCCGCTACAAGCGAAAGAGTATTTTCTACAGCTGGGCGAATTTTAGAAGAGCGCAGAATTTGACGTAACGCTGAAAATGTTGATTACGTATTATTTTTAAATCAACATTTTAATGTGTAGATGTGTAGATGCACTTATTATTCTAATAAAAGTAATGGTTTGTTTTTTATACTCGGCTAACTCTGAAACTGTTAATTACGTTTTATTATTAAACCAAAAATGTATTGTGTAGATGTGTAGATGATATTTTTAAACCAATTTATTGTGTACTTGTGTAGATGAACTTATTATTCTAATAAAAGTAAGGTTTTCTTGTATACTAGCTTTAACGCTGAAAATGTTGATTCTTGTACGTAAAAGTACTTTCAAACCTACGAATTAAAAGTGTTGCCTAGCAACATATACCTTCTGTACTCATACCAATAAGGGAAACGTCAATTCCAATGACAGCTTTTAGTATTAAAAGTAATGTCTTTGAAGACAGCTGCAAGAAATATATTTGCGAGAAATCAGTAGATATTTATCCCTTGTCGAAGTTATTGTAGTCAATTTTCATTTTTTTTCTTTTTATGTCAACTAGTCTGATTGCAACATATCACATAAATTATGTCAGGTGCAAAACATATTTTTAGTTCTCTTTAGGGTTTTTTCATTGGTTTTAAATTTGAACATTCTGTTCTAACTGAATTTAAATTTTGAAATAAAAGCTGCGTGTCACGTCGTGAGTGGCGTGTCACGCCGTGAACGTGAGTGAACGTGAGCGTGAACGTGCGTGAACGTGACTGTTTAAAGCAAGCGTGAAACGTGCGTGACGTGAGCGAAAATTCACTCACGCGCCCACCTCTAGTTGGAAGTACTAGAACGTCCAGGCCTTTTTTGGACACGTGCAGGCATTGTGTAAAAATTGACAATACATTTTTGGTGGTATTCAGCGTTTACTGCTACTAAATCTGTGTTGAAACTATCCAACACTGTTATACGGCCTTCAATTTTCCGCCCCATTCTTCACCTCGCTCTCTTGCTTTTGTCAAAATCGTGTTTGCTACATTTGGGAGCGTCACTTTTACCATAAGATTGCGTCTTTTAACATTTAACTTGACCTGTTTTTGTCTGAATTTTTCAGTAACTTTTTCCTGGCATAGGAAGCATCTATTCTTGAAATCAAATGATGGCCTACCTGAGCGGGTTGGTTTGGAGGCAGTTGTAGGGGCGTCCTGTTAACGACGTACAGAGGCCAAAATCAGTTTTTAGTTGTTGTAATTTTTTTGAAAATCCGTGTGAACTGTTATTTCCTCCAATCCTTCCCCAAGTAACTGTCAATGTTGAGGCTTGTTGCTTTTAACACTGGAAGCAATAAGCGTAGCAATCCCTCTCTTCTTAACAACAGTCACTTCACGTTCTGCCAAACTTTCATCTCATATGAAACACCGTTCTGGCCCTGTGGGAAACGCCATATCAACTCTTAATCATTACGGAAATAACTCAAAATATTATATTTGAAAATGCAGACTTCAATGTGAACACGCTGGAGGGCCATGGCACATTCCACGCCATGGGAGAAATAATGGCTGTCACCGGCACTGCTTGTGATAATTGGCCCGAGGCCGACTTCAACGAAGACGATACAGACGAAGAATGTGAAGACCAGCTCAACCTATTCTACGAAATCAGCATCCAGGAGGAAGGACACAATGTTGACGAGAGCGATGACGATTTGTCACATGCTCCAAAAAGATCAAAGCGGACGGAGGCCTAATGTATGTACATTTATCATTTATATAACTCTGTGTAAGACTACTGTATAATATCATGTTCACTTAAATACATAAGTATAATCAATGATATCGATCTATAACCCTTGGTTGGAGGGGGTCAGGGGACATACATAGTATGTATAGTATACAATGTATACATAGATATGTTGAAAAATAAAAGTTATGAGGCAAAAACCTGCATTTTTCTAGTTTTTTTTACATTTTGAGAAATTTGTTCCATCTTTCAACTGCTGTATCTCGGTAAGTATTGGGTCAACAAATGATTTTAATAAATTAAAATTGAAGGAAATGTAATGCTCTACAACTTTGTATAACAATATTTTTCTCGAAAAACGTATGGTCAGAAGATATAAGCAAAAAACCAAAAAAAGTCCTAAAATGTCGAGGTTTTTCGGCCCTCCCCGAGTTAGCACAGGGTCCTCGAGGTCGAAAACTCAGATTTCACACCCCGTACCATCCCCAAACAATATCCCAAAATTTCATTAACTTGGAAATTGTGTCCAGCTAGAAAGTACCTGCCGACCGGACTATTTGGTGACTCAAATACAACGTACATATAATTTAATATGACATGGACGATTAGTGTAATAATTAATTAAGTTGTAAATTTTCCATCTTTTGTTAGGTCAAATCATGTGGCGTAACCTATGTGCAACTGTTTGTAACCGTCAGTTAGATCAATGTGTCAAATTTACAGCGAATCACAGCCAGTTCAGAAAAAAATTAATAATGTTATAAGTGCAGAAACTACGTCGATTTAACTCTTGAAATTTTACAAAATTTTGAAGCCATTAGTGTTAAGAAGTAAATTAAAATTAAACCTTGTATGTTTCAGTGTAGCAATATAGCAAAGTTTGGTGTGCCAATTGTACCAGTTATAGGGCAACAATACTTTTATTTCAAAAATTGGGGTGTGTGGGGTTACAAGTGAAAAACACACAAGGCAGATGGAGCATTCACCACAACCCACACTCACCGGTGCCGGCCATCTTAAATGCAGATTTTAGGCCAAATAACAGATTCGCTATCTTACAGCAGTGGCGTGCACTTAGGCAGTAGCGCAGTACACGGTAGGCTAAACACGTTTTCTTTATGCCATTCAAGTTTTTTGGTAAAAGTTGTTAATGACTCGGCACACAGCATTCTTAGTAAATAACGTAAGAAGTCGGTCCTTTGATCTTTTCTTGTAAACTCCTATGAACCCACGAATTGAAAAACAAGTTGACGTTTTTCATTTTCTTTTACTATAAAGGAAGTCTTGGATTCACCCCAAAAATTCGAAATTGAGTTTTCAACAGATTTTCACGCTTTAGAGTCTCCTGAACCCAAAACACTTGTTTTTGTTCATTGGTCTGCGTGTCTGCCTGTCTGTATGTCTGTCTGTCTGTCTGTGTGTCTGCCTGTGAAGTGAGTATCTGAAAAACAAAAAGAGGTATGGCTTTGAAACTTTATATATAAGTTTTGTGTACTATATAGATGCGACAGCAAGATTTTGAAGAAAATTCCATAACCGGAACTATGTGTTTACTCTTGGGATTTTTCAGTTTTTTTAATTTTTTAAAAACGGCTTTAACAATTTTTTTCAAACTTCACATTTGTATTACATACTCTACGCTTTCCCAAACTGCATTCTCGATCTGAAAAGTGTCACTTACAATTCATGGTACGTGATATACTATTCAAAATAATAGTAAAGAGCAGTATTTTTTTTCAATGCCTACTTGTAAAGCTGTATTTTATCTACGAAAATCTCTATAATAAAGTAACGATGACTGTCGTTAATATGCTACTTTATTCACCAGTGAATAAAATAGTCCATAATCCATAGCAACTAACAAAATAAATAAGTACTACCGTGGAACCTAGTAAAGAAACAAGTAACATGGTATCTTCTTCTTTTTCTTTAGCCTTCTTCAGTCCATTTTGTGACATAGGCCTCCTTTTCCTGTTTCCACCTCGTTTTGTTTTGGGCTAATTGCTGCCACTTTAAACCTGCAACCATTTTCACATCGTCATACCATCTTTTTTGTGGACGTCCAATTGGTATTTTGTGGTTCCATGGTCTCCAGTTTAGTAACTTCTTTGTCCATCTATTTCTTGTTCTCGCAACGTGACCTGCCCATTCCCATTTTTGCTTAGCCATTCTCTCTACGATGTCGTCCACTTTTGTTACTTTACGTAGCCAGATATTTGTCTTCTTGTCTTTCAGGTTTATGCCCACCATTGTACGTTCCATTGCTTTTTGAGTTGTACACATTTTTTGAATGATTGATTTGTTAAATGCCCATGTTTCAGTCCCATATAGTAAAAACATGATATTTATTTGAAATTATTTATCCAATTTAAAAATTTTATATAACTAAATATAGGTATTGCAAAAAAAATTGATATGCCACACGCGAATAAAGGGATTTCATCCATTCGGGGAAATTATTATGCCTCTTTATTCAGTTGTACCATACATAATTATTATTATATATCTGTATATATTGTGTTTAACCCCCCCCCCCCCCCCGCTCATAGTAACCATGTCCCGCATTGAGTCCTTCAATAGTTGGCAGCCTTACGTATAGGTCACAGACTAAAAATTAAGAAAAACAATTTTTTTCTATAGCACATGTTAAAGTGTGCTTTTATCAACTTAAAACAAAAGGTCAAGTTTTACTTTAACAGCAAGGGTAGATAAAGTAGCACTTTAACATCAAGGATAGATAAAGTAATTTAATTTTCTAACTTTTGTTTAAATTAAATATGACAGCTTCGTATTATCGTAGCAACCCAATCTAGCTACTGACATTTTGAAATGTGATTGACTGTCCTTATTTTCTTTTGAAATTGTCAAAGTTCTTGCTATAGAAAAAAATATTGTATTATACACGACGATAAAGTTATTTCTATCCACTCTTGAATTATTAACGTCTCGACTTCGTCTCGACGTTAAACCATTCACTCGTAGATAAAATTTAACTTTACCGTTTTGTATAATAAATTACTATAAAATTAGCGACATGTTTGGAAACCCATCTGGTTTCATCTTCGGGCCATAATGAGCAATGATACTAAAACACGTGTTGACATTTTCAGGTTAAAATGAGGTTAGGTTAAAACGTTGTAGACGAGGTAATAATACAATTTTAAAAATACACCACATTGGAGAAGAAAAATTTATTAACCAGCAAACTACGTTATAAAGATCGTTATTCTCCTTAGCATAGAATTTCGGCTTAGACCGCGTAGTATTTGTATATGAACACCCAGCATTTTCTGGCTTAATGTGCCTTGCACCTTGTGAAGTCGAGCAAAAACCCGCGCGATGGCCATGCTCTTTGGTGGCTTGTGTTGTTTGAGTATCTTGAGAACGAGGATACTTAGGCAGATTTGGCCGTTTCGCTGTTTGTGCATCCATATTCACTAACGTTTCGCAAGACCTTGTAGCTTGCATCATCAGAGTGAAAGTCGCACTAAGAACCGAAGGTCGGTGTGGAGCTATTTATAGTCCTCTGTGCCAGGCGTGCGGAGTGGCGTAACGCTGGTTGGTCATCCGAGTGCAACGTAATCCGTGGGGCGTGGCCGTATGACGCAGAGTGGTTGTAATGCTTTAGATCGTGTATCACAGGGGTCCACGTTTTACTAAGCTTAAAGCCATCTTCCCTGTTGATATTATTTGGATGTTTTTCTATTTCTATGGCTTCACGTATCACTCGCGGGAAGTAATGAGGTATTCTGGCAAGTACTCTGGCATGCTCAAATTCTAAAGTGTGCCCATTTGTAAATGTATGCTCAGCTACGGCTGATTTTGTGATGCGTTTGTGTTTGCAATCGCCTTTATGTTCTTGGAGTCTTAGATCAACGGAACGACCAGTCTGTCCAATGTAGCTCGAGCCGCAAGAACAAGGAATGCGATATACGCCAGCGACGAGGAAAATCTAGAGAGTGAAAAGCTACATCTGTTTGACTCTTTACAAAGGAACGGATACACAACTACCGCCATACGAAAAGCACTAGACAAGACTATGACAAAAAAAGGCTAAAGAAGAATCTCCACCTCTGGAAGGCTTAGCATTTCTACCTTACGTTAAAGGCTCAACTGATAAGATAGGACGTGTCCTGCAACGATGCAACATCAAAACTGTGTTCACTAGCAAGGAAACTTTGGGTAACGGCTTCAGATCGGTAAAAGACAAGATTCCAAGTTTAAAAACCGCTGGCGTATATCACATTCCTTGTTCTTGCTGCTCGAGTTACATTGGACAGACTGGTCGTTCCGTTGATCTAAGACTCCAAGAACATAAAGGCGATTGCAAACACAAACGCATCACAAAATCAGCCGTAGCTGAGCATACATTTACAAATGGGAACACTTTAGAATTTGAGCATGCCAGAGTACTTGCCAGAATACCTCATTACTTCCCGCGAGTGATACGTGAAGCCATAGAAATAGAAAAACATCCAAATAATATCAACAGGGAAGATGGCTTTAAGCTTAGTAAAACGTGGACCCCTGTGATACACGATCTAAAGCATTACAACCACTCTGCGTCATACGGTCACGCCCCACGGATTACGTTGCACTCGGATGACCAACCAGCGTTACGCCACTCCGCACGCCTGGCACAGAGGACTATAAATAGCTCCACACCGACCTTCGGTTCTTAGTGCGACTTTCACTCTGATGATGCAAGGTGCAAGGTCTTGCGAAACGTTAGTGAATATGGATGCACAAACAGCAAAACGGCCAAATCTGCCTAAGTATCCTCGTTCTCAAGATACTCAAACAACACGAGCCACCAAAGAGCATGGCCATCGCGAGGGTTTTTGCTCGACTTCACAAGGTGCAAGGCAGATTAAGCCAAAAAATGCTGGCTGTTCATATACAAATACTACGCGGTCTAAGCCGAAATTCTATGCTAAGGAGAATAATTCGAGTAACCGCGAAAGCCTCAAACAATACATAAAGATCGTTATACTGGTTAATATGAGCGCCTTTTTTTTTCAACCTCCGATGGACCATAACAAAAAGACAAGTGTATATAGAACAATGATTTTATTACTAAAAGTTATGTACACTTATGGTTACTTTTCGACATAATCACCGTAGAGATTGAGATATTTGTCGTACCTGTGGACAAGCTTTCCAATGCCCTCTGCATAAAATGTTGCCGCCAATGAATTAAAATGAGGTAATTAGTTTCTGATCTGGTCGATGGTAGTGTCATCTACTGTCAACTAACATGTAATCATGTCCTTTGATACTACTAGAGCACAGAATAATAATAACCAGAAGGATATCTCGTATTACCTGACCGCCGGCCCCTCATAGCCTTGAGACGTTTCTACCCTGAAATTCTAACCTGAAACGGCCAGTGTAGGTAGCGGCTTTGGGGAGAGCCCATGGAATACAAAGGTTCGAGGTCACCCGTTGTCGGCGTCGACATCAATGCGGTTGTGTGGAAGATATCCTTCTGGTTATTATTATTCTGTGACTAGAGACTGCGTTTTCTGGGTGGATATCTTCATGTTGAATGTCGTTGCTGTCTTGTTGAGTCGGAATAATAGGCGCTGCAGGTGGTCTTCGGTTTCAGCCATAAGAACCACATCATCCGCGTAGCATATTGTTAGTATTTTGTCGTTCCTGATTATATATCCAATGTTTGTTTTCTTTACTTTGGTTATTATTTGATCCAATATTACATTAAAGAGTGTAGAACTCAAGATGTATTTACCCTCTAGTCTAATCTCATAATAGTATTTTCATTTCTCTATTTAACAATATCTAATATTCCTGCTTTGAATTTTTAAAAATTAAATGAAAAGCAAAACAGTTGTATAAAGAAAAAAATAACAGTTTTGTCCATGAAAATCCTTTTGTAGTTGTTATATTAACTCCCATAATTCAAAGAGCGCATGAATAACAAGCATCAGGGCAAATAGTTCTTATGGACAACACATGTTCTTGCGACCTTGATAATCATAGTATCACATTCGTATTTGCACCCTGTGCAGCTGATGCCATGCCTTTGAGTATAATTATAAGTAAATGGCAATTCCATTAGAAAATCGACAGCAGTTGATGGGTCGTTGTCATCAAATTTTATATTCTCCTACACTTGAAGATGCAAACAAGCATTCCAAAATGCAAAGATAAACAAAATATTTCGAATGTTATTGGGTAATAAAAGAAAATTGATTCCTAGCGTAGAGAAATTGTAGCTCAATGTATCTTAAAAAAGAAAGTATCATTCAGTTAATAGTCCAGTTAGTAGGGGTTTTTGCCCTACAAAAGGTGGGGCAGAAACGATTTTTATATATGTTGTTCAGGTCAGGATCCTAATGAAAAGTTCAAGTTTTAGACCTTGGAGGGGGGAGGCGCGAGCCGCCATCTTGGATTAAAGGTCATAAAAACTGTTTTTTTTCTAATAACTCTGCAACGGTTGATCCTACGTCAAAAATGTATAATACGAAGTTAAAGAAGATAAGAGTCTTGACATTTTTGGTATATAATTGTTTTTTGCAAGTCTAATATGAAAGGAGTTACAGCGGCGGAAACATGGACATTTCTCTAAAAAATTATTTCCCATTTTAAAAATTCTTTCTTGTATTTTTTCTGGCTATTCGTTACGTAATTATAATAATTTGATAAACGTAAAGTAAACTCATTTCCACATCACCATGATGTAGACTCAATGGCGCTCTTTTTATTGTGGTATCCCCAGTAGGCCTCATCCACGGATGTTCCATGTTTGCGATTATATTATTTAATGTTTTTAATTATTGACGGTCTCGGTCAGTAGACGTTGACATCTTCATAAGAGTCTTCATCCTCAATCTTATCTTCGAAGTCACTGTCTGTGCTTGTGAGACTCGGGACTTCCATTGATAAAATGTCCTCACCTTCGGCCCCACTCTCGATACGAACTTCTGGTGCAATTTTGCATGATTGGCCATTACAGAATCCACATAGAATTGAGCACTTCATCCCACTTTTTGCAGCCACATGCTCCGCCACATTCTTTTTTGCAATTACATTAAATTAATTTTAATAAGGTGTCCGGTGCTGAATTCTTTGTCATTGTTACTGGTGTGAGCCCATTGGTGCCAACTTTCCAGCCCCAGTTTTGTTGGACTTATACGTCCTAAGTGTATGATGCCGTGCAGCGCCCTTGTATTGTACAATAGTTTTTGTAATACCTACATGTAATTCGGTCATACCTATCTTTTTTAATTTATTTTCATCAAAACGCTAGATTTGTGTAATAACGTTTTAGAATGATTGAGAGTGCGTAGGACGTTGCAACTGTTGTTGATAAATGTCATTTACTTCCAATTTTGTGTATGGCTGTAAGCAGGTGACAAACGTCACTTTGACGTTTGGCACACAATTTAGCAGGCCTTGGTCTTTACGGACACTTTTTACGGCCGGGCCGTAAAGACGTTGCTTACGTAGTAGTAAACAGTCCTTAAAAAAATATTTAACAAGTAGGTATTACAAAAAAATATTTAACCAATAGATTAACCTTTGATAAATTTTCTTCAATTATTAAAAGCTTTTTCTATAAACTTAGAAAACAAGTAGTCTACTTGAGAGTGAAAAGAAACTATGTTAAAAATTTCAAAAATTTAAAAGTAACCTATTCGTGATTGGAAGAAGCAGTTAAAAGATACATTTTTTTTTCTTGGAGTAAGCAATCTATAAAAATACGCCAAAACATTAACCCTTCTATTTTCAGACATCTATAACGTCTAAACAAAGGCTTTTATATGCAGCAGCATGGGTTAAATCGTCTTATTTTACCGTAAATTACCGAGTGGTATTAAAATAGTCGGTAAAGATAGATGTGCATTCTAAGAACACCCCAAACATATTTTTTAACTTTAGTCGGATCGTAAGTCTTCTATTTAAAGAGACACATTTCGGCAATAACCCAGTTTTCAAAAACGCTATTTACCGTTATGAGATAGGATTTATTGCCACCACAAGCGAACCAAAACATGCCACATAACTCCAACATAGCAAAACGTCAAATTAATGTAATTAAAATATCACAATAGCACACTTTTTTAGCCCGTGGCCACCCGTATTTTTACAATATTGCTAGCATCGTTGGATATCTCGGATTAATTACTAAGCAGGTTTACACAGAGTGTAATGTAATATAACCACCCACAGTGTGTGTCGTGAGAAAAGAGGTTTGCCATTCTGAGCCCTACGTCAGCCGGCTGTAAGTCGGCCGCATCACACGCTGCGGTTCGAACTTACCCAACTAGAATTCTAATTACTCAATATTAATGGGCCTTAAACCGCAATTAGAGATATATGATATTTATTGTGCCGAATACGCCATAAATAATAAACAATTAATAGTATTGAGATGTTCCTTAAAAGCTTGTTATTGTCAGTTTTCGAGCCACTAAATCGCGAACGTTACTTCGTTGCCGACTCGTGTTACTGTGGTTATAGGATAAATGTAATTTTGCTTCTGCTGAAAGTAATTGGGGCATGTTGAAATTTTCCAATTTCAGTACCATAGTCTGAAAGCTACAAACTTTTAAAGCTTAATTGAAGAAATTCATATTAGCCTGTCGATGTAATAATTGGTAGTATTTCATTTAAAGCAAGCTTTTTGTTAGTTTGGCTTCTAGAAAATTGTGCATTTATTTATTTCCAAAATTAAAACTACTACGTATTTCTTGTTTTACGAAACATAAGAATAATGATTATGACTACTTGCGCGCGCTTTCACTTACTTGTGGTTGTACTTTTTTTATACAACTATAACTGTTGCATATTGTAATGCAACATGCAAGTGCATGTAATATTTATTTTAATTTTTAATATCCAGTTGTTTAATACAGTAGATGAACAGTTGTATGAATGACTGGTGGCAGTTATTAGAGAAACCAAATGCATTTCTATTGAAAATAAAAATATTATTAAAATAACATTGAAAATAATTCACGTTAAATCACGTTGAGGGTTGAAGTCTCTTAATTGTGAGCTTATAATAATTGAAATCTTGAATTAGCAGTAGCAAAATAGTTTTTTCTGCAATCAAACATGATAAAGTATCACAATTATTATTATTTTGAATATAAAAGTCAATGTTATTAAACTGGTTGTATTGTCTATTAAGAAATAATAGAATACAATTTATAACGTAAAGCCAGTGCTAAAATGTGTTCTTGTGTACTGAATTGGAAGTTAAGTACTTTAAAAAAGTAATTAATTACCAATTACCAATTACCGACCAATAAAGTAATTGAATTACCACAGATTTCAATTACTCTCATGAAATAGTAATTCAATTACCAATTACTTGGTAATTGTAATTGTACAACATAAATTACTTTCTCAATTACTTTCAATAGAAATCATTGTCATATAGTTGTATTTAGTAGAACTTTCTTGCAAGTTGCAACTATCATTAGTGTCGTTCCGATTGATAATCGTAATCTAAAAAAGTAAAAATGCTTAATTTGTATGTTTTGTTAACTATAGTAACCTACACACTTGATCACTTTTGAAGGTTTTTTGATAATTAAATCTTGTATAGCTACATGCACCGTTCACCAAAACCAAAATTTTTTAGTTGGTTTTGATGTAAGATGTAAATAAATAAATGAAGTCAAGGATAAAAATTATACAGAGTGCTCCAAAAAGAATGGGACACCGATTGGTCATAGATTCCTTAGGTTATAATAAACCGATTAAACCTAATATACCTTAGTACAAAGTCCCTTCAGTAAGAAGGTATAGGGACTTGGAATTTCAATTTTAATTTTTTTATTTTTATATTAATTTCCACATAGGTTATCACTAAAGTTGGGCCGACTAAACAAAAAATATGTGAAATTACGTAACACTATGCACTGTTCTTTAAAAAAAAAAAACGAAATGGAATGTTGTGAAAAATCATTAAGAAGCCACTATTTGAATGCCTCGTAATTAGCATGGGGGTTTTGTATGTTTCGGGCGTCAACACAGCACCCTGTATAACGTAAAGAAGTAATGCTGTATGCGGTTAGCGGATTTGTAAGACTGTCACGATTTTTATAAGACACTATTCGAGATTTGTAATAATAATCCAAGCTAACATACTGCAGCAGTTCGTAAAAATTTTTATAGCCGCAAAATTATGCACTAGTTGCCAGTATACACAGCAGCATATGAGCATGACAAGACAAGAAAGCGACAAAGAATGGAGAATTTACAAAATGTTCAATGCAAGAAGGAGGAAAACTTATACGGTGTTTTTAAATTGTATTAGTACCATACCCCATACTGCATTTTTGAGTCAACCAGGCATGAAATTTCGCAATTAGGTACATTTTTTTATGCGTTTTACGCTGTTTAAATGTTGTTATCGGATTTTGGCCGTTTAGTTCAATTCCTCACTCAAAAACGTGAGGTTCTGGTGTTAATGCCTGTTACACTTGCACGGCAGTATATATAGCCCTATGCTAGTACATCGTTTAATACAAGCAAATTGAAATGAATAAATAATTATTATGAACCAATATCGTCTAATGAAGCTATTTTAAATTTTTGCCGTAGGTATTGTAATCTGTAATGAACTTACCGCAAATATACTTTTAGCGTCTTACACAATAAATATTAGCTTCACTATTACAACCTACATATCACATCTACATACACGCACCAATGCACTCTTTGCTCGTGCAAGCGTCGTACAAAATGCGAATGTTGCACAAAAGTTAAATTAGGCTTATATTGTGCCTGAAAAACCCTATTGCATTTGCTTAATGTGTAACTTAATAAGAATTTATCGTATTTTTTGCGTTCTGGAGATTTAGCACCCAATCGAGGTCAGTAATTCAGTAACTGAATTACCATAAAATAATTCGAATACCGCGAGTAATTTCAATTACCACAGGTAATTCAAATACTTGTAAATTTAAATACTTTAAAGTAATTTCATTACACAAAAGTAAATGAGTAATTGAATGTAGTAATTAATTACCTTCAAAAAGTAATTATCAAGTACTTTTTAACCAAAATGCAATTCCCAACTACAATTACCGCATTTTGAAAAGTAATTCAATTCCAAGGCAAATAAACAAGAAGGAATTTAATTAGTAATTTAATTACAAAAAATTAATTACTGCTCAGCTTTGAAGAGGTGCAACGAGATTTGAGGTAAACGGGAGCAACCAGGGGTTTGCTGAGCAGCAATCTTCAACAGTATAAAGATACTGTCAGGTATGACAATCGACGAAGAAAAGGTCAGTGAACATTGTTGATTCGTTTTAGTAAAAGTTTGATGTGATAAAAATGTTGTAAGAACTGTATTTACAATTAACAAAGGTATTTAGAAAATTAAGTTTTCTAAATTGTATACTAATTCAAGCTTGAACAGTTTTCGGCTTTTATATTTAGAAATTGAAAGGTTTAGTTATGAAATTGTGCCGGTTATTATTTGGATTAATTAATTAAAATTTCTCTGAAATTTAAATGATTTTTATTGTAATGTCAGATCAAATATCAAAGAATTATAAGGTCTGAGATTAAGTAAAGTATTTGAAATTATTTGAACCAAAAATTCAAATATGGTAACACTATCTTATACTGTTGATTAAATATAAATGAAGGTTAAAAAACTATATTAACTGATATATTTAAAAGTAACATAACCCCATTCAGGTGAGAGAAAGGAGTTTCATTGCTCCGAGCTAGTTAGTCGAGGTTACAACAGGGATATTTATCACGACATAATGTCAAATGTCAAAATTGTGTAATTAAAAAATTTCAAAGTTGTTAAAAGTTTTACTGGAATAGAAAAGTAAGTAAATAAGACAACTTCCAAAAGAAGTAATGTTTATTTGGATAGTATAAGAATTATATGTATATTAATACAACTCAAATGTATTTAGACGAAATATAATTAAATAGCAATTTGGATTTGAAAATAGTGGGGATACGTTACAATTGACGCAGCAACGTGAGGCGCGATAAAGTTAAGTCAATAGATTACAATAAGGAAAAAGCAACAACTGTAATTAACAAGTAGAAGTTTTGGTTGATGAGTTTAAGGTCAGGTTTCAAAAATCCAGAACGCAAACTAAATGAATGGAATTAATAGGATTGGAACAACGTGATAGTGTATCAAATACAGAAGCAAGTCAAGTTGAAGAGGCTAGTACGTCAGCTGGTAGTGTTCATGACAATAACATTATGAATTAATGCAGAAAATGATGAATCAAATGAATAATATGAAAAAAAAACTTTCAAAAAATAACCAGATAATTTTAAATAAAGTAGAGTTACTAGAAAGCAAAATGGACACAATTAATGCCAAATTAAGGAAGTTTCAATGTGAAAATGAAAATCTTCTAGCTAAACTACATGAACATTTATAAAACTAGATAAGTAATAAAATTAAACCTATTTAAAACGAAATAGAAATTATTAGGTCAGAAGTAGGACACAATAAAGATAAATTATTAAATTTTTAAGAAAAATTTTACAGCTATCAAAGGAACGTCAATAATCAGATAGTGACATTAAATATTGAGGTAAAGGATGTTAATGAGGAATTAAAGAGTAGAACGAATGATAGTAATGTTAGTTTTACTGGGGGAATTATTATGCAAATACGTATATAGTGAAATACAAAAGTTTAATGGAAACAGACAAGTATTACATCCCATGAAGTTTCTGAAAAAGTTGGAGAGTTATTTTGATACCATGAGGTTTGTAGGCAGGAAAAGGTTAAATACTCGCATAGCTGTAGAAAACAACAAAATTAACATGTCCAGACAAATAAAAAAATTGACACAAGCCAAAGAATGCCAAATGTTGCTAACCAGTATAACCAAAAGTTTGATATTCGAAATACACAAAATTTTGGAACGAGAAATAGAGCCAATGAAAATACATACGGTCAAAATAATAATAGAATGGTAATATTCGATAATTATGGTCGAGCAAGGGAAAGAAGTGGAAATACTTATACAGTACAAGCTCCAAGTAGTTCACAAATTCCAGTGGAAACTAGGAATAGATCACCTAGTACAGTTCAAAGTCAGGAAAATAGAAATATAAATGAAAGTTCAATTATATTAACTGATATATTTAAAAGTAACATAACCCTATTGAGGCGAGAGAACGGAGTTTCATTGCTCCGAGCTATTTAGTCGAGGTTACAACAGGGGTATGTATCATGACAAAATGTCAAATGTCAAAATAATGTAATTAAAAATGTCAAAGTTATAAGTTTTTCTGGAATAGAAAGGTAAGTCAATAAGACAACTTCCAAAAGAAGTAATGTTTCTTCGGATGGTATAAGAATCATATGTATATTAATACAACTAAGATATATTGAGACAAAATATAATTAAATACCAAATTGGTTTTGAAAATAGTAAGCATTTTCTTTTTTAAAGAAATTATACTAGCTTAAAATCACTGACAGATTTGAATGTTATTGTGGAAAGAGAATTGTACATGTTTAACCCTTAGACTTCTGAAGCAATTCATGCGATCATTAGGAAGAATGTGCTGCTATTACAACTCATTTCACAACACTTTCAGCAGAATTTATTTACAAAACAATATTTTTTGCTAAATACTCATTTGCGTACTTTTAACTATCAAATCATCATAAATTACTAAGTTAATAGGTGCATTGTTCATTTGTTTGCCTTATTAAAATTTTGTGTATTGTAGTGGCAGCTCAAATATTTTTCGAAATTGATTTATTTTATTGAAACTTTAATATTATATTCTTATTAATAACGGTAGCGCCTTGAGACTCTTTTCAGGGTTAGTTCGATTATCTAGTTGCTTATTAATTGCTATTTTATTTTAATAACGATTTTAAATTGTTTAATGACATGAACTGTCACCTTGTACGTCAAAACAGTGCTCCACGAACACTTTCAATCAAATATGACAAATATAAATTCTATTCACGTCTTAGTGACTCAATATTATATGATAAGTTTTTGATTATAGTTAATTACACTTTCTAATTGTCTTTTATTTACTACTGCTTCAATAGGACAAAACAAAAACCCACCTGGACTCTTCTCATTCTGACCACTTCAAAGTAACCTCAAAACAGCACTCCTCCTGACGTCCACAGCTCGGATTCCTAGATAATTCAGCTATGAACCACTGCTTATTTAGAAACAGCTGCCAATTCGTCAAACCCCTGACTGCCTGCAGAAATGGTGCCTTGCTTTTTACCAACACCACTGTCACCTTCAACAGCTTCTTTCCTTACAACGCCTTCACGGCAAGTGTGCTCCCACAGATGAATCCAAATTAATTTTCTACTCTCTTAGCTCCTACTTTAGCCATCTCTGTTGTCAGTAACCAACAGAATCTCCTGAATCCAGTAGTTCCTCCGCCAATTCCTGTATACCGATCTACACGTACTCAACAGTCCCTCACCAAATCCAGCAATCAATGACCTTCCAATCAATGTAACTTTTTATCAATTGTAGTATTAAAATTAAATCAATTATAACCAAATCTTATTATATTCTTGCTTCTTATGCTTGCTAGTATCTAGTTAAACCATATTCCTTATTATCTTCATATTGTCTCAATTTGTTATTTTTCAATAATTATAACAAAATTTGCCTAGATGCCTTTTACAAAATAAACTTATTTTATCATTATATTATTTTTAATAGAAATTATATTTGTCACATGTAACAGAAGCTTGTATTTACCTTCTAACTTTCAAAACCACTACAGAATACTCAAGTGCTATACCTTTCAACTTAAATTGCATCAAATTCAAATTCTATTAATGACTTTTATTCAAACAGCCAATTCTTTTTAAACTTTTTTAAGTTGATTGTTTTGATTTTCCAAATTTTATATTTACATTAATTTTCATGCAAAACTGTTCTTTAGGTATCATAACAGTATATAAGGAAACGATTTTAATCAATAAAGCATATTACGATTGACAATGTTACTCAGTCAACAACTAAGGGTATGCTTTCCAAGCCATAAACTTTGTCCCTGAGGCCGGCATAACTCTCAGTCCTTTACCAGAAGATGGCTTTGCAAGCCATAACTACTTGGTCTTTAAGACTGGAACCCGGAGATATCATATTGTTAACATTTACAACGAAAAATAATTGATACTTGGAATCCAGGACAGTATAGTATAGAAAAGTCACATGGGGCAAAGGTTTGCAAATCCGTAAAAGTTTCGTGTTCAAAAATCTTCTGGAAAACTTCTTTCCTCAGTTTTTTAATAATAGCCGTGGAGAAATCAAAATTGATTATTTGGATGAGGGTAAAACACTAAATGGACAACATTATTTTACATTAGTGACAACTCTCAGGAAAAATACTGAAAAAGACACGGAAAGTTGGCCAAACGTGTTTTGTTTTTTGCAGCACAATTCATGATCTAGTATTCTAGTTACTCGAACACCCCCTTACCCACCAGATCTAGCATTTACAGACTATTATCTCCTTCCTTCAATTAAAAGAAACGTAATTTTTTTCTATCGAACAGGTAATACCATCTGTGGAGTACTGGTTTGCAGAACAAGAAGAAATATTTTTAATTGCTGTAATGGGTGTGTTACATTAAAATGCGACCAAGTTGAATAATACAATATTTGAGTTTCAAGTTTTTAAATAGGTTAAATTCGCCCTTGCATTCTGGGCACTTCAACTTCGCCTAAAATCAAACTACTGTTGTCCATTTTCTGTATTTTAAAAGTTTTGCGAATATTCTTGCCAAATTTTCATTATAGATATAAGCCTATAATTTTTCTGGTGCCCTTCTTTATCGATACTTATGTAATAATTGTTAAATTTATTAGCAATTATCAGCTGTTGTTTTAATTTAAATAAATTTTTATTTTACTTCAAGAAAACGTGTGGCTTTATGCCGATCTGCTTTATTATGACTTGGATTTCAAGTTAACTGATCCCCCATACTGTGAGCTAACTTGGTGATTATTGGAAAAAATAGGTTCGTTAAATGTGAATCTTCAAAACATTTGATTAAAAAATAAAGATCAAATGTCATTATGTCATTCATTTGACACTATTTCAGTTACGTAATGAAGTCATTACACAACTCAGTTGCGTAATGAAACCATTACATAACTGAGTGGTGTAATGAGCTTCATTACCTAACTGAAATAGTGTCAAATGAGTGACGTAATGCGTTACTTATCCCACTGGAGTAGATAATAGTTATTTACTATACAAGTGGGATAACAGCATCATTAATATACGTGTGTGTAAGTTACAAACGAGTGCGTAGCACGAGTTATGTAAGCACACAAGTATATTAATGATGCATTATCACACATGTATTGTACAAAATTTTATCTACGACTGCCTAAAATTGAAAAAAGTGCATTAAGAGAAATGTCAGATCTGTCATTTTCAAAAATATTTTAGTAGGCAAATGTCATTATGTCTTTCATTTGACACTATTTCAGTTACGTAATGAAGTCATTACACAACTCAGTTGCGTAATGAAACCATTACATAACTGAGTGGTGTAATGAGCTTCATTACCTAACTGAAATAGTGTCAAATGAGTGACGTAATGCGTTACTTATCCCACTGGAGTAGATAATAGTTATTTACTATACAAGTGGGATAACAGCATCATTAATATACGTGTGTGTAAGTTACAAACGAGTGCGTAGCACGAGTTATGTAAGCACACAAGTATATTAATGATGCATTATCACACATGTATTGTACAAAATTTTATCTACGACTGCCTAAAATTGAAAAAAGTGCATTAAGAGAAATGTCAGATCTGTCATTTTCAAAAATATTTTAGTAGGCAAATGTCATTATGTCATTCATTTGACACTATTTCAGTTACGTAATGAAGTCATTACACAACTCAGTTGCGTAATGAAACCATTACATAACTGAGTGGTGTAATGAGCTTCATTACCTAACTGAAATAGTGTCAAATGAGTGACGTAATGCGTTACTTATCCCACTGGAGTAGATAATAGTTATTTACTATACAAGTGGGATAACAGCATCATTAATATACGTGTGTGTAAGTTACAAACGAGTGCGTAGCACGAGTTATGTAAGCACACAAGTATATTAATGATGCATTATCACACATGTATTGTACAAAATTTTATCTACGACTGCCTAAAATTGAAAAAAGTGCATTAAGAGAAATGTCAGATCTGTCATTTTCAAAAATATTTTAGTAGGCAAATGTCATTATGTCATTCATTTGACACTATTTCAGTTACGTAATGAAGTCATTACACAACTCAGTTGCGTAATGAAACCATTACATAACTGAGTGGTGTAATGAGCTTCATTACCTAACTGAAATAGTGTCAAATGAGTGACGTAATGCGTTACTTATCCCACTGGAGTAGATAATAGTTATTTACTATACAAGTGGGATAACAGCATCATTAATATACTTGTGTGCTTACATACACGTATATTAATGATGCTGTTATCCCACTTGTATAGTAAATAACTATTATATACGTAACAGGCTGTATTCAACGTAAATTATCCTTAAAATTGTACACATAATTTAAAATAAGGTTTTTCCCGTGCTCGGTAGACGAAATAAACTTCTTACTCAAATTTAACTTCTATAAATAACTTTAAAAGGAAATATAAAGCTTATGCAATGCAGCTTTAATCATTTTTCAAACCCTTTGCGGTAAGCCGACTGATTTGTGTTTGTGTTACAACAATTTGTCAGTAGCTGCCTCTTATTCATGTTACTTTCGTACTAAATATGTCAGTTTATATGTTACTGTTGAAACGCAAAATTCGTAAAAGCCGAACTAGAAAAGCTAGTTGTGACAAGCCCTTTTACTGCCTGCTCACCACAAAAATTAGTTTTGACAAATGCATCTGCACAATTTTTCAAAACGATACTTTTATCAATGTATCAAAACATAAAATAATATCTCTTAGTGAGCACCAAAATAATTCTAAAAGTGTTCAAGTTGTCAATTATGTTCCAAACCGCAAGTACGTATAGTGCATCATTTTAAATCTTATTTTCCATTAATTTTAATCTAAGAAATATTGACATTCTTGAAATAAGAAGAGGATAAATCAATGAATTTGCAGCTCTTTCTAATTATTTCAAAAATGTGCAAAAGTTGCCAAAACTGTTTAACTCGCTAACCATAAAAATAAATAAATGATCCCTCGTACAGGAGTCAATTGTTGATACCATGTATAAAAAGTTTTCTTGTACCTACAATATGTCTGACAACATACGCGCATAAGTATTGTTGGTTTGGATTGCGCATATACCTGCAATCATGTAAAAACGGCAAGAGTACTGTTAACTCAAAATATAGATACTATTTGCTCGACGACTGAGTATATTATTAAGGTAAACACATTCATATTATTTCATTTTTTAAAAAACTAGCTAACCCGGCAAACGTTGTTCTGCCTAAAAATAATTTGTCTCTGAAACCCCGTTTCACCACTATAGGGTTTTAATTTTATGTCATGTCTACCGTTTTGTACTTAAAAATAAATGCCATTTTCGCAATCAACGTCCCAAAACCTCCATAACGACACCCATATCGATTTTTGGGCTTTACCCCATTTCACCCCCTAAGGGGTTGATTTTTGGAAAATCACGAAATACGTGTTTGCTTGTTTGTTTTTAAAAGTACTCCTACGAAGTTTCAAGTCGAAATGTCTATTTAATATTATTTTTCCATACAAAATTGGAACCCCCATATTACCCTTTTAGGGGTTGAATTTCGAAATATCCTTCCTTATTCCTTGTATATATCATAAAGAGCATCTCTGTGCAAAATTTCAGCTTTCTAGGTTCAAGGGTTTGGGCTGGGAGTTGCTGACTCAATGAGTCAGGACCTTTCTTTATATCTATAAGATATCAACTAACAATAAATTTAAAATTATTTATTTAGTATTTGACATGTAATGCGAGGAAACATTCTGACATAGCTAACCACTTATTTTGCTCACGGGGAAACCCACAATGCATGGTAAGCAATAAAATGCTCTGTCAGCGGCAAATGTCAGCTCTCTGTTGTCAAATGACCGTTAGAAAAATCTACTTTCGAAGTCAGTCGCCCAACAAAGCCAATGTTAACTTTAGCTAAAGATAAGCATTTCTTTTGCATTGCATGTACTACGCTGTGTGCACTTGTCTGTGTGCATCAAACGCATTCATTTACATCGTTCTATTCAATTTGTTTATATACGTATGTATTGCTATATTTACTAATAGAGAACCATTGATGACAGAAGCTTTGAAGTAAAATATGTTATTTTTTAAGAATGAAGGGCGATGCTGAGAAAACATGTCTCGCAATTCTTAAAAACAATATAAATTATTAAAGAACTAGCAGAAAGTTTGATATTTAATGTTTTCTTATTAGAAAAATACAACAGTTATGCAATTCATAGGGTAAAAACAAAATATTTGTAACAAAGCCAAAATGTAAGCTGTGCTCTTAAATAGAGCATATCTACAACAAACAATCGTAATGGGAAGTTTTATATGCGGCCGAATGATATAAGATTACATTATATGGGAGCATCATAAACAATAGTGGGCGAATTAACAAAAGTGTAGTGTCGCGCATATGTTGGTCGAGCAGCAGGACCAGTTGGTTAAGCACGAGCAGAGCACAGAACACCTGGAGATCACGATGCCATCTTTACAAAGTAACTCAAAGTCTGGACGAGTTGGTTGACAATTTCTAACTAGTTTTCGAGCAATTTCTAAAGGGATAAGCGAAACAACCAACACAAATAAAGCCATGGTAGAGGTATTGATCTAACCCTGTAAACAAACAAACCCATAAGAAGTTAGAAGATTACTAATTGCACCTTGCATAGAAACTAGGTTAACTCCGAATAGGATGAGGTACTGGGAACTTTCAGCCAACGAAGAAGTGGTGGGACAGCCATCCCGGTGAGGCCTTCCTGGTGGCTTTATCAAAGCTCGACAGGTCTGCAGGTCAATTCCGTCAAAACCATTCCAGGGATTTGATTGCAAAATAGACAATTGGTGTAATAATGGATTGAATTGTAGGTTTCGCACTTATTTTGATGTATTTCGCGGTCTCTTGTGTATGATTTTTCAGGTAAAGGTATTGGTTTTTCGGTAAAGCCATGTGGTGTGACTGCCTTGCTTTTGTTTATAACTACCATTTAGGCCAATGTGACACATTTTTAGCGAATCACAGTTTAACAAACAATGGATACATGTTTTTGGGTGCGGCTAACAAGGTGTTTGCAATGATTACTAGTTTTAAAGGAAACTATGTTTAATAAAAGTCAAATTGGTTACATTTCACGTTAAAACAAAAAAATACGACTTAATTTAGATCCAAAACGAAGGCATTGTGTAAATAAATCAACCAGCCTTCAAAATTTGTCACGTGACTCAAAACGTGGTTTGACGACATGAGTAAGTAAATATGGTGGGGTTACAGCTGAGGAGCGGCGAACTAGAGAACTGTGGATTTTATTTACCCTCGCTAGAGACGCGACACACTAGTTGTCTTACGTTTTGCCATAATTATATTGCACGCTGTCCCACTCATTGCGTTTGAAATTTAAAATCCGCTTCGCTTATTTGAACATTTTACCACAATGTGTTTTATACAAAGGTATGAATTTAGGTTGGCTGCAGTTAGCGCAAATATGCCTGTATAAGTGCAAAGACCCTATTCAAGTATAAAAACAAATTGGGGAGATTCTAGCGTCACCTCGAATACAATAATGTAGGAACTATGTCGGTTTAACTTCCGAATTATTAACATAGAAACTATGTTGGTTTACATTTTTACATTTTAGAAAAATCCGAAGTCACTATTGTTAAAAATTAAATAAAATTACAATTAAACCTTGTATGTAGCAGTGTACTAAAACAAATAAATTTCTGTGTCAATTAAATCAGTTGAACGACACTAATATTTTAATTTCAAGAATTTGGGTTTAAGCGGGGCTGTTAGTGAAAAGTAACGAACGCTAAATACCCGGCACGAATTGGAAGTGAGTCTTGATGGTTCCTGGACATCGTAAACATTGACACATTTAGGAGATGGACGCCACCTGAATCTGTAAATCACCAGCACCGGCTACTGGCAGTTTACAACATATGCCCATCAAAGGCTAAATAACGGATTCCACATCTACCAGCAGTGGCGTGCTTTTGAGCAGTGGCGTAGCACACGGTAGGCGAAACATGTTTTCTTTATGTGGTTCAATTATCTCGCGAAAGTGTTTGTGGTCAAAAATTATTAATGACTCCGTTGAAGACACAAACATTTATAGTAATCAACATAAAAAGTCAGTCCCTTGATCTTTTCTTTCAAACCCGTATGAACCCACTAAATAAATACAATATTGTTGTTTCTGATTAGAGAATTCAAACAATTTTGATTAAATTGGTTATTTATGAACCCTGAGATACAACGTTTTACTTATTGAATGTAATACTAAATCATCCTTGAGTTATTGTAACGTAAATAAGATGTGCTTGTGATAGCTTGATTAACGAAGCTTCGCCCAATATTTTTTTTCTGAGTATTTACATTTAGGTAAGGCAAGTATACCCCATTAGATTAGAGTTTCTTAAATCAGTGGGTGATAATAAAAGTACGAATACATGGCAGTATATTACTCAATTATGGCTATGTTATAATTCACGATTCTCTATGTGTCGTCATAGCATGTCATTTTAAGATGCTTATAACCATTCGTTTGCTATTATTTTCTTCTACTAAGATAAGAGGTCGTTTACGTATGCTAAGGAAGTTAGTCCTTGGTCACTGGAGGTCTTGAGCAGCCCGTCCATGAGAAGATTCTACAGCAGGGGAGAGAAAACTCTCCGACGTGCATACCACTCCAGCACCATATCTCTTATACCTTTGGTGATAGCTTTAGAGGGTGTATTAGCTCCCTCAATTTCCAAAACGGTGCGGTGGCTAGAAGGATCTTTGTTCTCCATGTGACCAATTACCAGGGTGAACACAATAATCCTTTTAGCCCACAGATGTAAATATATAACAAGGCTGTTTACATTAGTACCAGGTAATTGAGATGATAATATAAAGTATAGCAGAAATAATAATAAATAGATACACCATTTAATATTACAAACCATCAACATAGATAGGAAATGAAAAGAATCCAAAAAATAGTTCAGAAATGCTAATATGTTCTTTACCAGTCACTATTGATTTGGTAAACATAAAGTATTAATCAAACTATACTAAGTAATGCAAGCATATAGTAAATTTATTGTAACTTAAACATAAAAACTAGGTATTTGCTATTGTTATTGCCTACGTTATGCATGATAAACAACAAATACTTAAACATTGATCCCTGTGCCACCCCAGAAGACAAAGTGAATTTCACACGACTTGTGTATTTGTAGTAGCCAATTAGTAGTTCACTTCCACTTTCTAAAGTTACATCAGGAAATAAAGATGTGAACATTGTTTGACTTATCGCATACCAAGTTTACCGCAAGTCAAACAGAACTGCTGCAGCAGTTGTTATATTATTCATATTTGACAGCATACAAGGTCTTCACGCAATAGTATTGTGACAATAATGATTGTACGGCCAATTTCTTGAACAAAATTCTGTTGGTCGAAAGCTTCTGGAAAACATTTTCTCGGAACCTTTTGAAATATTGCAAAATCAGTCAAATTTAGTAGGTAACATTGTTTATATTCTATAGCAATTACAAATGGATAACAGTGGAATCAATAAGCGTTTGCAAAACGCAAAGCCAACTTGCTGTAATTAGTACATCGCTATGCTTAATTAGAGCCGCGATAAATAAACGTATTGTTGTACTAAGAATAATTAACACTGCGATCGAATCGTCCTTCCATGTCAGTGCCGATTTGATCTAAGTGGTCTGTGAACTTGCACTTAACAACACCTCATGGATGTGTCTCGGGTCGCACGCTTGGTCGTGTCTCACACATTACGCGATTACCGTATCCTCTATCGGCCGATGCGATCAGTTAGTCAGCCTTTGTTCGTAGCTTTTTATGCTTCCATCGAAAATTGACTGTTTCAAACTTTTTACGGGCTCCACATAATAGAAAGGCCTAGATGTGTGGGAATACACGTAGATCTGCTTTTTACTCGGACTTCGATTAACTTAGAAACTTCTTCGGATGTTATTTGCCACTTGCAGCCGATTACTCTTTTTGTATTCTTGACAACGCATGATGTGTGTAATTGCCCTTCCGCCTGTGAGGTATTGCCTTCAAATTAGATATGGTGTTAGCTAAAAATTATACATAGCAGGTGTTCACATTTTTGTAGAAGTAACTACATTCGATTCATGTGGTTACATGCAGCTTCCAAATATAATTTTCAAAATACCTACCTACACGTGTTACGTTTATGTTTCAATTGTGATGTAAAAGCAATTATTTGCGTAGAGTGCTTTTGCCCTACATTCACAATTTTTCTGACATTAGTAAATATAAACAAATAAAAAGCAATTGTAGTTTTGGCAATTATAACCAAAAATAGAAGCTTTTGCTTAGCTTAAAAAGAAAACTCGTAAATGTTACCTCACAAATGCAAAATTTCAAGAAGTATATAATTTACATTAAAACAACATTGGAATTATATTTAAAAAACCATAAATGTACAAATTTCCTTATTTTCTGAAATGTTAAATACAGTTGCACATGCACAGTATCTATTAACTAAAATAATATAGAACAGCCATGCTGCTGCTCCAGATTGGTTTTCTTGAAGATCATTTAATTTGAGGAATTCTAATGTATTATGATGGTGTTGTGCTCAGCAACCAATATCGTATTTGATTTTATATTAAAAGTTTGGGGCAGCCACTCTTATTGATATTTGCTAGTTTAATATTAATGTATTTATATTAACGTTATGTTACTTTGCTTATAATTAATAAATACAGCTAAAACTAGAAAGCTTAATCTAGAATAGGCCTAAATTTGAACAATCAAAGTCAAAGTGACAATTGACAATGTAGGCACTTTGTTTCTGTTCGTTATCATAATATTGGTGTGTAGCTTGACAAAGTAACAACGTACAGCAGTACTACCTGAAAGACCTAGAAAACTATTAAAGTATACAGCTAATAAGAAAATGAGGTTATGACAAGTCTAAACAGAAAATTTATCTATGATTGAAGTAAGCATTGGAAAGAAGCCAAGACAGCCGATCATGCAGCATAGTAGCTTGATGTGGGAAGAGCCTATAGTAGTCTGATAACGGAACATGTTTGGGTTGATACTTCCGAATGAGCAGAAATGTCAAGTTGTGCTTGGGTTTGTGTACAAATAGAATTAAGATAAAGAACATTAGTAAGCAATTTGGGGTTTAAATAAGGTACCTGCGGCAAATAAAGCCCGGCGGCTAATAAGGCCCAGTAGCTAGAATTAAGAACACAATGCACATTCTTAAAATCAGGCAATATCAAGTTCCTTCTGACTACATATCCAGGGTCACCAGCCTTTGCAATATTGCGAAATCTGAATAGTGTTAGCACAATCAGTTGATATCGGGCGGTGTGCGGTGTGGATCTCCAACTACTACAATTTATTTACTGTATTTCCATAAATAATTCGTTTGTTAAGAAAAATAAATTCCAGTAAATGGTACCCTTTGTTCTACATTGTATGGACTATATTTTGCTATAAATACATGCACAGAAAGGTAAGTGACGCTCTAAGATTTTAAATTTTTTACAGCTAAGAAGCATTTCGGGTAATAAAGCCCAGTAATATTCGGCTAAAACGGCCCATTAAAAGGTATTGCTTTCTGTGTAATAAAAACAAACAGTTAGATATGCGGTGCTGTGTGTTGTGTGGCAGTTGGTGCCACGAAATATGTATTGGTTTTACAAAAGACGATACAGATGACTATATTTGCGTACATTGTGCTTAATTTTTAGTTGTTCATTTTACCAAGAATTTCATTTATGTTATTTTTATAAAAATATATTTTGTGGCTTATTTAGTATCAAAAGTGATACAAAATAACGTAAACTTTACTTTTTAGGACGCAAATATTTTTACTTTTTGCCCTAGATTAATGTATTTGTCTTATTTTAGGTGGGCCTTAATAGCCGACAACAATTTATCTCGTGGGCTTTATTAACCGAATGTTCGGGAAATAAAGCCCATTCGAGTGTTTTTTTTAAAGCATGTTCAAAGTTTCACACAAATTTAAAACTGCAAATCTAGCTTTAGTTGCGTTTACGATAGACCGAATTAATATAATCTTGATTTTGTTAATTATTTTTTGCCTTTTTCGGGAATTAAAGCAGTTTTTTTCTTAAGTGGGCCTTATTTGCCGCAGGTACCTTATATAGGAATAGATATACATGAGTAAATTTGAGTGTTATGTTGAGAGGTGATACACCTAAATATAAAGGTGACAGATATAATCCTTTTAATTGTAAATTTTAAGTAAAATCTTGGTCGTCATTCTGCGAAATCCCTGCATTGTACCTCCTAAGAAAATCATAAATGTATTCCCTCAGCTATGAATATTGGCACGTGGAATGTGCTAAATCTATACGAACGTGGAAAACTATACAACATTGTCCAGGAGATGCAGAGCATGAACCTGAGCATCCTAGGGCTCAGCAACACAATATGGCCATACGCTGGCCAGCAATCGACAACGAATAGCTCTATCTATTTCTCAGGATACGATGATACCCACCATCTGTACAGGGTAGCAGTATTAGTGTCCAAAGAGGTTCATAAATCAGTAGTAAGTTTTATCTCTATATCAAACCGTGTCATGCTTCTTCAACTACAAACAAGCCACTGCATGTTAAACATTCTCCAAGTAAAGGGTTTTCCAATAAGAATGATATGATTTTGTAATGATCTAGTATCCATGGTAATAAAGTTATACCTGTCACTAGTTGTTATTTATGTTCACTAAACTCTAACAATTTATTATGGCTAAATACTCGCTCCAAGAACGTTTGGTTATTGTCCAAAAATTTTACGAAAATCGTGGTTCTTATGTGAACACTTTTCGCGTACTTCGCGAAAACTTTGGTTTAAATAATCGTCCTTCTGTGCTTTCCATTCGTCGTATCGTTAAGAAATTTGAAAGTAATTTTACTCTTCACGATGTAAAAACACCAGTAAGACGCCGAAATGCCAGAACTGTTTAGAATATTGCTGCTGTAAAAGCTAGTGTTGCAGAAGATCCAAATTTATCAATTCCTAGTCGTGCTCAAGAGTTAGGACTGAAAAAAATAATTTGACTCCTTTAGATTACTTTTTGTGGGGTTATTTAAAATCTAAGGTTTATGCAAACAGGCCACAAACGCTTGATGCTTTGAGATTCAACATTGAACGCTGCATTCGTGAGATTACGCCCGATTTATTGCACAAAGTCGTCGAAAATTGTATTCGTCGAATTCACTCATGTACACGAAGCCGAGGTGGACATTTAAACGACGTGCTATTCAAAACATAAACGTTATCGATTGTACTTTAAGATAATATAAAAAGTGTGGTTATATCTAAAATAATTTCTATTTTATTTCATTTTAAAATCATATCGTTCTTATTGAAAAACCCTTTATATGCACCTACTGCTGACACACCCGATTAACAAGTAGACGAATTCTATGAAAAACTTAGCAATGCGATGCAATCCCTTAAAACACGAAATATCACATTAGTGTTAGGAGATGTTAAGATCGGAAATAGTAAATGTAAAGTATATGAAGGAGAACATGGACTTGGACACAGAAATTAAAGAGGAGATACTCCAATTCTGTCTGGAAGATGAGTTAAATATAGCAAATACCTTATATAAACTTACAAATCACCGTCTTTACACTTGGATATATCGATTACATACTGATAAATGATCGATACAAAAATGCAATTAAATCTGTAAAAGTATACCCCGGCGCGCATGTCTCCTCTAATCATAATAAACAAAGATTGGGATAATTTTAATCAAGCTTTTATTGAACCCAGTAAGAAAATTCTGATCAAAGAAAACGCCGAGAAAACAAAACAAGAATGGACGACGCGTGAAATCCTACAACTAATGAATAAACGTCGAACTATAAAGAACAATACCAATGCATACAACAATATTCAGAAAGAAATACGATTAAAAATAATAAAAACAAAAGGAGAATAATATAAGAACAAATGTAACGAAAGAGTACAGATAGAAATAAAACCTGATATATTTAATGTACAAAAAAATCCAAAGAATGGCAGAAACAAATAAACGGAGACAGGTCACTGTACTAATTGATAAGAACGGAAAAATAATAACGGAAGTGAGAGAAAAACTAAAAACATGGAACAATGTATAACTAGAATAGCTATTTGAACACGACAGACATAAAAATATATTAATAAATCAACAAGAGCAAGAAATCCAACAAGACAACAGCGGACCAGAATTAACGAAACAAGAAGTCATACATACTATTAAAAATACAAAATGCGGCAAATCCTCAGAACCGGATGGGTTACCAACTGAAAAAATCTGGTGTGATACACTCACACAACTTTCTTTTATAGTGATCTTATAATTAGTCAAAAATTTTATTTTTAATTTCTAAGCATTTGTCAAAAATTTTCAAAAATTGCAAATTCTACAAAAACGGTACAAAATAGAGAGTTAGTTGAAGAGACAATTTTTTTCTAGAATTTTAAGCTGAATTAAAAAATGTAATAATATACCGGGTGTTGTATTTAAAATAGGAACTGGAAAATCACCTATCTCACATCAATACACATTAAAAATGTAATAAAAATATAAAGTTTGAAAAAAATCGTTAGAGCCGTTTGAAAAATGAAAAATTGCAAGAGTAAACACCTTTTCTTCAAAAGCTTGCTGTCTCATCTACATAGTACATAAAACTTATATATGAAGTTTCAGTGCCATACCTCTTTTCGTTTTTGAGACATTCTGTTCACAGACACACAGACAGACAGACAGACAGACACACAGACAGACAGACAGACCAATGAAAAAAATGTGTTTTGGGATCAGGAGACTTTAAAACGTGAAGATCTGTTGAAAACTCAATTTCGAATTTTTGGGGTGAATCCAATACTTCCTTTATCGTAAAAGGAAGTAAAAAGAGGAACACACACACATTCCTATAGATCTGCTTAATGCCATATAAAGAACAGGAATTGCACCTGAAGAGTGGCGCCTATGAACGTTTGTCGCTATTCCGAAAAAGATAAACGCCAAACAATGTACAGAATACAGAACAATTAGTCTTATTAATCTTTCTGAAGGTTATACATAAAAGAATATACAAAAAATTAGAGCAGAATATCCTTGAGACTCAATTCGGGTTTCGAGATGGGCTGGGTACAAGAGAAGCACTTTTCGCACTGAACGTTATAGCACAACGATGATTAGATATGAATCAGGACCTCCATGTTTTGCTTAATCGATTACAATAAAGCCTTCGATAACGTAAGTCACGAACACCTTATTTAACATCTCAACGAAAAGAACTTTGATACTAGGGATATTGCAATAATTAAAAACCTCTACTTTAATCAGGAGGCTGTTGTGAGGATGGAAGGAGACCACACATAAGAAATAATGAGAAAAACACTGACAGATGAAACAAGAGAAATCAAAATCAACGGTGTTCCTGTTAACAATATTAGATATGCAGGTGATACAGGCCTGTTGGCAGAAAATCTTGATAACTTACAAATACTAGTCAACAAGGTAATCACATCAAGTGAAGAATGTGGATTGTCACTAAGCGTAAAGAAGACGAAATTTATGTTAATAACAAGAACACCAAAAAAGAAATGACATACATAAATAAACCGACCCTTTACGAAAATACATTTCTCCGGGCTATTCAACCGAGAAGAGAGACTGGGAATTTACAACCACAGAAGGGCATAATGGTGGAAGACCAAATTGACACGCGGTTGATGTTGAATGAATCGACAACTAGTACATGCTAAATTGCCCAGAAAGCTAATTTTTCTCAGAACTTTGTTTGGCGCACATTGAAGATGAACGGTTTGTACCCTCTTCATTTCCAAAAGGTACAAGGACTTACTCCCAGCGATTATCTGTTGCGGCAGCAGTTTTTGTGAATGGCTGCTCAATCGTACGGAAGCAGAAGCAGGTTTACCAACAAAAATACCTGTAACTGACGAATGCCGTTTCACCAAGAATGGTAAGCTCAACTTTCACAATGCTCACACATGGGATGATGAAAATCTTCATGCGTTCCGCCAAAGTAACTTTCAGCAACGTTTCAGTTTAAATTTATGGGCTGGAATTGTGAACGACACCTTAATAGAGCTTTTCGAATTGCCGGCGCGTCTCAATGGCGAATCTTACTTGCAATTTTTACAAGAAGTTTTACCAGGACTCCTAAAAGATGTTCCATTGGTTGTGCGACATCACATGTGGTTTATGCATGATGGCTGTCCATCACATTTTAGTCGTCCTGTAAGAAATTATTTCGATCATACTTTTTCGCAGCGGTGGATTGGCCGGGGTGGATTTATTCAATGACCCTCATGCAGCCCTGATTGCAACCCACTGGACTTCTTCTTATGGGGATACCTGAAAGATCGGGTACATGCAACTGAAGTTGATACCATTGAAGAGTTGCGCCATCGAATCAACGTTGCTACAGAGGACTTGCAAGGACAATTTCCGCAAGGGTCGAGAAATTGGATTCGTCGTGCGCAACTGTGTGTTGAAAAGCAGGGGCAGAATTTTGAACAATTTTTATTATTTTTGTGAACTTTTATAGTTATGTAGTTGTTGTTTTATTTCCTCTTCATAATTTTTTCTCTTTGTTAAATTTGTTACTTTAGAAGACGTGCTTAATGTAATAAATATTATATTACTTTACAAGGGATGTAGGTAAGATTTACACTACCGAGGACCGTTTGACGTGTGTCAAGCATAATTTAACCTAACATAATATTCAAAATCTTAATGAAATAATATGATGTTATATTGTCGTAAGAAAAGCATAGTATGTACACATTATAACGGGTGTTCATTAGAATTTGTGGTCTTCGATTTGACATAGACTTACAGTGTCACCAGTGTCAGTTATCAGCCATATGATTTAATGCACGACATGACTTCATCAGTTCCAAAGCCGACTAGACCACAAATTCTAATGAATACCCTTTATAAACTCGTCTATTAAACACTCGCTGCGCCACGCTCCGCTCGTGTCTAAAAAACTCGTGACTAAAGTGACGTTTATAAAACTTGTTACATAAAAGCATGAAGATTACTAACGATGGTGGCGGCAACTAGTTTATAATAGTGTAAGGCGGCTTCAAAATTGCAACCGTTTGATAGTCACTGCGACGGTCTAGACACCTCCAAAACCAGAGTAATGAACTTATAAGAAATATTTATTACTGTTAATAATGTTTCCATGCCTGTAGAAAGGAACATCGCTATGCACGGCTACTATAAAGTGTGTGTCACTTCTTAAACTCACCGTGAAGTAACTTTAACCATCTACCTCGCAATATTGATAAAACTTCATGTTGTGCATTGTTGTATAGTGTGTTGTGCAACTTTCGTCAGTCTGGCTTTTAAAACAATTGCTTGTGTATACAGAAGCAAGGTTAGTCACAAAAAAGAAACAATTTACCAACATCCTATGACCTTTTATAAAAAAAAAATGAAGCCCTTAAAAGTAAATAACTTAAACAGCACTGTAAAACAACATTTTAATACTGTGAAGCTATTACCTTGACACCTGTATTTTATTAAAACACATACAATTTAAAAAGATTAACTTTCCATATAGAACGATGAAGTGATAACGGAAACTTTTAGCAGGCAGTTTGCAGTGGGCACAACTCTGCCGGCATTAAAGTGGCACTGCAGTTTCCTTGAGGTAAATATAACTTTAAATTAACAATGTTTTCAGTTCCTGTCTTACTATAGTCACGTAGTTATTGCTTTCAAGTTATATATATTAGTTAGAACGACTTCAAAGTTATTTGTACCGAAATACGCTTTTTTATGGGAAGAACTTACGCCATTATTAAAAAATCTGGTGTGATACACACTCACAACTTCCTTTTACAGTGATCTTATAATTATCCAAAAATTTGAGATTAAATTTTTAAGCATTTGTCAAAATTTTTGAAAAATTACAAATTCTACGAAAACGGTACAAAATTGAGCCTTGGTTGAAGAGACAAATTTTCTCTAGAATTTTAAGCTGAATTCAAAAATGTAATAATATACCGGGTGTTCTATTTAAAATAGGAGTTAATAGAAAAAATAGAAAAAAAAACAAAGGAAATATTCAACTGGAAAATCATCTATCTCACATTAATACACATTAAAAATTCAATAAAAATGTGAACTTTTGAAAAAAAATCGTTAGAGCAGACACACACACAGACAGACCAATGAAAAAAAATAAATTTTTTCAGTTCAGGGAACTCTAAAACGTGAAGATCTGTTGAAAACTTAATTTCGAATTTTTGGGGTGAATCCAATACTTCCTTTATTGTAAAAGAAAGTAAAAAACATTGATGTTCACGTCAAATGGCTTTAGAAAATGTATCTTTTATCGTTCCTGCACCGACTATAATAAATTAATATATATTTATTAATTATTAATTAAGTTCCCAAAAAAAACATTAAAGTTTTCAGCACCTAGCCACTCATGATATCCCGCGATGTTAAATAAAGTATGATAATAATAATAATAATAATAATAATAAAATCGTCTACATTTCGAAATACATATCTTATTGGAACATTTTCAGTTGAGAAGGCGAAGTTTAGCTAAAGCTATTCTTACACTTAACCTAATTTATGAATGCAACTATGTTTATACTTGGTAAAGCAATTAGGATCCATTCGGTAAATAGTGAGTTCGAACCTCACACACCGACAGGTACAATAAAAAACTTTCCAACCAACATACCTTTAGTGGTCGTGACTCTTTTAAAAGGGCATCCTTTCTATCAATTTAATGGGATAGGATAACCACCTTCCTGGGCCGCGGGTGAAGGCTTTTAAACCGCACGTCGTGAGGTACTAATAGCCTATCAGCCTATATTTATTTTTGACAGTGAACTTGCATTCGTTTTAATTTCGTCAGTCATATCATGGGGAAAAAGCACAAGTCTTGCCCTCTAATATTACTTTTATAGTATTCGATATAGTTCCCGAACTGTGGAAATAGACAAAGGATCTTGGATGTATGGAACATAAGTATAACAAAGTCAGTTGCAAGACAATGCAAACAAAGCTAATCTAAAATAGTAGTACATTTTCGTGGAGTCGGGGTTACCAAGCCGCAGCGTCGCCACTACGTAACGAAAACGTCATTGGAACGTGGCCGGACAAGTTTCAGGAACGTCATCTAAACGTTACGGTCACCAAAAATCATTCCCCATTTTGGTCGCATCCAGTCCCATGACTGGTGACTAGTATCAAAACACTTTAAAGTTCCTACAATGGTCACAGGTACGTTGGTAAGAATCACATTCACAACAATGGACGACCTCTTAGTGTGATTACAATTCAATAAAATCTCACAAACTTTGTTGTTTGTTTGTTCTGGGCAAGGTTTAGGCATGCGGAGCGCCATGTACCTTAGACGCCGACTGCTATGGTTATATGGTCAGAGCCCCAATTTTATCGTAACATAAATATCGGACACCAAGGAGTTGCGTTATGTACTGACAATGCAACAAATTTATATTATACTTTACTTATTCGTTTTACAAACTCGTTTTCTTTTAAGCAATGTTGTTTTGCCATGTTAAAGTGCACGTATGGTAATTTATAGTACAATATTTGCTATTTTATTTTTGCGAAAGTAAACGGTGTCGTTTTTAAAATTACGCATTTCTCAAAAAGTCTAATCTGCCGAAAGCTACACTCTCAATTAGTGTTCACACTGCAACTGCCATGATTCCTGAAGCATAGAGGGAGGCACCGGATCACAAGTACAATTAAACACCGAAGAGAACACTTTTAGATAAAATAAAGCAACTTTAAAGTAAGAGAACACCCAAAATAATTTAACTTCGATACTAAACTGTCTCTATTTACAATATAAATATAATATTAAAATATAAATCGTCAAGCTTAATGTAGTGACTAAGAACTGCAGAAAATGTGTTGACATACTTTTTGCTTCGTCCACATTCTTATATAACTAAATATTTTACATTACATTAAAACTGTAACACCACAATTGCTCGTATTTCAAGTCAGTTGTTCAAAGAGCTCATCAACTAATTGCAAACTAGCAACTCAAAACACGTTTTACAGAATTTTCAGTAGCTCCACCTTTCCGACAATCACCTTGCTAGGAAAAGAAATTTCTACCAACCTTGTTTCATCCTTTCTTATTCTTCTCCCACTACTTCCAATCTGCCCTCAACTCTTTCTCTTCAAGCAGAGGCACTCTTTTGAATGTTATCTTTAAAAATTTACCACACTCATAATAGTGAAGGTTTTTCTGGTTATTAATGAAAATTAAAAAGCGGTTCTAATTAATACCTTATATATTTCTTAATCTCTCAGTCGCTTTGCGAAATAATAGAGAGCTCCGCAGTTAATTAAACGGGGAATCATGAACTACTTTTAGTTGTGCTCAACGCGCCGTTTCAGTTCTACTTCTGAATTCTGATTCAAGCAGCAGACACAAAGTATTTTAGTTTAAACACGTAGGAATTAAATATTTTTCTGTGCTAACTCTAAGTGAAGTATTTATGATAAGTTTGAATATGGGGCTTAAATTCTGAATTTGATACAACAAGGATTAACGCAAAGCTGTTTACATGTTAGCTCTCATATCAACTGCCACGCACAAACACAATTAGCCATAAGAGCAATGTAATTATTTCCCTTCCTACGAAAGTTAATTATAGCTACATACTGCCGTTTAATTTAAAAATAAATGTAAGCATTTAAAACGTGAAAATGCTAGTCAGATATCATTGCCAAGATAATTTGAATTTATAACTCTAATAATCGATTTCATTCAAGTTTTATCAACAATTGTTGCTGTTGTTTTTCGAGGTCGTCGTTCTATTCCAATGAAAGGTAAGATGAAAAATAGAACATATCTAGGAATAAACACCAATAGCTAACAGCATTTTCTTCAAATTTCTTCAATATAAATGAGGGTATGAAGTTCTTGTGAAAGACATTCTTACTATTACACCTTACCTTACTTCCAATTCCAAAAAGTTCTTCGAAATAAAAAACTGTAAAACACATATTTTTGACACATATTTCAAGCAACAGAGTATATTTCATAATTATTGACTATGAGACTCTTAAAATGCAAAAGTGGCAAGCCAACTGTTGTACCGGCGTGGGCTAACGGTTAAAGCATTTAGTAAGCGGATTCCGCCTGAATGAGCAGCTGGGAGCGCAAGTTCGAATCCCAGCGACTGCAATGTTATTTTTTGTGTTTGCAAATTCATGCAATTGGCGCAAGAGAAGTTCCGTGTAAACACATTTCCAAAGTTTCTATTGTAATATTTAACTGAGAAATCTATTATGTATTTAATTTTAATATTGAAGTAGTCTGTTTCAGTACGGAATTAAAAATCCAAAATATTCATTTGTGATACACATTAACCAAACATTTTTTCCAAAATTTCTGTAAATTAAGACTTATTTCAGTAAACAATTTCTTTCTGCAATGCAATTACAATTTATTGTTTAAAACTTCTATTATTATACTTGACTGCGGTATTTCTAAACCCTCTTTGCTAGTTTGTTCTTTAGGTAATTTATAATCAGCTCATTTATTTAGTTATTTCACATTTTCCCAGTGTATCTTACGGTGTTGGAGTGTTGAGCTATTGTTTGTTTTCCCCTCTATCTTCTGCTACATTGTGGATCTGTTGAATGGTTTTTCCTTTTTTTTTTCTGATTATCTGATGTTGTCCTTTCAGTCTGTTCTAGGTTTACCTCCTTTCTTTTGCTCTCTCACTTCGTATTTCGAATATCTTGTATTGTCGATTCGTACCATATAACTGTACTATTACAGTTGTTTTCGTTCTATGTCTTCTACTAATGGGTCTAGTATTACGTCTTTTTTTATACTTTTGTTCGTAGTGTATCTCTTCGTATCCTCCCTATAACCTGCTTTAGGTACTTCATATTCGTAGCCGTTAGCGCCGACCTATGTTTGTCTTTTACTGGTCATGACTCTTTACTGGCCACCATATAGTAAAGTGAGTACATAAGTAAAGGGACATATATAAGTGTATTTTCACTTTTGTGTTTAGTCCTATTTTTTTCTATTAGAATGTTGTTTATCTGATAGTATACCCTTTTGGTCTTGTTAATTCTGTTTTTCACTTCTTTGTGCATTCTTCCATCTTTACTAATTGTTCTCTCTCTGCGCTAACCTCCTCTTTCGGGTTTTTGCCCTTTTTTGAATTTACATATTTTCTTCTACCTTCTTTTTTTGTTGTTTTCATGACTCCACTCTCATTTATATTTATGATCATATAACGCGGCTTATATTTTGGCATTACGTTATGCACCAAACTGTAATTCTACGTTTATTAAGCCCTTTATCCTACGTTACTTTAAATTTTATTTGCCCTTTGTTTGCTAGGTAACTCAATCATCAATACACAAGACCCGTTTCTTACCTTAACATCGCTATGGGTTTTTTAATACAGCTTGGCTCTGAGCCTTCATCGTTTACACCTATAATTCTAAAAATGCACACTTTAACTCCGGTCGAAATAAACGAATACATAAACGCTATGTACTCTATATGAAGATATACCTACATATAAATAAATTAAACAAAAATATACAAATGTTATACGCCGTCAATATTAAACGGTAATTTGCTACTTGTGCGCCTCCTTCTTTGAGAATTTCCACGTAGCTATCATATTCTCCCACTGATTTTCCGTTTTTCTGAAAGCCTCTATCACCTCTTCTTCATTTATTCTTTCTTCTCCATTTTCATCATTGTTGTCGCTGTCTTGTATTTAGTTTTGGGTTTATTCTGTATTTCCTTCTTCAAATATGGACCTACAGTGTTCGTTCCATGCTTTTAATATCTCCTTTGTTGTCGTTTGTAGTACTCCTCTTTTATCTTTAACGTTTCGATACGTTACTTTTTATATAATTTTGTTCTATTTTCCTGCTGAATTCTTCCCAGATTTCCCTTTTTGTCTTTTTTACTTCTTCTTTGACTTTGTTACGTTTTGTTGTATACTTTCTTTTGACTTCCTGCTGGAAATTCCCAAATATAAGTGAAGAAAATATCTAAATTTTAAAATTAATATTATTATGTACAATTAATATTATCCAATAAGTTTTTAATACTAAACGACGCGGAAAGCTTTATTATTTTCTCGGGGAAAATTACAACAGTTTATAGATGTAAAGGGAATTTAAGCAAAAACAACGTGCTTTGCTTACGAAAGTGAGGCTAGTACTTCATAATTACCAATAAAGAGCATTAACAAGTGTATTGTTTAATACATCAAATTAAAGGTTAAAAATAATACTTGAAGTAGTCCGATTATAGCAGTGTTAATTGACTCATCAATTACAAAAAGATTTTAACAATTACATTTTCATGTATAATGACTCATTTTTAAATCAAAAATCACCGGACCGTAACAAGCAGGAATTTTGAATAGTCAGTATACAGAAGAACTTCAAGGAAAAGTAATACAATTAGTAATGTAATACACAACAACGATGTGTGTGTATATTGTAATGTTAGTATTATCGTTCTGAATAATCCTAATCCTTTAAAGTGAATAAGGTACTCGTATGTATAGATAATACTTAAATTATCAACTTCTGTTCTGAAATACTACAGTTATGGTTCCTAATATAACACATTTTTAGGAAAATGCGTTTATTCTAATTGTCTTCACTGTCCAGAATTCTAGAGTTTTGAAAGTCAATATTATATTTAGTTGAGTGAACATGAGATGCAAGACCACTAAACTTTTCTTTCGAATTTAGTTTAGGCGTCACTTTTGTGTTGATTAATTCGATTTTTCAGTTGTTGACTCTGTACAGTCAAGACAGTCAAGTTTATATATAACATTACAGTACTGCTTTATCGTAAACTTATCCCTTAGTTGTGAGAACAGATTTTTATTTTTGAGGACACTACTCTCTGCTATGTTTATAGTTACATCTTTAAGAACGTCTATTAACATTTTGGTTAAATTATTAATGTATATACCTTTTAATTTGACTGGACTCCTGGTTTGCAGGTTCCACGTCAGACCTGAGGGTTATAAATTCTCTTTAAAAATTTCGTATAGTTTGTTTATATTCTTTTGAACCAATAAGTTATCAGATATTTTAACGGTTCTAGATTTAAATGTTAAAACAAAGTTGATTTTAACTTCCGAGAAATAAATTAATATACCGTTCGAGTTTGTACTTTTTTATATGTTCTTTGTTGCCAATTATGAGGTACTATCCTCACATCCGTGATTAAATCACTTCGTTTTTGTTGTAATTCTATTCAATAGTAAACTTTATTGTAGTTTACCTTGAGCAAAAAATATATATTTCCAAAATATTGGCTTGGATAAAGGAATTTTCCTTTGAATTGCTGCCTTGAGGAACAAAACTCTACTATTTACCATATTGTTTATCAACCAGTCGTTTATTACTAGACAGTTATACATACACAGTTTTGAATGATAACGTTCTCAAAACAATACAAACATTTTAAAATTTTTAACCGGTGAAATGTTTTAGGAGCATCTAAATCATTAATTTCTACTTTACCCTTCATTGTAAAATGCGATATTGAGACTTATCGCTGGAATTTTGGAGCTGAGAAAAATATATCTCTTCCAGATTGACACATTTTATTTAACTTATTATTGGGGACTATGGTATATGCAGCCTTAAACCTTCAATTGTAAGAAAGACTAATTGCTGAAACATACTACACAGTATAACATTAAAGATGTAGGTATAAAGAGCACATCCACAAAAAATAAAAATAATTCCAATTTTACTTGTGTTAAATTAAATATAAATTCCAGAGAATTTAGTGACTAAAATATTGTAGCATGTGACCTTTTATTAACTCACACGGTTCTAATTTAATAAAAGGGATCGTAAGATATGAAAGAGTTTTGTTGTTACAAAAGAGCAATAATATAGTTCGAATTCCACACGAATTTTGTTTTGCAAAAATAACAGCGCTAATATGTTTTCCCCGTAATATCTTTTTTTGTGCTTATTAGTAATTTTTATCTTTGCCAAAGCTATGTCTGAAATAAGGAACGAGCGGTTCATTAATACATGTTTGTTTCAATTACACTTGATGCCGTTTTTCAATCTCCTCCGGTTAGGGTAGATTTTTCCAGCGAAGTCAAAGGATCAGGTTGTTACTCATTTCCTCCCAGATGTACGAGTAAATTATGTCATTAATACCAAGATATTAGTTCACCCACTCCTGAGAATTTTAAAGCTACATTTACTTTGGCTGCCTGTCAATAGCACTTCTCGTATCCACCGTCGACTTTATGCATACATTTTTAGGTTTTGCTTGATAGCCTTTACAATCGGTTGGCACTATCGCAGCCACGCAGAAACCGCCAAAGTTTCGAAGTTGTTTAAATGAAATTTAATCCCTTAATTAACTAGCCCGCAATATCCAGTTTCCCTTTTCTTTAAAACGTGTATAGCTCTTTAGGGAATGCCAAAAAAGCAAAATTTCAAAAACCTTAAAAAACTTGTCAACTTAGACAAAAACTGTTTCCTTATTTGTTTTAAAACCACATACTTATATGAAGTTGACTTACTCGAACATTACATAGTTTCACATCAACCAACAACAAATTTATTGATTTCAGTTGGTTTCAATAGAGATATATACGTTAACTGTCGCATATTTTGAGCTACCTATAAAACTATGCCGTGATACATCGCTTGGTGGTGCACTCAATTAAAAATTAAGTATTTGACTTGATAAATAGCAGATACCTTTTATACCTCAGAATTTAGTTTGATACCTGTCTTCAGCATGAATAAATGATTTGTTATGAGCACACACACAGCAAAGATTTCACAAACAAGCAACTTTATGAGACTCTTATTGTACGCATGACCAACTCAGGGTTCAAAAAATTGTAACTCAACATCATTTTCTTCGTGGATTCATGGAAGCACATTAATAAAATTAAATAGGCATGTAAACAAAAAAGCTTAGTGTTAATAGTTAAGTTTTCCAACTCCTATTCTTGCCAGTTTGGTTATGATTGCAGAGCTCAACCATTACAATGACATATTTCTCGATATAAAAGAGCACATAGCATTGAATAAACACGCTAACCTTATTCATTCTCCGCGAGTAATTGATGATCCGCTGGAAACTGGACCCGCACTTCTATGAAGTTCAAGATGTGTGCTACATGCCCCTTGTTCACCGACCAATTTCCTTGAATAAAGCTATATAAGTTGCTCCAAATCAGAACACCAACCGTCAAACTTTGGTACCCAACATCACAAACAATTGACAGCATTTTCGCATGACAATTTAACAAAACAATGATAAACTACGTCACCAAAAACAAATAATTTAACCTAGAAGCAGGATGACGACAGACGTAGGATTATGTCGACTAATTTGCTAAAGTCCGTCGAAAATTCCGTGGGAGTTCTATTTGTAACCTCAGAAAACAAAAGAATATCACAGTCTGGTATTGGTGGGAATTTACGTAAGTTTTTTCGTTAAAAATTTTATAAACAATTGCCTGTTAATAATTTGAAAAATGCATTAATTAAATATACAAAATCCTTAAATCTCAACGTAAAACTAATTACACCACCGTTTTCAGCGCCTTTTAAAGTACAAATGTCCAGAATTTCACAACTGTCCTCACTCGTGTCATGGTAACCGTTTTAACACGGCTAGGGCTGTTCCCCACACCAAAAAGCCGACATCCTTGCTGCATCTTCTGACTGTCATCTCTAAGGCCATAATTTTTTCCACGGAGTTCTGTACCATCGTCACAAATGATACTGTGACCTTCACTCTTGGCTTGAAATCAAGAAGTCCAACCTCCTTCAAACGTGTCTTTGACCTCCGGCTTGCGTGAGCCCGCCCCTCCATGTAGCATATTCACTACCCGATTTGACTCATCACGGCTCCAACTTGCCTGGTATGTGAACTCGCACTCAAACGTGTCTTTGACCTTCGGCTTGCGTGAGCCCCTCCATGTAGCATATTCACTACTCGATTTGAGTTCTCAATTTTCTTTATTTGTAAGCTACCGATTATGGACATACAAGCTGCTCCTTGGCTATTGGCCCCGACTTTTACCATTTTGCCCCCAAACTTCGAGTTATCGACGATCTCGGCCTCCAGCGGACCTCGGACCAACTCTTCAACCCCATCTGGTTTCTAGTGCCCCGAGTCTATGAACACTGGTGTTGTGATCCGGTTTTGCACACTTATTCAACCGTAAACCGTAAACTGAGTACCGCGCTGTGTATCACCCACAACTTTGTTCAAATGTCTTATTTTGTGCTTTCTAGAGTTAGCATGTGGCCCTAATCGCTTTGCTGCCTCTTTGTGTGGCAAAAATGGGATTGGCAAGCACATTTTAGCCTGATATTGGCAAACATAAACTCATTTTCTTCCGGAAACCATAAAAATTCCTTCAAATCGTAATTGATATTATGGTGGATGCAATCTGCATACGTTTATCCTAAATTACTATGCGTTAATTGCTTATTATTCAGAAGACTTTCCTAAATCTTAGTTTTAAACAAACGTATACCCTAAATTTGATTATTTTCAAATGATTGATAAACCCTACTGCAAGGAAACCTGTGATGTTGATTATCCTTCGACAAACAAATTTTGGATATAATTTTGATTGAGCTCAGCGACAGCAATTAATAACCCTTTAATATACAACCATTTTGTACGTTTGTGTTTCTTGTAATATACATACATAATCTGTTACACCTTATACCGTTTACACAGTGTCGGGGTGCCGGGCGCAGTGAGCCGCTGAGGGTATGCGCATTTTTAAATTCGGCGGAGGTACTTGAGGTAGTGGAGCCTGTCTAAGCTAGAACACTACTCCCGCTCTCCAGTGTTTACCCTTCCAAGCAGACTGAAGCTTAACCTTTACAAGTGCCGTGAGATATGCAACACCACCAACACCTATCTTATAATATAAAGATAAATCTATTTGGTTCGTTTAGTTGAATTTGAATAGTTTTAACTTAGGCGCCAATACGCATGCATCCGAAAGAGTGCGACACCCTCGTGCAGGAGGATCCGAATTTTGGTGCCACATCTACAGTGGGCATTTCGGTTATTTGCTCTACTGAATCCGATCAACGCCCAAACATGTGCATCAGTACGAGTCGCCGAAATAACGCACCGGTTTCAAAAACTGCCTTTTTTGAGCTAGGTTTCAGCGTAGTTTTGAGGTTTCCTAAAAGTAACAGTTCATATACAAGTGAACAGCGTCTTCAGCGAAGCTCTACAAATTCTTGTAGCGAACGACAACAAAGAACCAGCAACTTGGGGAAGCAAGCACCAGGTCCAAAACCATGGATTTGCATAAATACACCCTATTATTAAATATTGTTTTTTTTTATCTTTTGAAAACAGCACCTTGCATCATATTACAACCTGTTTTGTGATATTGCTCCTCAAATGCGTAAGGCAAGTTTGGAACCGCACCTAAGTCATTGTTTTAACTCGTGACGTTGGCAGCCCTGAGAAAGTACCATACTACATCGCGAAACTCGACAAAATACCGCGCGGAAACCCGGTTATTTGATACTGTTGAATGTTTGCGTATAAAACACAGTTATTTTGCTGTCTTGTAATATTGTTTAAATATAATTGTATTTCAGACATAATGATGCTATTATTGTTTGAGTAGTAAATTGATGTCGCACTCAGCAAATGCCCGTAGTTCATATATTATTACTAACACTATTGTGCTTAAAAATGGCCATTTATTTTAGGATCGAATTCCTTTTGCTGTATCGTTTTCTATGTGTGTATTTGAAGAACAATAAATATTTGTGCTACGTTGATTGTGAGAAGATTCGCTTTTATGTGAGTAGAAGATTAGAGCGTACATTTTCAGTTTTACGAACCAGATGAGTCAACTTTCAGAGCTTTGTTGTGTTGATTATACATAACTACGACTGAGAAAACAGAAAGAGGTCACTTGTTGTAAACTGAGCTAGCTAGCAACAAAAGAACAAATAAGTTACAAAAATGAAACACAACTACGTGGCTACGCAGCGCTTGATTACAAAACTAGGAGACTAAAGAATCAAACTCATAACCCAGGTTTGCAACCAAATATGGCTCATCCATATGAAAGACTGCACCAACAGATGTAGTAACCGCTATATACAGTAACTCTAATATCTCACGCGAGCGGAATTTTTCTTACGAGAATACAGCGTTCCCTTAAAATATTTACAGACCATCAAATACACCAAAATCTGGCACGATCCCAAGCTGGGTTTGGAAAAGGGAAATGCATACAACTTAACACAGCTTATTGAAAACGACCGCCAATTGACTACCAAAAAGTCTTCGACTGCGTGAAGTGGGTGAAGCTATCGCCAGTTCTTTTAGAAATGTTCCAAAATATCTACTATATATAAGAAAAAATTTCTAATTCAAAAAGCCAAGTAAAAATAAACAATACAGAATCATGGCTTTTAATGTGCATAGAAGTGTCCTACCTCTCGCCAGAGTTATTCAATATATATGACGAGTAGATCATAAGAAGTGTTCTGGAACTCTTTACGGATTATTCGTAGAAGGTCAGATCTTAACTCGGAGGTATACGGATCAAACGCAACACTAATAACACTAAAAGAAAACGAACTGGTAGTATTATTAAAACGCAGAAGATAGAAGACAGTCGTACTAATCAATAATGAAAAACATAAAATTATGATTATAGACCGACAGAATTCTCTACAACTAACTGGTGTTTTAAACAACTTTGAAACTATCAGCAAATTTATAAATACGCGATTTACTATTAGCAACAATGGCAAAGAAGAGTCGGCATGGAAAAAAGTGCAATGAGTGGCTATACTAAATAAAAAGACCATTCAATGGCGAACGCCACAAAAAAGTGACTTATTGTCTTCATATTTTTGCACGATGCTGAATCGCGAACAATACAAATGGCTGACAGCAAGAAAATAAATGCGTTCCAAATTTAGTGATGGCCACATATGCATTTCGTCGACGGTACATGGTATCAACGTCTCCATCTCACAACGACTGGGCGTTCAAGCAAGGCTGTCTACAACCTACTCACAGCATATTATCTATTTAGTTCAAGGAGATTGATAATTTCCGGGAACATTGAAGACCTTAGGTTTAAAGGCAAGTCCACGATACGCTAAGCTGATAAATTTTCACATCTCCATGAGAATACCGCAGAATCAGGTGATAGGAATCAAAGAAGGCTGCTACCTTCAATATTGAGGGGGAAATCATTTTTCCATAATAGCTGAGAGTAGTTATTTATGTTATAAGTAATTTTTAATTTCTACAGCCATCGTGGTGGATTTATTTCCAGTCTACTATGGCTTTACACTAAGTGGGAGTTGCGCATTCTTTGGGGATGAGCGACTGACATTAAAAAAAAGTCTTGGCACAACGTACGTGTCGTTGTGCGTTGTTCTTAGGTAAAAAGTAGATATACACGAAATGATTTTATCGTTAATTAGAGTGTTAACCCGAAAATGGTTAGTGCTGGATATGCTATTACTTCCCACAACGTATTGCGAGTAACCTGAATCTGTATGTGTGACGTTCGTGAGAGGCACGTTCGTGGACATCCTACTGGCTTCCTGAACAAACACTCACCATCGGACCTCTTCCCAAGGGCAATTCCTTATTTGCAAATATTTTCACTTACATGCATCCAGCCACTGTTCACGTTTTCAAGTAAGTGCCAATTAACTGTGTACTTAGTAAGTACGCATTTGCGACGCTACGAAATAAGTTTCATAGCGTCGATATTGTTTCGTAATGTCATCCGCCAGAGATCCGGTCAAGCCTGAAACTGAGAACTTCCCCACCGTATTCTTGAAAAATTTCCATGCAACGAGTCATTAAAGGTTGGTGACGAGAGCCCAAAACGATCAACTTTGTTGCAGTTCTCAAGCCACTAACTTAGAGTAACCCGATACATGAGATGTTTGTATTCTGGGCGATAAGCGTTTGCTCAAGACCGTGTGACAGTTTTGCTGCCGGAAAGGAATGCGATGAAAAACAAATAAACAGGCGAACTAATTGTAGGGAGAATTCAAATTGATTTCGGCGGAGGTTAATGAATGCTAAGGATAATTTGTTCTTTTTTTATTGGAAATAATCTTTGTGTATGTGCCTGAACAAATTAAATGTTATTGTCAGAGTGTTTTGAAGTTGGTTCTAACACAAGAGATAGTGGCGCTTTTTAGCTACGAATTAAGATCATTTTAAAAGAGTTTTATGAGTGTTGAGCTAGCTAGATGAATAAAAAGGCCATAAAGTAAGGACATATTACAAACATAAGGCACGAAGGTAGGTCAGCAAAACGACTCAGTACAAGCCATCAAGAGTATATTATACCGAGACAAAAACATCGCACATATAGACATCTAAGTATCGGAGAATTAAAACCCAAAAAAAATGTGACACAAGGGGGAATTTTGGACCTGATGTTGCTAACAATATTAACATTGCAAAAGGCTCTCAAGAATAACATTGCGGAGCAATTATCGGATGCTCATACCTAGGACTAGTAGTAGTAGGAGCATTTTGATATTTTTATATTTTCATCGACGACTTAATAGTGGTAGAAAGTTGTTGTCGATAAATCCCCGTTTACATGTAACAAGCGTTCGTTGGTGTAGATAGGTAGATAAATGCTTTTGTTCTTGTTTAGGCGCCACCTAGTGTTAACGCTGACGATGCAATGCAAAGTTTACTAAAATAATCTTCTGGCAATTGGAATGTGTGCGGCGTTCAGCTCCGAAAGTTGAACCTTACCTTATTTCTGACTTTTCAATATGATTACTTTTAGTGTTCAACTCCGTTATTTTGACTCATTTCTATAAATTTTGGGAGTGCGCAGGGTACTGTACTGCACTTTACAAATGAAAACGATGCAGGAACTTTTAAATAACTCTATAAATATATCACTCATAATGTTACATTTTAAGCTGGTAGCCTTTGCAGTTGTGATCGCAACAAGTATTTCCCAAAACGATTTCTACTAACTATACCTGCACCTTATCAGTAAGACTAAGTAAGACTTTAAACACATTTCAAATGAGCGGCAACTTTCACAAGTAAACCAACAAGTTTATCTTACTTGCTAAAACACGTGCCAAAAGTGACGATAATTTACTCGTACAAAATATTACTCCAGCACATTATAACATACTTAAAACTAACGGTACGTGACTTATGCCACACTATATAACAAATATAAATCAAACTTAGCTGAGCATAGTCTCTGATCAGCAGTGAAGTAAAAACCAAAAAAAAAGTAACAGGGTCGTCTGGCAAAACCATGGCGCCAAAGTTAAGCAATGAGGGCGGGCTGCGCCAAATGAGAGCAAAATTTGGAAGCTTTTTCAGGAGACCAAAGACGAAAGTTTTATTAATCCTACACGCGATGTGGAGCAATATTGTTCAGAACTTCACCAGAAAAATGGAGAACGGTAGCTGAAAAACTTTCCACGGACAGGCTGAGCGATGAACGGGACGTTTTCATCAGATAAACGTCGACGTCTTTCCTTTAAATGCGATAGAAGATCGATACGAAATTTCCATGGTACATCAAGACGGCAACTTAGAATTTCACACTTAGTAGCCTACGTTTTGTGGAAATTGGATAGATCCAACGATCGTAAATTCAACAAATCGTCAAGGTAAAGCTTCACAAAAAAGCTGAATTTAGTAACTATACATTCACATTACAACAGAAAAACCTTCGCTTGGCTGTTTCTAGTCAACTTTTAAAATGCACGACACCAGACGAACGTAATGATTGACCTGCTTTTCCCCGAGCTATATCTCAACGTCCAGGCTCTACAAAACGAAAATACTAACCGCTTCTTTTCATTTTTCTTTGAGAGGTAAATAGATGTGGCGTTTAGTTTTTAAACGATCCTAACAAAGTTTTTAACATTTTTAAAATATATATACAAATTACAAAACTTAACAAATATATAGGACAGAGGTTTCACAAGCTAACACATTACGCTATTTATGCGCAATAGTAGAAGAAAATAAACGTTTTAAGAGGTATACAAAACTCTGTATACCTTCTTTCTATGTGCAAAATAAGTTTCAAAGAATATCAAAATTAGAATTTTTAAAACGTCTTTTGTACCGACATTGATATAGGTGCAAATTTTAGGTTGTAAGCAAAAGATTAAAAAGTAGACTTTATGTCTTCGAGATGTAATATCTGGGTAAACAAGGGGGTGATTTAAGTGAAACAGGATACGTAATAGGGTAATAGAAACTAACTTGGAGGTGAAAAAATTAAACTTGACGATAAAAGCATCTGCCCAGCGACGCACAATTTCGCAAGTAGCTAGCCACGGCATATCCCTACCTGAATTCCCCTAAATCTTCTGGGGTTTGAACCCGAGGAAGGCTTTCTCGTTGAGCCCTTCGAACCCAAAGCCGCTGTGAGATCCGCTTGAGCCTGCGAAGCAAATTTCCGTCAGAGCCGACAACTGAAGCACCCCTTTCCTCAGCAAAACGAGCCCACAGAACCAACCCAGACTTAGCCTTACGCTGAAAGGCGAGCCACCGTAGGTCTTCCAGAGCTCCAAATACCTTCCTGAACTCCAATTGACAACAGTTCTGCTGGCCGCCGCGTTCGATACCAAAAAGAACCTCCGAAACCCGTCCTGAAAGTATTCTCCAGGCCGCCGTGTTAGGTACCCGAGTATTCCTCTAATAGCCATCCCTTAAATCGGCTGCAGTTTTTGGTACCAGGAGATATCCCGCCATATCCTGCATCACACCAGCTGAGGCACAACTGCGCCGTTGAAAGAAAACTTTTAGGTTCTAAAAAGGCCATTCACAAGCCTTGCCACCAACGTAGCTAATTAAAGACACAACTTACGTGGGGCTGGTGTCTCCTTTTAGCCATCGACCAGATCCTGCGCCCCGCCAAGCAATGAAATCAAAGCCGGCAGGCAGTTCACAGCAGGCTCAGGCCGAAAAGTCGACCACGCTCGGTTCATTTTGAAGGTACATTTTTCCTAGTATATAGTTCGCTGACCAGACCAAATTGATGTCAGACGTAGCACTAACACTACACGACATTGAGAAAGGACCCCTAGGGGTAATTACACGTAAGTAGCAGCACACGGTCGTATCAACGTACGCAACAGGCAAATATTGTTTGTTCCAGTTTCAGTTACAACAAAGCGCAACATCGTGGCCAAGGCACTCCGACCTGAACTAGCCCTCTTCGCTGACGTTCCACACGTTTTAAAGTCCCCTTTAGGCGCATGAACAGCGTACTTTATTTATACTGTACATCGTTTCATACTTAGCTTTATTTACCTCTAAAGTGTTCTGAATCTAACCAATCGAAACAGTATACGAACTCTTGGCTACTGGCTACCTGGAAAAAACAACATAAACAACAGAAAGTGGGCGACAATTTCTTAAATACTTTGCTACTACTATGCTTTTACTACTTATATTTAGTGACAAAAATTAAAATAAATAAAATGAAGAAAGAAAAAATAAGATATACGTTGTAAACTCTGAAGAACACTAAATAAACTGATATTATGATCATACTCTTTATTTGCCCATTATCGCGTTTCCGGTTGATAGTTTTTCTAACCTCAAAGTTTTATTTCTTTTGTGTGGAGAGTGAACCAAGTTATGTGCACTTACGCCCTAAGATTGGCCAGCTGTATTAGCCTGAAGTTGTTTATTTTCTTGTCTTGCCTTTGTATACTCATTAACATTTTTAAATATGTAATATTATTCTGGAAATTGACAGCATGCACATAAATTTCAGTCAATTATAATCTTAAAATGTTTATAAAAAGTCTGAAAGATTTCCTAACAAATTTCAAAATAGTACGATTAAATCCAAGAAAAATCTTTAGTACTAAATCATTTGTACAACTTTTACTTGTATTTCTTTACCAATCCCAAGTCTTTTAAATTGAATTTTCGCTGCTAATCTGTAATAAAGCCATAATGTAAAAAACGAGGCCGTCGCTTCTGTAAAACTAAACCTGGCTATCCGATAAGACGGGGAAATTTAAAATTCCAATTCAGAACGCCAACACAACCCCTGATAGATTCACCTGTTTTGTAGCTTCCTCTGGATTACATCAACTTCTTTATATCTGAGCGAGCCTGGCTAAGAATTAAACTAATTAATCCCCAGCAAAAGCAAAGCATGGAGTCTGCAATCTATTTTATTTTAGCATTTTGCAATGCTGAGTGGTCCAGATTAAAGTGTGCGCCGTATTTATTGTACTTTTTACTCGTTCGCTGAAAAGACTTTAAGAATTTGATAAGCAGTTTTGTTTTGAAATAAAATTCCTATGTTATTCCTTTCGTGCATTCCCTTTGTCTGTGGAACACGTTTTAAGAGTCATACAGGAGTTTTGCGGTGGGCGATCCGTATCCTTAGATTTATTAAGCCTTCCCCTTTTTAAACAACCAAGATTAAAAATTTCTACGTGGCCTTACATTCTGACCTAATTAAAATACAGCCCCTCCTCTTATCCTTTTTAAAATGTGTTTTTAAGTCATTGTATGGGTCGAGTCTAATTAGGATATTTATTAGCGCATAAGATAGCTTTCAATTTCGTCAAATCTAAGTGTGCAGCATGATAAAGTAGAGAAATCCATTAAATTCCAGTCATAACTGAAAATAATTACATGTAATATTTTACTTCTTCCGTTGGATTTGTGGCAAAATGCGGAGTATTAAGAATTTGAAAATCCGAAATCCTTTCTCATTTCGTGTTTAATTCAGATAAACCCCAATGGAAATCAGAATTAAAACGTAGTTTTCTTGTGGATGCAAGCAGTTGTCCCTTACATTCCACCACAGCCGCTTAATAAGCTGAATTTACTCGTAAATGCCAGATTTAGCAAAAGCGGTAAAGAGAAACTGACGAAATGTATTTTAGAGAATTTATAATTTTCAAAAATTAACACGCTATACTTAATTTTCTTCCAAAATGTTACTTCCAAACCATAGTTTGTTAATTAAAATTTAAAAAATACTATGTTTAAGTTACACAGATTCAAAATTTTCAACGTTCGTCCCGTTTTAGTCCATTTTTAAGTTTAGCAAGTCGCAATATAAACGTGCGTGGTGGAATTGCGCTAACCCGCTCTTTCTTTGCCTTTACTCCTTCTCTTATTTAAATATCTCTGTTATTTTATAATCTGTCTCTGTCTTTACTCTTAAATCTATCGCCATTCTGCGTGCGTTTTATCAGAGCAACTCCAACAAATTACTCCCTGGTTGAGAGGGAGGACACACTTGTTACAAGATAGAAGTATAACGAGAATTTTCAGAAATTAATGCCTGAAATTATTATTGTTTCATGCTTCAGCTACAGCACTGGCATTTCTGGGCGGTTGAAACATGCAGCGAGGGTTTTCTTTGTCTAATGTGGGTATTGACACGATTTTTGGCAATTGAATTTTAATTGCGCTTTATCTAATTGCTTATTTTACTCTTTCTGATTTTATAAAATCAATTTGCAACTTTAACATAAGCTACTTTCACAAACAAGAGAGATAGGCTTACCCCAAGCTTTAAATATAGGGACAATTAGATTAGTAGTCCAGGGGTGGCACCTAATAACCTATTTTTCAGATTTAAATTTTAAAGCAGGTGCGTACGTACCCAAACTCCTTTATTATACGTTTTATTAAATTGTATTTGCAATTAACACTCGTTTTATGGTGCACTTATCCGCAAATCTGACAGAACGCATACATGATCTACACGAGCGTAAAGCATAACGTGCTTATTTGCACGAAAACGTTTACAGCCGCTTAGAACAAATATTTAAACCTTTAATCTTCTGAAAGTATAATTTTATTATTTATATTTGTAATATAAATGATACTATTTTTAAGATCGACAACCCATTATTTTTTCATTTGGACGTTGTCATACGACTCTGGAACAAATAAAATACTAAAAAAACACTATTTACAAAACTGACAATTTTTTAAGTAAGTACCAACTCTTCACATGATACCGATCCTAGATGCCTTTTTAAGTATAAAATGTAAAGATATTTAATCGACTTTAATAATAGTCTCAAAAAACCTTATTTTATAATTAGGAAAATAATAGAATTACATAGCTGCAGTACAAGAAGTAAGATGGGTGGGAGAAGGCGAGATAAATAAAAAAGAGTCTAAAAGTGGAAGGAACGGAACAGATTTTATTATAGAGAAAAACTATGCTGAGAATGTTTTACACTTTAAAGGAATCAATGGTAGATTGTCGTACTTAAAAATGAAAGGAAAACTAAATAACATAAGCATATTAAATGTATATGCACCTACTGAAGAGAAAACAGAAAATGAAAAGCAGGAGTTCTATGAAAAGCTACAAGGAACAAGTGATGATATACCAAAGTTCGACACGGTGATTATGCTGGGAGACTTTAATGCACAAATTGGCAAAAAAGATTGTTTTAAAATGGTAGCTGGAAATACATTACATAATAATACCAATGATAATGGGCGAAAACTATGCAATTTTGCTGCCCAAAATTTAAACAAGCGAATACATAAAAAGGCATGGAATGTGCCTGGACGAAATTATGGAAATAAAATTGATCATTTTCTAATAAATTACTACAAAAAAAATTCAGAAGTTAAAGACTTCAGAGGGACAAATACGGACAGCGAACTGGAAGCAGAGAATAATTAAACATGATGAAAACGTTCAACGGAAAGCACATGGGCATTTCGACAGTTTTAGAAAGAATAAATAAATATTAAATAAGCAAGAGAAGTAAAAAAAACAATTAGAAAAGGTAACCGAGCATTTGAAATGGACACATATAAAGGAGGGAATAAATAATGCAGCAAAGAACGTTTTAGCTTTTAAAGAAATAAGAAATCTCAGGAGTAGTTCGACAAAGAGTGCAGCACAGTAATTAACAAAAAAAGAGAATCAAGAATTGGAGCAATTAGAACAAAAGCAAATGAAGATAAAGAAGTTAATAAGACAACCAAGAAAGAAGCAGACAACTTAATGTAAAATGGAAAAAAATGAATAGAGCAGAAAATGGATGAAATTGAAAACAACATGAGAAAAAACAATAAGATTTCTACCGAAATATACGGCAAAAAAAAGAAAAATTGAAGTGAGGGCTATGGGATGGCAGGCAAAGGTGGCCAGACGCAAATGGCAATGAACAAGAACAAGAAAAAGAGGGAAATGATATAGTAATTGCAATCCCATCGGCGGAAGAAATTACTAAAGCAATTGAAATAATTAAAAAATGAAAGGCAACAGGCACAGGTAAGATAAGAGGCGAACTGATAAAATGGGGTCGATATCAACTCGATAATAGAATATGTAAATTAATTCAAGAAATTTGGATAACCGAAAGATTTCCACAGGAATGGAGGATAGGAGATATAAGACTGAAGCAAGGAAATAGGCAAATGTCCAGTAATTATAGATGAATCACGTTAGTCAACACCTCATATAAAACATTTTCTAGTCTGCTACAACATTATATAAGTGAATACGCAGAATTAGAGATTACCAATGTGGGTTTGGTCCCAACAAATCGACGATAGATGCAATTTTCTCAATCACTCAAATAATGGGAAAAACATATCAACATAATATTGATATACTACAATGAATAGGGGCCTCTAAACTACGTGCAAATAAAAATATGCAATGAACGGCTCTCTTACCCTTGGTATTGTTATTTGAAAATTATGATAATATTTAATTTAATTCACCTGTTAATCAATTATCGCCTTTTATTGAATTACGGCTGTTTAAAATGAGATGTAATATTTTAATGCACAAATAAATGGTTGTATGCCCTGTTTAATGTTTCATTCAACTGCAAAATTCAATGCACTAACTCATCAGCAAACATGAACTCGCTCAGGTGGAATCAGAATTGTACTATATTTTCAAGTTTGATCTGAATTTAAATATCTCAATTCAAAGTCGGTAGTTCAAAGGTGCGGTTCGTAGTAGGTAGGTCAAATAATTGTCCAACTGACAGATGACACAAATTTGTTGATGGTGCAAACTGCGTATCTGAACGTTTTAAAACTCGTAGAAATATTGTGAAAAATGCGTCAGGTAAGTCATTTAAATTTTTCCCGCTTGGCAACTAAACTCGTTTTTGTTTTAGGATGACGTCAAGACTGCTCCTTCATTATTTAGAAGCGGAAACGACGCTACTTATAGCAATTGATTTATGAACGCTTGACTTCTCGCTGGATTTGCAAATTTTGGTAACGCCACTCGATTTTTCGATATTTAGAACGTCGCTGGAGCTCTGCGAACGCGCTAAACTTATTCGCCAAGGTTTGTTTTCGCCTTATACTGCGTTTCCCGGCTCTGATGCATAAATTTCAGGTACCCTACCTTTTTAAACTTCGGGTCGTTCTGCAATGTAGATGCTTGTAGGTGATGCTGCACGAATTTCCAGCTGGAGACGGTCCCCTCGCTGCTAATGTTGACGGTGGCCCTCTTGCAGACTCTGCAGACGTCTAGGAGTACAGGCCTCTGGCTCGGGATGCTTACTTTTACCGGGAACGAAGCTGGAAAATCCCAGTTGAAACGGCTGCCGATGGCCGCGAAATGGGATCGTAGAATTTTCAAACTTATTTGTGGTGTAAAGCTTCACAAACACTCTCATATGAACACTGACACATTGGCAATAAAATGCAGTAGTCTTTACTTGTTAAAATGTTCGTTTATTATGATAAATTTGTAATTAAAAGTGGAGCGAATTTCCTACAAACTTCAAGACAAATTAATTTCAATTGCTCTTTTCTCTGATAATTAAAGTTGTCTCTTTGCGATTGCACACACAAACATTATTTTAAAAGTCACTGCTCTGCTCTGTTTTACTTTGATTTTTTAAATGCACTAATTATTGAGCTCCGCACTTTCATGTCTCTCGCCACAATCTGTTGCCAATATTTAGCAATTGCCCTCTTGCAAATTCTTTCTATTCTGCTTCATATCGGTTTACCTTTCTGCTATGCTCACAATTTTCACCATCTTATGCTTTGACTTAATAAACTTACGCTCTGTTAAAATTGCAGCCAACAAACCATTTGTGTCAAATAAATTTTATGCATGAGAACAGAAGAGCATCGAGCGATAAAGAAACTGATGAATTGTAGACCCTTGGAAAATCGTCCTAGAGGAAGAATAAAGTTAAGATGGATAGACCATGTGATAAGTGACTTAAGAGTGATGGGAGTAATGGGCTGGGGAGAGACAGTTAAGGACAGAAAAAAATAGAAAGCTATAGTGAAGAGTGCCAAACAACATAAAAACTTCTAATCATAAATTTAAGTGAAATAGGGAGTCTGTTAAAGACGGTTAAGATTCCCGATGAGAATTTATACCTAATAATAATAATAATAATAGAATTGCATAAACCTTAGATATTCTGTTATTTAAGATAACATTTGATTTGGAATTCAAAATATTTTGAATGAGAATTTTTTTAGAAAACATTAGCTCGAGCTATAAAAACTTTATCTGCCATAATCATTATAATAAGGGCCTAACACAATTAATAACTTTTTTTGTTGAATTAAATATTACTAAAGTATCAAAACGTGTACTGGTAGAGCAAAGTTAAAATACGCAAAAGAAGAAAATCAATGCTTAACGAAGAATCTACAAAAAAGGGGTAAGAAAATTTTTTTATCAGTAAATTGTTTGACGATTGTATATAATTTTGTGTTATTTACTATGTGTATTTTAGAATAATGCAAATCTACTCTGTTTAAGCTGTTGAGCAATACCCAATGTATGAACACAAAAAAGTTGTCTCTATACACTCTCAGTCGTTAATGTTGTAACCATGTGGATTATTGACTTAACGATAAATATTATTTGACAATTATTCTAATAAATAACCTATTCATATCAGCAACGAGCAATCTGGTACTTGTTCTCGGTAGAAACATTTGCATACATTTTCAAATTGTGTACTGCCCCAAAATTGGCTTTATCTACTGTAACATTTTTTTCTACTATTGCACCAACAATTTCACTAGGTTCTTTATTGAATAATTGTTCAAAAGAATAAGTGATGTGTAAGGACATTGGAAAACATTCGAAACTCGCTTATAATAATTATTTTCTTCTTCTTTTTCCTGTTCTTTTTCTTCTTAGTGCATGTATTGGTATTTCTTTTTCTGTGCAGTCGTGAATAGCTTGCTGCTCTTCTCAAGAATATCATCTTCAATTATGGTATTTTTGGTTCGTTTCCTTTTGTAGGGTGCAGTTTTCACTTACGTAGAAAATACTTGGTACAGTGATAGTTTTATAATAGTTATTTGTCTACTAAGTGTGGAAATGAAGGTTCTTCTATCACGAGGTGAATTTTCTTCGAATAGTGCAATAACCTAATTTCTACACGTGGCAGACAAAATATGTTTTCTAAAGAGTCAATTTTGTAAATCAATAAACACGTCGTATCTCCATTTTTGACTGTTTTTGAAAACAGTTAGGAAATATTCATTTCCAAACTGTCTTAAAAAAGTAGGGAAAGGTATGTCATTTTCTAACTAAAGTTAATGCAAATTGATATGGAAAAGTCGAAGTTTCCCTAACAACTTAGATTTTTTTTATTAACGTTTAATTGAATGTATCTCTATATACCTTGTTAGGATGTTGACTAAAAGGTGTGTACATTCATACTGGAAATAAGGATTCCAAATAGCAATATTTCTACGAAGGATTTGTTTATGTCTGATAATGCTTGCTTCATTCCTTTTGATAGATCTTCCGTCAAAGCTTAGTTTTAATCTTAAAGAAGCGCATTCTTGAACACAATTTTTATGTTCACTGAGTTTATCATTTAAAGGTCTTCTTGTTTCAACCATGTAATTTCGTTGGCATTCGTAAGGTATTCTGTAGATTCAGGTTTTGGAATTGCATGGCTTCATTTTAGGCTTGTGTTGATCAAAATTATACTCTGGCTATTGTTAGGTTTTGAGGTAGTATAAATTTGATACTTCTTGACATTTTCATCGCTACGAGAGAACTCGTGGAGACCTTATTGTAACTTTTAGAATATTACATTTTGATTTTGGAGGTTTACGTGAAATATTCAATATTAATAACGATAACCGTTTTACGGGCATAGATTTAAACTTAAAAGAGAAAACTTTAAATCAAGAGCACGACAGTTCTTTCTATCAAACAGAGTTTTCTTAACTTGGAACAATTTACCTGAGGAAGTGGTAAGCTCCGACAATGTAAACACGTTTACAAATAGACTGGACAATGCATAGTTTGTAATTTTTTCTTTTGTTTTGTCGGCTTTGATACTTTCATAATTATATTTTTTTTTCTAATGTATAATTTTCTTGTTATTTGTACATCTTACTTGTTACCGTTATACTAGTTTAACCTGTATATTTTGTATTTGTGGGGTTATATAGGACTTAGTCCTCCCCCCTGTATTTTGTTTAATAATAATAATAATAATAATAACTTAATTTTTTTTATTCATCACATATTGCATGAAGGAAGGCCAAGAAGATTATAATTCTAAAAGTAATTAAGTAATTTCATTATAATATAGGGATAAGTATATAAAAATTATGTTTACAAAGTATATGGGCTACCTGTATATTATTATATACTTTATCTATTACAGAGAACCATTTCAAATTCTGTATCAGTTAATTAAGTACATAGACAAACTTGAAGGGGCGATTCCTTAATTAATTGTAGGACAAAAAGTTTATATAAACATGGGTCCGCAACGATTCCGTTTTCAAGATACAAGTTTAAAAATTCCGTATACGAAATTCATGTCAGCCATTTCAATATTGGTAAACTTAACCATTTTTAACGAAAAATAATAACCAAAAATGCGTTTAAAGAACTAAAAATGATTGTTTTTATAAACAAAGTCAAGTTGTTTAAGAAAACAAATTACTTCAATTATTTTTCAAGGCACACCTTGTTTTATGGAAAACACACTGTATCTCGAAAACGAAGCCGTTGCGGATCCATGTTTATATGAACTTTTCTTCTTAGAATTTATCAAGAAATTACGCTTGGAAGTTTGTCTATGTACTTAATTAACACCTTCTATGTACGCAAAAAAGGTAAAAGTATCCTTAATTTTTACTTTATTCTATGGTTGCACGGAACTTGAGACAAAATTTAAAATCGTTGTCTTAGTTGTACAAACAATTTTATGGTTTCCATTTACCTACAACTAATTGCTTCCATTTTCAATACCACATAAAAGTGGTTTTGATTAGTGCGTATTTTGCAACGATAACTTATTTTTTCTACTCCAAGTAAATGTGCTTTTATTTATTTTATACAAAAAATTGTTGGTTTTATTATCAAAAAGGATATACTCTGCCAAGGGAAACCAAATTATGAAGTATGTGCGCTGGCGTTTCTTAAGTAAATAAGTGCGGTGTACCGTTTTAATGCAAATAAATATTTAAAGACTTTCATTTTTACTGATTCTCGATTGTCTATATTTAGTTCAGTTCCATGTAAACTAATAATGCAGATGTTATAGGAGATTTTTTTCCATTTCCTAGATTTGTACTAAGAGGAAGGCTATGCTAACCTAAAATCAATTTTTCCATATATAAGATGTTTTTTTATTTATGTACAGTTACGGCCAAAAAAATTGGTATGTCTTATTAAAAATTTTACTTTAATTTAGTTGTTATTGTTATCTTTCAAAAATTTACTGAAAATACATATTATTACAATATTGTTGATAAAGCAAGAATAACTGCTAATGCAGAACTGTCCCACTTTTTTTGGCCATAACTGTACAGATATTGCAGTGACTGGCTGTCTTTATATTTTATGGGATAAAATGAATAATGTAATTAGAGCAAATCACCACTATGCTCAGGGTACTTTTACAAACTTTGCCTGTCAGTATTTTAGGCTAATCAAAAAGAAATGTATTTATTATACGTTAATAAAATGGTTAATTGCCCCTTTCTATATTTTATCGAATTGCAATAATATTCTGAGCCAGCTCCTACAAGAACACAAAACTACTCTCTCAGGTTGGGTTCACATCAGATTTTATTTGAAATTTTGTTTAGAATATTTGACTCAGCGTAGCTCATATACGCAATTTTAGTACAACAGCTTTACTAGATCCGGTTACTCATAACCTCACAAACTTGACATTTACTGCAGAAAGTCATTTGGGAAATTCTGCAAGAAACCATCAGGTAAATCGAATTAAAATTCCCGCGTAGCAACAACTGACTCGATTTTGTTTAGATATGACGCCAAACGACGTTATTTGTTTTTTTTTTGTTTTTGGCTTCCTATGATGGCCTCAAATTCGTGCAAAAACCGCAATTTCTACTGACGCCATTCAAATTACTCAAACTGAGACGAATCTGGACGCTTTTAAATACGATGGACCTCTTCCACAAGATGTCATCTAGCAGTTCACTAGCTTTCCCGGCAACCAAACAATCAAAACAACTCCTATCTTTAAAATCTGCCCGAATTTCGCCACGGAGATGGTTGCAGGTAACTCCGAGATCCTAACTCGCTTGAAGTGCTTCCTTGGCAGCAAATCTTGTTCAGGATGCTCCTCATAACTCTCTAGGCCATTGGAAGTGCAAAACCTGGCTTCTACAGCTCAAATTGTCCGTTGTCGACGTACGGAATTCTCAGGTGTCGGTGCCGTTTCACAGCCGAAGTCGATTTGGTAAATTTATCATTTTACGTAGTAGAAACTTCTGCAAACACTACCACAGATGCCTAGTAATGGGTATAAATAAATGGTACACTTTTTAACTTGGTAAAACACTTTTTATTATATTAAAACATTAATCTAATGGAGCACAATTTTGTCCAAACTTGTCAATTTACAGCAATTTTCTTATTTTTGATAACACAGCATCGAGATTGTTTGTTAGCCGCGATATGCAATTGTTTATAGGAAATTAGTTTTAGTTACAATTTTACATCAAGGAATCACATTTGATAACATGTTTCTTAAATCTAAAAATTGTCTTTATTTCTTATAGCTAAAAATTGTGTTTTCTCGTCACATAAAACGTTCTCATAATCACTGCTCTGCTATAATCACTTAGGTTTTACAATGCACTGGCACTTGAGTTCAATTTTAAACACGTCACTGGATTTTCTTCAATTCAGTTGCCCTTCTCCTCTATTGTTGTTTGCAAATCTTATCTTATCTTGCTTCGATTTCCATCTATCTTTCAGCTTGCTTTTATTTTCACTGGCCAGTATTTGTATTAATAACTCTACGCTCATTCAGTATGCACATAACCAACCTTTTGTGGTATTTAATTATTTTTGGTCCGGCTTCAAATATGCTCAAACCTATCATATTACTTATTAGCCATCTTAAATTTTTCTTTTACTTAAACTTCAAATTCAATCCCTCTGAAATATGCTTTGCTTATGCTTGCCTTTATCCCTCTAATTATGCCTCTTGCATCGCATTTCCAATGCATTTAATAACTTCAACTAGTGTTCAAATTGCAATTAAATAAAATATTTCAACTCTGTGTTTTAATTGACTTTTTCAATATTTCTCACTACATACAGAGCTAAATTGTGAGCTTAAAACCATCTCCATATATCAACCAGAACAATAGATAGACGAGCATTAAATGAGAAAAGAGTGTCATTTTATGAACTCCACCTCAAACTGCTTTTACTTTTCAGTTAAAGTATAGTTGAGAAGAAGTTTTTTATGGAAATTGACACCACGACAACGTCTAAAACGCGATAGACTTAGACTATCTTCTAAGACGGAGGAAACTAGACGATTAGTCGACTGAGACTGGCTGTATAGGAACAAATATCGCATGGAAAGCAAGACACGGCCACGGATGTAAAAAGATGTGTACAAGATAAGGACAGCCAGTAATGGGTCTCGTTAATAGTAAGAGTTACAAATTTGGTTAAATGGGATAAACGTTGATTAATTACAAAACTAGACTAGAAATCCTTGATATGATTTTTCGTTTTTGAATTATCTTAAAAACTAATTTTTAGATTTTCTTTCAATGTTAAATCTAGAGCGAAACTGGCAACACTTGTTTATATCAACTTCTAATGGACGCTGTGATTAGGTTATCAACTTCTTTATCCGACGGTTCCTCTTCGAGTAACCATCATCTTCATTTTTTTTTAAATGCGGTCCTGATTCTCTGGTGCCAAATTATTCTAGAAACCCTTTTTATTCTGAATTCAACAATGTACCACACATTATGGTTTAATTACGTTTCGAGTCCTTTTTAACCATCATCAAGAACTTTTTGGGTACGGACCTGTGTCCTGAAGCATTTCATATTCTGATCAGCTTTTGTAATTTAAAGAAAGAAGTAATAAGGCACGCTGTATGCTTTTAATCTTTAATAATCACGTATGGTTCTGAAATACAAATAATTTTCAATAGTAATTAATTAATTTGTTGATTATTTTTCTTACCTATAAGCAATGATTATATTTCGAAATAAAAAACATCTAGTGTGGCTCAGTACTTTTTTAATTTAAATTACAAACATCGAATGAAATGATGTAGGACACAGGCCCGTATCCAAAAATGTCTTGGTAATGGTAAAAAAGAATTCGAAACCTAAGTAAACGATAATGTGTAGTATATTTTTAAATTCAGACTAAAAAAGGTTTCTAAAATTTGTCATCAGAACATTAGGACCGTATTTTAAAAAAATGAAGTTGATGATGGGTCCTCGAAGACGAAACGTAAAATAAAAAGCTAATAACGTCCACTAAAAGTTGATATAAAAAAGTTTTATTCAGTTCGCTTTAGCTTTAATATCAGCTCAAGAAAATTAGAATTATAAATCCAAATCCAGTTTGTTACAATAACTCAAAAACGAAAAATCACATCAAGGATTTTAGGCGTTATTTTGTTAATTACGCCTTTTTGCATCTGACCAGATTTGTATCTCTTACTATTAACGAGATCTCCACACTGACTCTCCTGATGTTGGACACACCGTATATGGCAAACCTCGCCGTTCGCGGGGGTTACGTTCCAGAAGAATGCCGCGAAGCTCAAAACCGCGATGCGCAAGTAAAGACATAAACGATAACAACGGCGTTAGGTTCCATAAACTACATTTATTTATACTATGCAACTTCAAAAAATTCAAAAATTTCCGGCAGAAACGCTCGAGAAGACAATAAAGCTTGAACGAAAATTCCATACGTAACATAAGTCTGCCGCTTGAATCTAGAGCTCGAATGTCCATTTGTTTATTCAAGTTATAATTTTACATTTTATTTCAGGTCCAATTTTGTAATAAGAGATTCAAAGGAATAGGCTCGATAAGTGTATTTGAAAGTTCGTGATAAATAATGTTATTTAGGTGTTCATGACATAAATCGCATACGTCTGCTTTATTTACTTAGTGTGTGAAAGTTGAAATAGTTAACGTTGGCAATTAATTTATAACAATTCCCACCTATAATTTATTTTCCCGGCTCTTGGTTGTGTTGTATTTTCATAACTTAATTTAATTAATGACTATCTCATGAGTTGGGTCTATACATCCAGCCAATTTATTATTAGAATGTGTAAAATTAGTTGACAATATACTGGATTTTACATAAATTGTTCTGATTTGTATCGACTGCGATCGTTTGTTTAGTTGTCTATTTAAATAATGGAATTTTCTAAATGATGGGAAAATAATCTAAAATGTGAGCAACCTCACATTTGAAGTACAGAGACAAATCAACGTTGGCTTAATTTTAAAGAATTAAGCGTTTGCTATTACATATCAATGCGTGGCCTAGGTGATATTACGTAAGTAAACAGCGCCACTTTAATACAAAACACTCAAAACGACGCAAAACGTGCCTCTAATCTTGATATTATGCTTTTGTTATAGATATTTAGGCCTTTATCAAGGCCCCAGCATGTTTTTCGATAAATGTGCCCTCGTATCGTCGGTTGGCCTGCCTTGCAAGCCTCCTGATAAATGGCCAAACCAATGCCTGTGGCTTGATCGATGCTACCAGTGCCAAACTCAGCTTCCGGTTCCAATTTTAGCTCCCGTCTCATAGTTATGGCTCCGCTGCGATGCATGATGGTTACCGCGTACCCTGGGATTTAAGACCTTCGTTTATTATTTGGACCACCAGCAAATCGCCATCAAAAACACTACCTAAATTCGATGTACAGCTGACGACCTTTCACCTTCTGCAGAGGTGAAAGACATTGAAGCAAAACCTCCGCAGCCTATCAAACAATACTCTACTAATGTGAAAACACTTTTTTGAGTTGGATAAATTCGTATTTATTATCTTTTTACTTCGATTTTAGGGGGAAGCCCGAAACACACACCTAAGCGTGGCTTCTGGCTTTCCAATTGTTTTTACATTGTTTCTTTGTTTGTTATTATAAACCTAAAGCTTGCTGTGATTACAATTTTATATTCACGTCAGGGCTAATGGTCTTTTATAACAATTTCAACCTCAAATTATTTCAAAGCTAATGCTATTTGAGTACATTTTTAAATTCAAATCATTACATTTATGGAATATTTTAAATTAATATTTGCAATGCCTGAATTATATTAATTTCTATCATAATTGTCTTGGCTTAAAGTGTATTCATTGCAATATATTATCTATTATATGTGAAAAGCAAAGAAACTTTGTCAATATCTCTAAATACAAATTTACAACTCCAAAGTAGGAAAACGAAAATGAAATAGTACTTTAGAACTAAACTGTATAGTTTCTCATATTGTCCACCATTGAAGTAGTTTTCTTAATATTTTTTTTTACTTGCTATTTGGAAAATTACTTACCGTCATTTAATTATTGTATCTATTTTTGTGAGAAAAAGCTAACTTTTCTCATTAATTCCAGTTAGGAGACGAAGTCCATTTCCTCATTAGTGGGAAAAGTAAATTAGTTATTTTTTCAACTAGCAGAAAACTTAAATATTAGTGTGAAAAAATAATTGCCGGACAACATGAAATAGCAGCACGACAGTATACTGGTTGCTAAGATGACAAGCATCCGAACGGGAACATATTTTCGGCCTAATCCGGAAAATACTTTAGGTAAGAATGACGTTATTAATTTTTACGTTTATTCCGAACGGAGAAAATGTACAATGTTTTATTCGTACAATAAAAATGATTTTAAGACTCATAGGATTACCCATAACATCCATATTTTGCACTAATAAAAATATTATTATTATAACAACTACTGCAAGGTGTAAGAGCAAGAAGTCTGGCTATTAATCCAACAAATGTTTATTGCCATTGCTCGCAATAACATTTCTATAAGGTATTATCTTTCGACATCCCACAGGGTAGAAGTGTTTTGAAATCATAAATTATTATTTTAATTTAAGAGGCACACAACCAACCAAACGTAATAGTTTTGAAATATGAAAGTACGCTGTCAATTTTTTCTCATAAATGTAAAACCAGGCCAGTTAATAGAAGCAAGAATTGTAATGGAAATCTTCTTGTCCATTTTTATAATATCCTAGCTATTAAATGATGTAGTTGCAAAATTTTTCAACGCTTTTATTATTATTATTATAAGTCGCTGAATGAAATACGCTCTCATTGAATATTGTATAATAAACGAGTAAAAATATAAAATATAGGGGTAAACATCGAATTCCCTCAATCATCGAAAAAACCGGCCAGAACACGTTGTGGGCGTTTTACAAGAAGCCACAATACGAATTTGGTGTTTTGGTTATTTTTAAACGTACTCAACGCGTTGTAGCTGTTTTGAAACAACCACGATGCAAAATTTCGTTAACACACACGTTCTGGTTAGTTTTTTGCGCTGATTGAGCGAATTCCATCTTTTCTCCTAACATATACACAGAGGTGTATGAAAAACAGCCAGAGCTGTGGCACTTATGTGTCATCCGATTTTTAAATATCAAAGTACAGACAGTAAGTAATATTTTTAATTCAAAATACCTCTGAGCATAGACCGTCAACTTTTTTCATACGGCAACTTTAATTTTTTATCTTTTTTCAGACTACGGATTTTTCTGAATACAACTATGTGAGAATATCATTTTTATTTATTCATACCAAAGGGTCCCGCTTGAACAAGCGTCCACGTACGATCAGTAGAGTTAAGCAACGCTCTTTCTGGTCAGAACTTAGATGGGAGTTCCACGGCTGCTTTTCTCGGCGCCTCGTGGTACGGCTGCCACGGAAATAGTTGGTCCCGGATGTCATAAAAACATCATGACAGTCGTTAGTGGGGTTGGAAGTCCCCATAAAATGTACAGCGATGCCTATAATTGGCCTAACGGCTGTTGGCTAAGTACCAAAATATAATTAAAAAAATAAAAATTAAAAAATCAATAAAAGTTACGAAATTTTTACACAATCACCCATCAGATGCAATCAAGCTGACTGAGTGCTGCATGTGCACGATGTTGAAAAATGAATGTAAAACCCGTAAAACTTCAACTGCTTAACATCTGCTATACCCAGACTACTTGCTTGCAATTCATGGTTGATTTGATACTACCGCAATGTGTAAAAATTTCGTAATTGTTATTTTTTCTTCTTCAATATGGCTGAAGGAAAATATGATATTCTTACACTACTGAATGCAGAAAAATCCGTGAAATCCAAAAACTGATAAACAAATTCTAGTTGTTTTTCGAATAAAAATTTGACTATGCTCAGAGACATTTTGAATTAAAAAAATATTGTTTACTTTTAGGTTATAACGGGCTCCGAATCATTTAATTTGATGATTGAATTTTTAAATTTGTGACGTTACAGATGCGCCATCCTAAAGCAGAGTTTCATCTGAAAGTGAGGTTCAAGAAATAAGGTCGCTGCGGTGTCTAGAATGGCCCTAGATTAAGAAGAAGAAATGTCACAGCATAAGCCCTTATATCTAACAACCACATCTGTACATTTTCAGAGACACAAATCAATATAGCGTTTCCTATACCTTTTTCAATATAAAAAACATCAGTTTTATTTCAAAAATATTAGTATGATGCTTAAGATGTTTTTACAGCATAATACTTAATCCGAATTGCAGAAGTTACAGCTCAATTGAAAATTAGTAAAATTACTTTCATAGAGATTTTAAATAGTTTGTTTAAATTTAAAAGAAGATTTTTTCTAAGTATTGAGAGAGATTTCGCATTCAATTTTTTTCCATGGTCAAATGTTCTTAACCCATTTAGGTAGTCTCCGTGGCCATTATTTCAAACTCTTGTACATGTAACTCCCTCTTCTCTGCATTCGCACATAATTAAAATCCATCCATAAAATGTCACATGGTCATGGCGATAGCGCTTCTTTAGTTGATGGATTACGAAGATTCAAATCTTTAATCACAATGCTTTTCAAACCACTTCCTCCAACATTTTTAAACGTTTGTAGCTAAATGATGCCCAGTTCTCCAATGTTCTTTGCTGATGGAAATTCAGATGATTTTTCTATATCCTGACTAGTAATAATAGACGTAGGCGTCATACATTTAATGCCTCCCATACTATAAAATGTGTCGTTTCCGAAATTTGCTCATCATGGTATGAGGAACATACGCCTAAACTGGAAAGCAAATTTATCAAATTGTTAGATCTATATTTTCTGTACAAACACACAGCAAGGCTACTTTGCACAGAAGCTAAAAAGGCACGCAATCTCATTGCCGAAATAATAGCGTGAGTAGTAACATGCTTTTTCTTTTAGCACGTTCATCATTCTTTGTTATTATTTGTTTTCATTCCTTCCCGAAACATGACCCACCCAACTTCATTTCTAGCTAGCGATCAAGTGTACTGCATCTGTCACCTTTTTTCGTTGCCAAATAACGACATTTCTTATTTTGTCTCTGATAATAACACCAAAATCTGCTTTTAAGAACTTTTCTTGGCTATATGGTACTGCGATAGTTTCTAGCTCATAACTTAATATTGGTAATATGCAGAAGTCGAAATCCGTTCCTTACAGTAGTTCATAGTTTACCAAAACCACTCCAGCCTACCCTAATACCCAGTAACGTAACGAAGTCCAAATTAACCCATGCGCAAACTCTTCATTATAGGCCCCTTCATACAATGACCTGTAAATTTTTAACCTCCCCCTCCCTTCCCAGTCTAAATGCCCAACGGCTTTGTTATTCAATATAAAAAACACAAGCAGAAATACAAGAAAAATATTTTTATTCTTATATAAATCGCCAACGCCAGCGTGACCAAGCGGTTAGAGCGTCAGGCTGCGGTTCCACGGTACGGGGTTCAATCCCCACATCTGGCAACTGGCGGGCGGGCCACCCAGTCATTTTAAACATTGGGTACTGAAACCACAGTTGTGGAAGTAAGAAAAGTAAGGCAGTTGTCGAAGGTGCACTGCTAACCACATCACCCAGTACTCCGTTAACGGTGAGCCAGATAACTGGGTTTCGGAAAGGCCATGTTCCTGCATGGAATGAAGTGCCTGAATTTTACTTTATAAACCGGGAAATGAGGGAAAATCATTAAACATAATTGCAGACTACAATAATTGAATAAAATAACAATACTGTGGTTTTCATATTATATGCTCGCAATCAAACCATTTAAAAAATATCTTCAATCTAGTGGGATAATTGTGACAATTCAACACATCTGTCAAATAATTCAAATAGACCAATGTCAATATAGCGTTGTTCTGTTTTCAGCCAATAAAAAAGTATTATATCAATATAACCACTAGTGGTTCCAAGCGGTATAATTTTTCGACATTTTCAATGTGATGACAGTTATTATAATTTTTCGTTTTGGTTGCTTCTATCGAAACGAACTCACAGCAATCCAAATTTCACGTCAAAATGTGCTTTCAAACTGAATTTTTACAGTTATATTCGTTGAATTTTCCCTCGAATACCATTCTTAGTCAAAGTTAAGTAGAATATTTTTGCGGTGGTATCACTACTTATGTCCATTGCGCTTGAGATTAGGACTCGTGCTAGCGCACTCGTCTTAATCGAACCTAAGCGCAATGGGCATTCGTGATACCACAGCAAACATATTCGACATAACTTTGACTACTCATGGTATTATAAGTGAAATATTTTTGATACCTTTGTTTGTTAATAGTCGAGATTTCATTATTAAGTAGTTGAAAATATACAGAATTATGTAAAGTTTGATATTCTTATAATTGGCTTACTGACCACTGAAATGAGAACTATTTGATACCCTCATTATTGGCAAAATATGGGACAGTCAGATGGAAAAGTGAGATACCCATATAACTTGACTATAATATGCCTTTCTAATGTTGAAATTGATGGTGAGACAGAGTGGATAAAATACATATAAATATTGTTTTTTCAATTTCTTGATTTTACGGAGTAACATTAATCTCAAAGTATGTGAAAAACATTTTTACTGCTTGGCTGTAAATAGTAATTTATTATACAAGACGATAAAGTTAAATTTTATCCACGAGTGAATCGTTTAACGTCGAGACGAAGTCGAGACGTTAATGATTCAAGAGTGGATAGAAATAACTTTATCGTCGTGTATAATACAATATTTTTTTCTATAGCAAGAAATTTAACAATTTGGAAAGAAAATAAGGACAGTCAATGACATTTCAAAATGTCAGTAGCTGGATTGGGTTGCTACGATAATACGAAGCTGTCATAGTTAATTTAAACAAAAGTTACAAAATTAAATTACTTTATCTATCCTTGATGTTAAAGTGCTACTTTATCTACCCTTGCTGTTAAAGTAAAGCTTAACCTTTTGTTTTGAGTTGATAAAAGCACACTTTAACATGTGCTATAGAAAAAAATAACTTAATCTGAACTTTCTGTGCCAGTGAAAGTAGGATAAGGTAGTTTGAGCAAAATGTTTTCCTTCGAGATGTCTGTAATATCTTCTACATTTATAAATACAAATTTATCGCCGATACACTACGTATCTGCGTGTCTGCGTATCTGTCTGTCATCTTTTTCATCGTCAACGATCAGGCGCAGTTTCCACATTAGTGAGCCTTAAGATCTCCGCTCCATATGTGATGACAGGAATCACACATTGATCGTACACCTTCCTTTTTAGGCTGATGGGGATGCTACTCTTAAACACACCTCTTAACCTGCCATAAGCTGCCCATCCTAGTCCTATTCGCCTTTGCAGTTAGTGCGTTTGGTTGCCTCTATGGATTTTTATATTGCGACCCAGGTATCTGTTTTCTCTGACTTCCTCTATACCGTTGTTATCTAATATTACTTCTCTTCCGAGCACAACATTTGTCATAAGTTTGGTTTTTTGTTTATTTGTGTGTAATCCTACTTTCTTTATGCGTTCAGTTAATTCTTTAAGCATTTGTTCGGCGTCTTGTATGCCATTTGCAATAAGTACAATGTCTTTTGCAAAACGTAGGTTATTTAACTTCCTACCATCTATTTTTACGCCTTGACCGAGCTGTGTTAGTGGTTAGCACGCCTACTTAGCAATCGGGAGGTCGTGGGTTCGATTCCCGTTACCGTCCGCTCTTATTTGGGTTTTTAGCTGGTTTTCCTGAGTCAACAGAGTACCTTCTTTGAGGCGAATGGCGAGACAGTACTTCTCCACCTTTCCAAACATTTCTTCAATTTTCCACCTCTCCTTTCTCTCACGCATTCTATAATTTCAGTTCTTGACTAAAGAGAGACGTAAGATCCCTATAACAGCCCGCCTCCAGTTGGAGGAATTGAAATTACTTTGAACCTTTACCTTTGATTACCCCTCTACGGTTCCAGTTAAGTTCCTTGTAGGACAACTCCAATACCCTCGTAAAAAGTTTAGACGTCTCTTTTAGTGAAAATTTATTAGTGTCTTGGTGGAGTCTTACTCCTGCTATTGAATTTGTACAGATGTATTAGGCGAATATATTGGTGATCGACGTGGGCTTGGTTAAGAGCTTTAGTTATGGCCGTATTTTCTATAGTAGCAAAGGTCTTCATGAAGTCAACGAAGATCAGAACCAAGGGTCGATTATATTCGATCGTTTTTTCGATTAAAGTTTTTATTGCCTGGCTGGTAAAAATTCAAGCTTTTTCTGTAGTCTATTGCTGATTATCTTAATAACGAACTGATACAGATGGGAGACCAGACTGATGGGCCGGCAGGTTGTTATGTCTGCAGCATCTTATTGTTTGAGTATTACTACCATCAGAATATTTCCAATCATTTGGAGTGTTAGTATTGGAAAGGCAGAGGTTGAAAAATTCTTTATTTTTTTCAACAACAACTTTACCGTTTATTCTAACTGCTTCTATCAGTATAGAATCTCCTCCTGGAGTTTTTTGTTTTTCATGTGTCTTAGGGCGTTTTTAATTTCATTTGTGGTAATCTTAGATATCTTGTATGAGCCCTGGTTTTCTATTCCATGGTTCACTTTCTTGAGTTTCTTGTTTACTTTAATATAGCTCTCTATAGAATTTCTCAAATGTTTGCAATATCTAGGTTTTGTTAGAGGTTATTTCTCCCTTTTTGTGTTTCAGTTTAGTAATTTCATTTTTCCTGTATTGTTCCTTGTATCTGTTCTGTATTGTAGTGCCTTATGTCTTTTCTGCTGGTGCTTTTGGAGATTTATTTGTTTATGGTTCTCACTTATTGGATGTTTACGTTCTAGTTTCTCACGTTTCTGCGTTGCTGCATTAGTGTTGGAGTGGTGATCTATGATTTGAATTATTGCCTCTGTCACTGTCTAATTTGTTTCGTCCTCATAGACATTTGACGATCTGGAATTTATTATTGCGTAAGTCATAATTTCCCCAAACTTCTCTTCTCTTATTTCTCCCTTTTTGTGTTTCAGTTTAGTAATTTTATTTTTCCTGTATTGTTCCTTGTATCTGTTCTGTATTGTAGTGCCTTATGTCTTTTCTGCTGGTGCTTTTGGAGATTTATTTGTTAATGGTTCTCACTTATTGGATGTTTACGTTCTAGTTTCTCACGTTTCTGCGTTGCTGCATTAGTGTTGGAGTGGTGATCTATGATTTGAATTATTGCCTCTGTCACTGTCTAATTTGTTTCGTCCTCATAGACATTTGACGATCTGGAATTTATTATTGCGTAAGTCATAATTTCCCCAAACTTCTCAATGTTTTCTGGGGCTTGCCATTTATTTTTTGCCTTTTTTCTCAGTTTGTTGCTCTCATTTCGTATGTCGATAGTTACTGATGCTCTAACAATTCGATGGTCGCTTCCTACAGTTATCTGGCTTAGCACTGTGACGTCATGAATGATTGATTTATTGTCAGTTATTAGAAAATCGTTCTTTGTACGGCCATATGGGCTAATCCACGTCCATCTTCTTTTTGGCTTTTTATAGAAGGAACTATTCATCAAAAACAGGTTGTTTATTAGGAGGAAGTTCACTAAAGTTTCACCTCGTTGGTTTCTGGTGCCGCTACCGAATTTTCCTAGGAGCCTTTCCGTTTCGTCTAATTTAATGCGTTTGCATTGCAATCGCCACAAATGATACTAAAGTGAGTGTGTGTTTGACTCAGCGCTGTTTTGACGTTTGTATAAAAGATGTCTATTTCATAATTCGGATGGTCTGTTGTTGGTACATATGCAACTACCATTTTGAGATTGTATCGAGAGTTTATTTTGAATACAAGATATCTAACCCGTTATGATATACATATAGTTGACATCTAGAATACTGTCCTCGTGTCTTTTAATTACTAAAAATCCTGTTCCACCTATTCGTTTATTTTCATCTACGTTATAATACAGTGCATGATCTGATTTCAGATTTTCCAGACATTATCCTCTTTGTCTCATCTCGCATAGTGCTACTATGTCCCACTTAATCTTTTTAAGTTCCTCTTCCAGTTCTATAATGTTTTCTTCAGACGACATTGTCTGGACATTGTATGTAGCTATCTTTAATCTGTAGGTCTTTACTTGTTTATGTGGTTTTCGCAGGTTTTCTGGATTGTCAATGATTATGAATCAGAAGTAGGCCCCCGACAAGATGGGGGAATGACATAAAAAGGGTGCACGGTTAATGAATGAGACTGATTCAGGACGACATGGTTTGGAAGTGTTCATATAGGTCTATGTCCAGCAGTAGACGCAAATGGCAGATGTACTGCAGCATATAAGATGTATGATACATTTAATTTAAATATTTATATCCAGATATCTAATGGATATCATGTGATATAACAGTTGTATGTTTAACTGGTGAGGTAGTAAGGGCAACCACAAGGTTGTTTATGTTTTGTGAGTAACAAAATAACTTGAATTCAGAATCTACGAGAAATAGTCACATTAAGGGTTAAATTCCCATTAATTGGGATAGAATAATAATTGCTGATTTGATACATAGTAATAATAAACCACTCTCTACGATCAAATTTGACTTCAAGTCACAAATATTATTCAAATATATAATTAAAGATTATTTTATTCCATTTAATGTGGTATATTACTACGAAGCCAGTAAAAACCAGTGAAAGTGAGTGTTGTGGTAGGCTGTAGAACAGTCTATTCAAGTAATAGAGTTTTCAAAGAGCTGCAACGAGTTTTTGATTTGGTCGGAAACAACCAGGAGGTGTTTGCTGACTAGAACAGTTAGGAGCTGAGGTAGAGCATTCAGGTACTACAAGACAAACATTCAGAAAGTTAGTGACAATTTCTTACAAAATAATAAGAAATTATAAAGTAAGTTTGGTGCTGCAAATCTTTAAAATATTCTAATTATATTAAGAAGTAAATTTTAAAAGATATAATTTTCTAAATTCAATAGTGATTTGAGTACTCAACGTTTTCGACAATTATATTTTGAAATTTGAACATTTTGGAATTAGGTTATATTTAAAATCTTCATTTATTAATCAAGTTTGGACACATTTAACATTTGATTAAATTACTTTTTGACAATATCTATTTTATTTTGTAATACCAGATCAAACTTCAATATGCTACTAACAAACTGAATATACGGATTTAACTTTATGAAGTACCTGAAACTTGTAATTGATTCATAAAATCAAATGGTTATTATATTTTAAAAGGAATTCAGTCTTTGTAAATATTACAGGAAATTGTTAGTTGAAGGTTAACCAATTCATCTGAGAATCAGGACTCTCATTGCTTATAAAACTGACTAATCGTGGTTTAAACAATAATAATTACATGACATAATTTGAAATGTTAAATTGATTTAGGAGTTACCTACGTCAATGCCTACTTATCACATTAAGAAGAACAGTAGGTATATAAATGAACTGTACCTAATAGTATTTCTTTTTAATAATTAGTAAAAGGTATATTTAATTTGATACTACAAGTGTGGTTGATAAATATTACAATTAACACAGTAAGTGGAACTCGAGATATGAGATATATCACAATTGGCTTACAAATTTAGCTTAGATATACTTCAATTGGTACTTGGTCTCCAGATTGACATATTTCGGGGTAAACTGTGTAACGTCCAGTGACATGATCTATGTCTTGCTCAAGATGATTTTGAGTCCTGTCTGTTGTACGACTTGATTTTAGCATCGTTTCTAATCCATCGACATCTGAACTTTTAAGCACTATGTCGTCGGCCAAGCGATGTAGATAGGTTAAAACAGTAACTTATTATGTACTTATGTATTAAATATATAATTTAAGGCCCGCCCCCAATTACGAACTAATAGAAAGTGCAATACATATGTCTAGTCGAACTTTTTACTTTCTTTTACATTAAAAGGAAGTTACAAAGGTAATATGGATTCACCCCAAAAATTCGAAATTGTGTTTTCAACAGATCTTCACGTTTTAGAGTCCCTTGAACAGAAATAACAGGGTTTTGTTCATTGGTCTGTCTGTCAGCCTGTGTGTGTGTGTGTGCGTGCGTGCGTGCGTGCGTGGGTGCGTGCGTGTGTGTGTGTGCGCGTGCGTGCAGGTGTGTGTGTTTGATTTTCCAGTTGAATACCTCTAAAATGGGTTCTTTTTTTTATAAACTCCTATTTTAAATAGAAAAATTGTCTTTTCACCTAACGCTTTATTTTTTACAGTTTTTGTTGAATTAGTAAGTTTTTAACATTTTTGACACTTGCTTAAAAATTAAAAATCAACTTTTTGGCTAATTATAAGATCACTGTAAAAGGAAGTTGTGTGCGAGTACCACACAAATTTTTTTAATTGAAATACACCTTAAAAATTTCTAGAAGTAAATAATTTTAAAACACGAAGGCATGTTGTTCCCTTTTCGACCTCCTTAAGGGGATTAGAGCATTGTGATAAAAATTATCGTAGCTGTTTGGAAAACTGCAGATATTTGTCTAACTCAGTGTTGCAAATCGCTGTGTTATGAAAATTATAGGTGCTTAAAGTCAAACTTTCGGCATTATGGTATTTTTCAAGTGTTATTTCTATAGACAACAAAGCTCGTGTACGTGGAAAATTCGACCAATCTGTTATACTTGAGTTTAATTATATATTTTTATATATTTCATTACGTATAGCTTCGAATGGCCTGTTTTGATTGTGAATTAGTCGACTGTTTGACAGAAAATTTATTTCTAGACACGAATGCGACATTGAAATCAACGTTTTAATTACCTATTAGTTGAAGTGGATATAAATAATTCTTTCTCAGTTACCAGTGTTGGGTATAAAACTACTTCTTGTCACTATTTGTGTTATACTACAACTTAAAAAAAGGCAGTCGCTTACACACTTGTTCAATTTCGATTTTCCCAATACCTCTACAAAACCGAACAAATCTTAACGAGAGCAGTTTACCAACAATAATTTCCGAGCTCCATTCCCACGCATGAAGATGGACCTGCGATCTACGCCAATGCAGTGACAGGTGTATACCACAAAGACAGTCATGCTCCGTGCTTTCCAATACCAGCCAGTTAATTTAAATCTTCACATGATCCCTAAGCCGTTTCGATACTGGAAGGTCGAAGACCGCTGACGAATTAGAGCGAACCGACAGATAAAACCGATGGTAGATTCCTGACGAACGGTATGTTCCTGCCTCTCTTATTTCAACTTCTGCTAATAAGCATCTTGGCGAATTGCATGCACGATCAGTCCTAGACTAAGCTATTTGGGATTATTTATTCTAAATGTCCCATTGTGCTGCCTTTATGTTTACACAGCAATATAGATGAAATAGGTATTAAAACACAGTTGAGCAAATTATAACATCAAAATTGCAGATTTGACAATTTCTATCAGAGAAAAATATTATACTTATAATATTTTAATCACGGCAATACTCAGAAGATATCTTTCACTAATATCTTTCAGTACATTAAAAACTAATATTATTGAAATGATTTCACAAATATTAATGGAATTCAATTTAGCATTTAAAAATTATACATACAGTGTTCCTCACAAATTTGGACATATATCATCACATTTATCAGGAAATTTCATTATTGATAAAAAGTAGCTGCATCCTACCAAACTAAAAATGTAAATATCTCCATTCGTATACAGGGGAGGTTCGAAATATCAAAATGACTCAAGGATAAAGTACCTACCCTTATTTTTCAAAATACGCAAAAATGTTATTTGATATATCTTTGCTGGATTCCCTGTTATTAGAGAGAGAGAGAGAGAGAGACAGAGAGAGAGGGAGAGGGAAAAAGATCTCGATTACTTAATTTTAGTTTAAATATTTATCCAACCCTGATTGCATTCTAGCTTTGTTGTGCTACTTATTTTATTTATGTCTTCCTTTTTGCATTCATCAATTTTTACTTCCCTCTTCTAAAAGACGAAAGGTCCTGGATGAGAAAAAAAAAACATGTTTTATCAATTCCGTCTGTCTGTGTGTCTGCCTGTTGGCGGTATAACTCAAATACTATTTGTTGGAGGAAGACAATATTTTGCATACACAGTCTATATATACCTGGCATAAATCGGAGAAAATTTCAGACAAATATATACAGGGTGAGCACCTTAAAATTGTTTTTTTTTAATTTTTGCTTTAACTGAGAAATAAATAAAAGTAATAATTTGTGCATAGCTAAGCTTCTTGACAAAAATGAGATGCAACAGATACAGGATAAATGTTGTACCAGACAAAAAGGAGCAACGGATAAGTGCGTTACGTTAAATGTAGCTGCATTGCGGAAATTCGAACAGTCCCGGTGGCTCAGAGAGTACACACGAGCGTAACTCGTGGGCTAGCGCCGAACAATAAAATCGAATACGCAAGCTCGTTCGCAGGTGCTGAAGTTCGAATCCCATTACCGGTAATATTTGTTTATTTGAAAATTTATGTAATTTGCATTGCCATAAAACCGACAAAATTTCAGATAAATATATACAAGCTGAGCACCTTAAAAAATTAAATTTTGATTATTTTTGCTTTAACTGAGAAATGAATAAAAGTAGTAATTTGTACATAGCCCAGCCTTTATCCTTAACAAAAGATGGGATTTAGCAGAATACAGGATAAATGTTGTGCGTAACAAAAAGGAACAATGAATAAGTGGTATGTTATGTTAAATATAGCTGCATCTCAGGAATGTGAACAGTCCCGGAGGCTCAGAAAGCGAACGCTCGCTTGACCCGTGGGCTAGCACCGAACAATTGATTGGAATACGGAGTTCGGAGGCGCTGAAGTTCGAATCCCATCACTGGTAATATTCTTTTATTTGAAAATTGATGTAATTTGCATTACCAAGTGTTTATTCTATTGTTTCAGTAGTATTACAAACGTAAAGATATAGTACTCTTACTTTCATTCGATTTTAAAATGATTCAGTGTGACAACGTTCACTTGCGAGGGAAGTTCTGAGTAAAGCCCTTTACATATCTTTTATGTTCAGAATAGTTTTATTTTCACTGATTTTTCTTGCATTTTATGTTTAGTGACCTGATTAAATTATATACAAGGGCTCCTGTTCATTTCATTTCTAGTCCGGCTATTTTCAGCAAATACGCAGTCAAAATGTAACATTTTACATTTACTAGCAGATGTTTCATAAGTAATGAGCAAGCACGAACTGTAAATTCTAAAGATCAAGCTATATCTTCTTCTTATTCATAAGAACTTGATAGATGTGTTAAATTTGAATATTACCGATGGTTCTTTTACCGAGTTTTGCCATCTTTATCTACTGGGAGCCATATGGGCGGCTTCACTCAAAGTAGTGTGGAGAAGATCTCTTGTTAAGTCTATCCAACGTTTTGGTGATCGTCCACGTATTCTTTTTCCATCTGGTCTACCTAGAACTACAAGCCTTTCGATATTGTGTTCGCTGCGTTGGATATGTCCAAAGGAGGACAGAATGCGACTGTAAACGGTACACGAGAGTCTTTGTCGTGGTCGAATTTCTTCTAGAAGGGAAACGTTTATACGGTGAGCCGCCCATGAAATTCTCAACATAAGTCTCCAGATCCACACCTCAAACGCGTCAATTCGACGGCGGTCTGCTTCAGCACAACCCATGTCTCGGCGGTACAAAGAAATATTGAAAATACCAGCCAGGTAACGAGTCACATTTTCGTGTGTTTTGTGATATTTGTATCTTTACATATTTTGTTAAGTTGAATCATCGCCGTTCTACAGAACTGTATTCTGCGGCGAATTTCATATTCTCAGTTGCCGCTATTGTCTCTTAAAGTTCCCAGGTATGTCAAACTATTTACAACCTGGCATTGGCCGATGCTTTGAATGTGAGGCTAATTGTTGTTTTCACAGTCAATTATCATGATTTTCGTTTTATCATAATTAATCTTGAGACCGTGGAAAACACTAATCTCTTCAAGTTTGTTTAAGAGTATGGAAATTTCATTTTCATTTGCGGCAATCCGCGTGGTTTCGTCTGCAAACCTAAGGTTTGATATTTTTGTACTGCCAATAGTTATACCACCAACCACTCTTCCAGCACTTTTCTCATTATTATTTCCCTATAGATATTGAAGAGCAATGGCGAAAGAACGCATCCTTGTCTGACACTTTGCTTATAATGCATTCTCCAGATAGATGTTTGTCAACTCACACACAAGTAGAGCTATTACTACACAATTCCTTTATAAGATACATTAGATGTTTAGAAACTCCCATAGTAAGTAACACACTCCAGAGTTTTTCCCATTTCAGATTATCGAAGGCCTTGCTGTAATCGACGAAACATATATATGCCGGAATGTAGTATTCCCTACCTTCTCAATAACCTGCCCAAGATTTAAGATGTGCTCTCGTGTACAGCGTCCCTTAACGAATCCAGCATGTTCTGGAGATATCTGCCAGGCGTGATAGTGTTCCAGCCGGGCCTGAATAATATATAATAAAACCTTACTCGCGTGAGAAATAAGGCAAGAAGACGATAATTGACGCACTTGTTTGTAGGACCTCTTTTATGAAGAGGTACACAGATGGAAGTTTTGCACTCATCTGGCCATATACCAGTTTTCCAGATTCTCTAATAGAGGTTATGTAGCATTTCAATCCACCGAATCTCATTTATTTAAAAGCTTCGGCAGGAACTGAGTCTATACCCGTAGCTTTATTACGTTTCAGCTTTCATACAGCTGTCTCCACTTTAACCATAAGAATATCAATCTGGTTCACGTTCATAGTCATGGCAAGAAACATCTTGTTCTTGACTTCGATTGTGTGCTATAGACGTTCACAGTATTTTTGCCACACTTACATGACTTTATCTAAATCTGTAACCATCCTTCCTTCAGCATCTTTGATTGACTAAGTTTTTGGTTTGAACTTACGAGTTGTCAGTTTCATTTTCTTCAAACAAGTCTCTGGTATTGTCTTTGTTTGCATGGTATTTGAGCTCTTTACACTCTATATAGATTAAACTAAATATGTCTCAATAAAATTTTGACAGTTACTGAAACAGGTACCACATTTAAAGTTGAAAACATCGTTTTAATACTTTTCGCATTAAAATTACAACTATTAGACGTTTCGTTCTCAAAATTGGCCAAAGCAAGTTTTTGACGGGGAATAATAATTATTTCTTGATTATTTATAGTTTTGTTTTAATTAACTAGATAGTAATTTTTGATGAAATTATGGTGCAGTCATTAAAACGTATATTTGGACAATTACTTTGAGAACTTTTCAGATTAAGTCTATGGAACAGTGGCGTAACTATCCGTGTACAATGTATGCAATGGCACACAGACGCTGTTCGGTCGGGAGGGGTGGGGGGCAGTCAAAAAATGTATGAGATTTGTAAATGTAATTAATATTAATGTTATATATAATTGCAATCCATAGGACTATAAATAAGCACATTTTACCCCTCCTATCCGCTGCAAAATTCTTTTCGTCGATACTCTCACCGACTTCTCTTAAAGCTGCCGTTTTTGCGGACGTTCGTGCAGCCGATTATTTTCTGTTTTGTAATTCTAAATTTATCATTCTGTTGTTTCGTTTAAATAATCAACAAAATTATATAATAAAAATAGTAATAATCTTTAGAAAAAAATCTCCATTGCATGTTGTAATTTTTCTATTATGCAAAGCATTTTTTTTTAGATGGCGCTATGTCGACATTGGCCAGTAGTTATGAGGTCATATTACCACCCCGTAGTAAACGTGTGCCAGCAATAATAACATACAGATGTATTGTATTATTCTTATGATTTCAGTTAATCCTACATTATGTGATTAGACAATTAGTGCCAAAATTAGACGAATTGGAAATAGATTTAATGTTAGGACGGTGTTCAAAACGATGAATACCTTGCGATCAGTTCTTACAAAAACTAAACCGTTCAATGAAGAACAACATTCAAAGAATTGTATATTGAACTGAACCTTCAAGTATATTGATATTAATCTGTTTTTAAATTACAAATTTGCGGTATTATGTATTGGAATGTCAATAATTATTATTATTAGAAATAGCTCCTGAAAAATCAGGGGTGCATTCTTTTATCTAGTTACCTGATTTCTGAAAAATTTATGTTCTAATATTTTAATCTCATTTGCATAAGTCACAATACTTATGTCAACCAACTGTGAAAACAAATCTGAAATTCAAGTGACAAATACCCAATCTTTACAACGGTACACAACAATATTAAAAAGCACAGTAAGTAATTATTTCTTAATTAGTTCACCTTTTAATTGTCTTTATTTTGTTTCTAGTTATGATTTTAATAATAAATCACCCACCTTTTATTTGGTCCGCAAAACGTTTCCAGATGTCAACCTCTTTTTAACCTGCTACTCGACGCTCTTAAACGCCTCCTCACAATGCACGGTTCACAGACAGACAAGACGTCCGAACTGTCCAAGATCAGCAAACTCCACCTTTTCTACAGCTCCCAGCAAACAGAGCAAACCTGCAGACATCTACTTGCTACCGCATTTGCTACCTTCCTGGAATGTGCTTCTTTTACCCGATGATCCTCCTCTGGAAGTCCCACTTAGCACTAAACAGCTTGACGTAATCCACTTTGATTAATATAATATGTCAAATGGACTTTTCCAATAAAATTTACCCATTATATTTCTTCAATGGTTTACTTTTGTAGCATAATTTTGTTATTCATTAGTTTTTTACCACATACCAATAATCTTCATTAGTTAAGTCTTTGCTTCTTCTTGTTATTTTAAATTTCCATTTTGTATACCCATTTTTATTAGTCAACACGCTTCTGAATAAAAACAGGGTTATATTAAATATTTTTTTCGTTGACCGCTTGTTAATTTCAATATTAATGAATTATTTTTCCTAAAAAAGTATGGATTAATAGATGTCATTAATACACTATTTTTGATTTTGTGTTATGAACGTCAGGATTTCTATTCAGCTTCAAAACATTTTGGACGTTTTCAAAGTTGTTTGAGGTTATGTTGATTTCAACTGGAGGTTTGGAAGAAGGTGCTGTCTCGTTCGTGCAAAATAATATTGTTTAGAAATGTTTACTTTATTTTTTATTAAATTTTCAATGATTGACCCCCCCCCCCAGTTTCTTTAAGGCTCCAAAATCGGCCCCTGCATTTGACAATATTGAGGCAGAAGATCTACGGAAGCAATGTCCTGTATATAGCTGTGGATGATCCAGTTTTAGAAATTGCGCAACTGTACATGGTATTTTGGCAAATGTGTTGATGCCCACAGGGTTTGTAGTGCATTTATTGTTTCAATAATGTACAAAGAATCGTGTGTGTTTTGTATGCTGTGTTCTCAGTGTTATATATTGTCTGATCAATTGTAATAATGTATTTTGATCATCATTCACAACCGTAAAAACTCTTTTCTCCGTTGTTTTTGTTTTTGATCCTGGGATAGTGATTTGAAATTTTGATTTTAGGTCTTCAACATTACTGGTTTCTAACTCCAGTAGTTCATGCGTCCTTAACGCTCCAGCTATTCCAACAATTAGTACGACCTATAAAGTGGTTTGTTATTACACATTTAAATTTCAATGCTTTGCTTACCTTGGTCATTAAGAACTAATTATTAGGAGCGTCAAGAATGAATGTTTGCACCTGTTCTTTTTCTAAAACTTTGGATTTTTTCGGACGTGTCCTTCAGTTTGTCTTTTAATATACATTATCAATTTGTAAAATTTTCCAATATCAATATTTTTCTTCACACGAAGAGTTGATTTCAACATTGAGAATTTTGGCCAGAGGCTCGCTATTAAGCCTTTTTGAGCAATGTTTAAAAAGTATGCCAGGAAAAACAATTTCCGTGTAATTGGTTATATGTTGTTCAGTACACCAGGTATCAAATTCATTACCTATACGTTTTTTCGTTAAGATCTCGACTTTTAGCTGGTAACAAACTGGAACATGCATTGTTTGCACTTGCCAACACTGCAGTAGGAAGTGCACTGTGTTTTCTAACTCCATAACTAAACAATTACGAATTCACATTTTGCAATTCACTTTTCCACATTAACAACCTTTTTTATTATAATTTGCATGTTATATTTTTCCATGGTAACTAGGTTTCTTAGCAAACGCGATTCTTACGTGAAATTGTAAACGTATGAAGTTGAAAAGATAACATTGGTTTGATTTGGAATTAATTTCACATTTTGTGGTCAACGAAAAAAATTTTTAATCGACTCGTTTGTTAATGGGCCATTAAAACACTTGTTGGTTAAATAACTATTAATCACACCAAATTCATTTTACTACATTTTCAAAAAAAAATTATTATCAATAATTAAAACAAATTTACTTAACGATATCAAATCCTCTTTTATACACTCTAGTCTTTATATATTTGAGTTAAACCTACTAAATTTTTATTTTATTTCAAATTAAGTATTTGTCATTCGCTTCAAATTGCAATTTATACTATGTTATATTATTTTCAAATCCATCTGTTTTTTTAAATAGCTATTTTCCAGTCATATTCTCACCTTATACATGAATCAATTCAAATTATTTTTAACCATTGTAATCCCTTAATATTTTCTAAATTTAATTCGAACACCTTTATTGTTGTATCATTAAAATATATAGCATTCCCTGTGAATGCGGGAAATATTATATCGGTGAAACATCCAGACCTTTAGCAGTTAGAGTTAAAGAACATGAAAATGTATGAAAACCTATCAATTCAATAAGTCTAAGCTGGCAAAACATGCTTGGGATAACAGCCACAAAATACGTACAATGGCATAACACAAAGAGATTGTCTAAAGAATCGATGTCAACTAAACGTAAAATTAAGGAAACGGCTTAACGAAGAAAAATGCATGTCGTGTTTCTCAATATTTTTAGACAATAGTTGGCTATCGATTCTTAAAGATGAGATTAAGTAGGTATAGATAATAATCAACAAACGTCAGTGTTAAGTAATTCATTGGAGGTTGGTCGTTTTTCAATCCCGGTGAAAAAGCTAAGTTTCTTGTTCTTTTTTCATTGTTAATCGTTTATAACGAGGGCAGATTGTCCCTAGAAACGTTCGTTATTTAATATTTGTAATTTTCAGAGTGGCGAAATACCCAAATAAGAATATGAATTATATCACCTCTCAAAGAAGTTTCAGAGATTATACAAAAAGTGTATGCACCAATCAGAAAACTATTTCGACACAATTTCTACCAAGGTCCTTGCCGTATCTAAATTATTACAAATAAAAAGCTGTGACATTCTAGAAGTCCATGATCTATTGAAAATTACTGAATTGCTGATCGCTTTAGGGAACGTTTAAGGACATACGAGAAGATATTTCATGAGAAAATAAACCTAGCTTCATAATTGAAAGAATAAAAGTGATAAGAAAACATTTTAGCAAATGATGTACAGATTTCAAGTAAAAAAAATTCTGATTAACTCGTCGGATAAGGAGAGTATTCCAAAACGCACAGTCATTGCATCATACGAAAATTACCATCACATTAATTTTTAAAAGCAAATTTTAAGGTTCCGATCAACATACATCAACTACATTATTTCTTCTAATCTTCAACTACTTAATTACTTTTGAGCAATTAAAAATTGTTTCCTCTGTCATTATGCTCTAGCCCTTTCCAACGCCCTTCCAGGTCGTTTCTCAACTATAACATGCTGTTTCTTAAGACGAAAATAGTGTGTGTATACTCCCTTCTTGTGGGCTCGTGCAAAAGTTCCTAGGTTGCTCATTTTGTTCTACGGCTGTTTCCTTTTCCAGTGCTCCCGACTTTGTGCTCTTTTCAGTGACAAATAACAACCCGTTGTGTGGGGTAATCTTTTAAGTATTCAAAATTTATTCTATGGACCTCAAGACGTATTTAGGTCCACGACGCCGCTGTCCGACCTAAGCTCTGGGATAACACAAGGCCAGGTTCTTTATTTTATCGCTTCATCTGCATATAGCGTCGCTGCATTCCAGCAATAAGTTTGCTAACCATACCTGTTTCTTTACCAGGTGATTTGAACGCAGAGAATATACCCACTCGTGGGTTCAAAATGATTTCAAAACAACAGGTTTACAGCAATGGTTCGTTGCATCTTTGTCAATATTTCCAAGCGTTGAATTTGTGATTCATTATTTATGGTGAACGAACTTTCCTGTTTGATATTAGTTTAATATATAAATTAATTTTCAAATTCCTTCGACATTGTATAATTGTTGGTGAACGTAGTAATAGTATATGGGCTTAATTTTACCTTCACGCCCATGGCGTTGAGCAAAGACATTTGTTTGTTTAAGAAATTCGACTATTATAAGGCGCTTCGTTGTCCAAAGGATTTTGTGATAAGCGTTGCCCAAACAAATTAACTTTGAAAATTTAGTTTTTTAAATGCCCGAGGAGGCCCCTTTAATTAGTGTTATCTCAGCTTTTAGAATTTAAGCTAACAATTAATTAAAATATCTTATTTACTTATTCAGCTCACATACTTTTTTATTCACGATTTTATATTGTCAACACCATTTATTATTAACAATTATAAGTTTCAACCTTTATCATTGTTTCACGAACGTGGCATACTTATGTACTTATTTTAATATTAACCTTTTGGATTAGTTTGCATTTGTCGCATCAAAGGTGTATTACCATTACTTTAAAACGTCAACAACGACATTTAATATTTATTTAAGCCATCTAGCGGTACCTATACATTTTAAATTCATTAAAACCTTGGTACTTAAATTTGTACCGATACCTATTTGTTTTTATAAATAGGTTGCTCTGTGAGCAAAGGACCTTCAACGGCAAGTGAAGGTTGTTTAGAGTGCTAGTTACATTGAGTTTGTAGTTGTCACTGCTGGCAATTGGCACTCATGTTGTTTTTACCTAGTAGCTATAAGAGCCTCTTTCCTAATGCTAACTCACGACTCGGCATTAAATCGTCCAAAAGTTGTATAGAACGTGACAATACCTGCAATACTGTAATACCTAAAATATAAACTGATATTTTTTTCTTGGGGTATCCGAGTTGCCATTTATAGGGCTGGTTGCCATCGTCTTCCAATAAAAGATTTGTTTTTAATGTTTCAGTTAATTTATTTATGTCGATATTTGCCACTTTCAATATTCGTTATGAAATTAATTATATTAGTACCGTTATTACAAATTCTTAATATTTTATTATTACTTTGATTACAAATTCTTATAAAATGTTATACAAATATATCATACTACAACTAGGTACTACTCTTAGTCATTTTCTTCTTGATACTTTAAAATTATTTCCAATATTTCCGATTTGGTCTTATTTTGAAATGCGGTACAACACTTTTCCGAAGAAATAAATTTGCCAAATACATCTCACCGATTATTTTCCATTTGGGGTTTTTCCTTCCTTGTCGTCACATATTTTAAAGCAGCCCCAATTTCTGCGAACATGGCCTCTTCTGGTTTTCGTTAATTTTTTTTTACTCTTGGAATTACTGTCTCCCGAGGACTGTGTAGATGTGGAAAAGAGTGGTGACGAGTCAGGCTGCTCATCTTCAACCTAAAATTAAACATTTTATTACAGGCACCTTAAACTACAGAAGAATGGCTAAAATATATCACACATCAGGGTGGAAACAAACCTGCAAATCGCTCACAGATAATAAAGGTAGAATTTCAAAACTATTTTAATACAGTTGAGCAAGTGCCATGACAAGAAGCCATGGTAAATGGCAGATCCGGTCCAGTTGCTTACTTGCCCAGAGTTTCGAATCTGTTCCGCGTGTCCAGGACTCTTGATAGATGCACTAACTTCTTTTCAGCCTCCAATTGGTTGGCTTGAGGATTTTTACCCAAAAAATCCAGTTTCCTCTTGTCCGGGGAGTAGTTGGCTTGTAAGACCAATGTCTTCTCCAAATTCCGGCTTCTTCGTGATCGGGGAGTTGTTGGCTCGAAGGACCAATGTAAAAGATGTGGACAAAATTAATTGGAACTTACCACCTTTTATGTTTGTTGTAAAACCAGTGTAGTTGTTTGACAGGAGATAGAGTTTATTTCGTTGTTATAAGAGATAGGGAGAGAAGGCCAGGTTATGCCAACTCTTTACGAACATTTGAAGCCTGTGTTCGTCCCCATCAATGAATACACAATCATGGTTAAAAGTATATTGAATTCTAAAACATATCACAGAGCTATATATACAGTAAATGTATGCCGTGTTTACGACCTATTATTAAAATTACAATTATATATGTTTTAACTAACTTAATTCTAAACGCTTGAGTTGTTGTCTTGACCTTGTAGCTTCGCAAACTTGCACCGGTTGTGCTTTTGACATACGATACACTACACTTGTAAAACTGCAGCGTCTGTTTGTAAATACGGAACTGTCACTCGATTGCATGTGTCGCTTACATTTAATTGTTATCACGACATAGAAACTTGACACATATCTTACCTGGCGCAAGTTATGCAGTTTTTGTGGACTAATTGCGTGAACTTTTGTGTTTACTTGATTACAGTTATTTTCACACTATTCACTTAAAACCCATAATCAAACATAGTTTGAACAACAGAGTTGTTTGTAAATAAATATCGGCGTATTTGTATTTGTAATTTTTAATAGTGTAATATTGATCATTAATAATGTGATTTTTAGTAAATAGGTTTCTTTGTACATAATATTTTTTCTTCATTATCTAGTTCAAATATCATCGATCCTTCTTCTTCTTCTACCGCATCAATCGAGTTCACAAAGCATGGCAAACCAGATCAAATATCTCAATAGTAAAAGAGAGCTCCTTTAAAAGTAATAAAAGTATATTATCAAACGTTATAAACATTTAGGCTAAATAAGTAATACACAAAAATAAAATGACGGTAGAATTAAAAATTTGCATTACCAACAGGTTACTCGAAAAAAAAACGCATAACCGCGATATCTTTGTTAAAGGCTAAATTTTGGGTTCGGATTGAATTTGACCCAAAACCCACAAATGCAAGAACATTCTCATGTTATTAATAATAATCAACAGAAAGGTCCTACAGACTTCAAGTACTTGGTTTAGGGTAGGGCTATATAATGTCCTACCCTGAACCAATTGTTTGTTATGTTTAGAATGAGGGTACATTACTCTTTCGCCGAATTATTATTTTTTGACCCATCCTGTATAATATCACATAAATATGGAATTTTATGGGCGCATTTTGGTTTTTGGGAAATGTAGAACTTTTTATGAAGAATACTTGTTTTTGATAAACAGATAATTAAAAAAGTTTTTCATATGTAGAGAACTTTATGGGACACCCTGTATAACGTTGTTGGTGTCGAAGTACTATTTTGTTGGCCAATCATTAAAATTGTCACAAAAAGTGCTCATTTAAATTATCCCCTTATATTAATAGTTACTTTAGTCTGTTTTAAATTCATTAGCGTTGCGAATTTAGCGTTATCATATTTGTATAGTCATCAAACTTGTAAATTAAACTATTACAATCCAATAAGTTGGCCAATCGGATATAATAATATAACACCAATAGTACATCTTGCAGGGATGTGTTTAGTTAATTATTAAAATGAAATAATTTTCATGAAGTTCTTACTGCAACTGCAAAAGCTTCTTTGAATGGAAACTTTCTACATTACGTTTAACGAACAGATTCAGTAGAAACCCCCCCCCCCCCCACAAATCAGCAGTAGAGCCGGTTGTATGCAGCTCAATTTTATTTGAAACTAAACAATTTTTGTAATGTGTAAAACTAGTTTTGCCCAATCATGGCCGCCCCAGTAATTTGAATTCTGAATTTGTTCATCAAACGTAACATATAGTGTGTTTTACTACTCACCTTCACATCTTTGTATCTTACTTATTTTCTGATCAATTTCAAATTTCTGTTAATTATACTACACTTTAAAACGGTTGTTTCTACTATGGTGTAAAGAATACAAGGTGAAACGTTTCCGGAGATGCGCAGTCGTTCAGAAAGTAGAGGGGAGATGTCAACCAATACCCAATGGGCTTACACAGGAAATCCATCATGGTGTAACTATGGCCGCGATCGTATATTGTTGCTGGCACTGTCAGTCGATGTCAAATTCGAGGTTAGCAGGTTAGGTTTTTCATCAGTCTGACACAAACTGTCGCAAAACCTTACCTCCAATTTGACATAGACAGCGTCTTCAACAATATACTTCAGTACTACCATTCGTTCTCTTTGTAGGCCCGTTCCTTATTGGTTGAATTTGACGCTCCGCCCACAATGCATCCATTCTGCGGAACGTTACATTTTGTATTCTATGCACCATAGTTTCTACCATCTTCAAATAATTTTACTGCAAATAGTAGCCTACTGCGATCAAAAATAATTGCAAAATTTGAAAATAGTAGGAACAATTTTATCTAGAAAAGTTGCTGAGGATCACAAAAATTGTCGATATCTAAATTTTTATCGGAAATTGTTATTAATAGTAATTTATAAAATTAAAATTTAAACTAATTAAAATTCCATTGCTGTCCTAGTAAAGAGGGTCATGGCAAAACAAGTTTATAAACTGTCAATTAAGTTTCTGAACTCTCAATTACGCGTTCCGTAAATTTAAATAACAAGTTAAATAATAGCTGGAATATACCTAACTGCTGCTGAAAAACTACAAATAGTGCCTTTGGTTGATGGAAATTTTATATAAAATATGGATAAAAGTTTGGATTTATTTCCACTATTTTTGTGATTCTCAGCAACTTTTGTTAATAACTTTTTTATATAATTAGGCCTACTATAATTTTTAAATATTTTGCATTTATTTTTGATCGTAGTACGTTACTACTACAGCAAAATTAGTTCAAGAAGATAATTTCTTAAAGGGTAGCATTATCTACTAAAATTTGACATTAAGAGATACAGGGGCGTGAAGGTCAGACGTGAAGCACACTGTGTGAATGTTTATATTAAAATGACGTAATAACCTTGTTTTTACTTTACAGTACTACTACAAAGTGAGGTTATATAAACTATATACTTACAATATGAAATCAGTAAATAACAAGAAACATACACTCTTCATTTGTTTACTTTTTCTGAAAATCACACTCAAATAAACGTCTTCGTCTCAGTTATTACTTCACATGTAAAAAGCGACCACCATGCTTTTATACAAGAATGGACGTGCACATTTACATTTGTAATACATTTAACGAATGTTATTTTTTTAGGAAATTCGGCGTTAAGGCTATATTTTGATAGTTCCGAAGAAGCTCAAATAATCAAATATTACTTTTATTTATTGATATCTTAATTTAAATAGAGCGGTTTTAGTTCTTTATTCTAATTGATCAGATGGCTCGCTCGTATGACGTGGTACATGAGTTTTTAGTTTGCCACAAGAGGCCGCCAGCTTAACATAACGCAGATCAATTGCAGAATAAACGTATATAATAGATTCCCCCATTTATATTACAGTTACATCGAAGTTGAACAACCGATCGTCTCGGGTATGATGTATTTGACATGTATTTGAATGACAAATACATTATATCCAGGAAGATCGCTTGTCCAACTTCAATTAATATATACATAAATGAATGTTGATTTTGTTTCCTTCCGTATACGTTCCAATACCATTCATCCGCTTGAGATGAAACTTCGAAGGATTCTGAATTAGGGTTGAGCGTACAAAAGAAAAAAATCGATGTTTGACTCCGATGAAAATCAACGAACTTGTTATTGTCTTGGTGAAAAATGGGTAGCCAAAAAATCGATATTTCATAGAGAATTGCAGTAGGTTGCAAAGTGAAATATTTATTGTCAGAATAAAAGCAAACAAAAAATTTTATAAACAGGAAAGTGTTGTTTGTGAACGAAAAAATAAACATTCTGATATTATCCTTTATCTAATAGACGTGTCCGTCCGGGAAGCTGTTTCAGCAGCCAAACCGTAAGAGATAGAGAAAAAGTTATTAAATTTATATGTTTGGAATTGTCATCTCAGGTCAGGAACCGAATTTCAGTCTCTAACACTAATTATTATCGTAATTATCCTAATCCGAACTTTTTAGGTTAGATTCTAGGCAAATTTTATCAAGGCGAATGCGACTGGTAGTTTGCTACCAACAATGACGTCATATAAGTACGTGTGGTGAATACGCGTTCTATTTGCAAAACGGTCTTTTTTGTTTTATTTTAAATGAGACATTTGTCTCACTGGACTGCTAGTACAACATTAATAAAAAATATACTAAAAACATTAAAAACATTAATAAACAGAAAAGTGTTTGTGAACAAAAAAAATAAACATTCTGATATAACAACATTAATAAAATGTGTTGTTACTCGCACATGTATTTAGTAGGTAGTATTTACAATTTATTCGTGTTTCCTTGCAGTGCACTTCCCACCTCGGTATATACTATTACTAACGGAGATTATTAAGGAATATTTGTGTAAAGCAAATTTGTGTCGTAAGATGCGTTCTGTAGAAGTGTAGCGAATACATCGACAGGGCCGTTCCTACCAGTGGGGTGTTGCGTGTCCATCACGCAGGCGGCCGATTGCAAGGGGCGGCCGCTCGAAACCGATTTTATACAAATTTAAATTTAAAAAAATAAGTAATTTGAGAATAAAACATCTCTGAAAAATGCAAACCACAAACAAAAAACAAACACCACTTTATTGTTAGTCGAAATCCCAATTTTTGTTTTTTTTGCGTTTATTACAGATATTTTAACACAAAATCAATAATAAATTTGAAACTATTACCAATAATTTGTGTTTTCATTTTTCCCTTTCAAATAATTAGCACCCTCTATCAACCAATGTCCAAAATACGACAAAAAACTAAGATAAGAATCTGTAAAATCATATCAAATCTTTCTTGTGAAGTCCCGAATTGGTTCGTACTAATTCAAGTAAATCCCCGGGTGACGTATTTTACTGACGGTATAAATATCACCCGACGAAAAAATGCGTTCATTTGTGAATGGTGGAAGCAATATGTAGGTGTAAAATACTGAGACCCATTGTTATTTTTGTGCCCTTATATGGAAATAAAATATTGTGGTACTGATTAAAGATCTATATTACTCAGTTACTTCTATCATACTTCATCATAATAAAACGTGTGTTGTAGAGCCTGGTTATTAAAGGTAAGCTATTAATATACGTTTTTTTAATTTATATGATTTTCACGTAATAGCTGTTTTGATAGTCTATTAAGACTGTAATCTAGAAGTAAATTAAAACAAAACTTTTTTAAATTTATTCAGATGTCAAGCTCGGAACGACGACGAACTAAAAGACTCTCTGGAGCCGCTTACAGAAAAAGACAACTGTCTAAAGAAACTGAAAAAGAGAAGTTGCGAGGCTCTATAGAACAATTTTTGAAAACTCCTGGAGCAGAGGAAGAAAGTGGAAGCACGGCTGGAGATCCTTTTGTTTCAACGCCTGACAGTCAGCAAGTCGTCCCCATAGAGCCACAGATTCCATCGACTTCGGCAGAGTCTTGTACTCCAGAAGAACCAGAGGACATTGAAAGTGGGAGTTTAGAAGATCCAGCTTCATCGCCTAAATCACTTGATAATTCAACAATTGAAGTATTAGTAAAAATGGGACCTACACAAGTAAAAAATTTTTCATTTCCTTTAACAGAACAAGGGCGCTTTTCGGTTCATTATTATACACGAACATTAGCAAATGGTGAAAAAATACCTCGTATGTGGCTAATTTATTCCATTAAGTTAAATTGCGTTTTTTTCTTTTGTTGCTAAATTTTTGGGACCAAAAATATTCAGTTAACAGATGCTGGTTTTTCAGATTGGAAACATCTTTCTAATAATTTATCCAGACACGAACGATCAACTGATCATATTCAAAATTATAAATTATGGACTGAATTAGAAAAAAGATTGAGTACTTACACAACAATCGATCACCAAGAACAACGTATTTTTAATTTGAAACAACAATATTGGTGTAATGTTTTAGAACGTATTGTTGCAATTATATTATTATTGGCAGGACAGTGTTTAGAATTTCGAGGGTCATCCAATAAATTATTCGAATCAAACAATGGAAACTTTTTGAAGACGGTCGAAACATTTGCAAAATTTGATGCAGTTCTTTCCGAACATCTAAAAAATATTCAAATCAGTAAAATTTCACATAAACGTATGCCTCATTATTTAGGAAATCGATTACAAAACGAATTGCTCTCACTTACAGCAAATAAAATCAGAGAACAAATTAGGGAGTTATTGTCAAAAGCAAAATATTATTCAATTATTCTAAATTCAACCCCAGACTCAAGTCATACCGAACAAATTTCATTCGTTCTTCGATTTGTTATAATAGATGATAATAAACAAATTAAAATTTGTGAACATTTTCTCGGATTTTTTCCTATTATTGATGTGACTGGTGAGGGTTTATACGATTTTGGGAACGGCCCTGTACATCGATATCCAATTCTAGCAACAGAAAAACGTCAGCTGAATGAATTAACATTCTAAAGTTCGTAAAGTGAGTAGAACCAAAAGTGGGTCGGCCGTTAAAAAATCATGACAGTTATAATAGACATTTGAACTATCAAAATAATAATCACCGAAAATACTAATCCGGCGAGAAGTGATATGATTTGTTCGAGTTGTATAGGTGATCTTAAATGTCGTATAATATATAGAGGGTGTTAATTAAGTACGTAGACAAACTTTACGGGGTGATTCCTTGATAAATTCTAAGATAAAAAGTTCATACAAACGTGTTGCCTAAACAGCTTCGTTTTCAAAATGAATGAAGTTGAAACAATAATTTTTTTTTCAAAAATTTTGAAAACGGCTGTAAGTTCTAATGCAACTTGGTGGAGGTTAGTATTTCATAAAGTGGCATTGTTCCGTCAAAATAAATTTAATTCATTTCCACCTGTGGCATGCATCGAGGCCACCTCAGTTACCTTATTATAGAAAAATCTGGTACACCACTGTTTTTCAGAAAAAAGTTTTGTAGCTATTGTAAGATTGTTTGTTATTAAATAATATATTTTAAAACTTCTTTAAGCAGTATTGTAAAAACGAAGCCGTTTAGGTGCCATTAAAGTCCAATGAACGAAATTGCTATTACAGATTTTTCCCCTTTTCTCGAAAAAGGTTTATTCTATAACAAAAATAAAAGATACATTTTTTTGTATAGCTTCAATGGATGAAGCTAAAAAACTTGTCGTATTGACTAAAAACCAGTAGCGTACCCGATTTTTCTAAAATAAGGTAGCTGAGGTGGCCTCTATGCACGCCACTGGTGGAAATAAATTAAATTTATTTTGACCAAACAATGCCACTTTATGAAATACTAACCTACACCAAGCTCCATTAGAATACCTTTAGGCGTTTTCCATATTTTTGAAAAAAAACTTTTTTTTGTTTAAACTTCAACACCCTCTATCTTGAAAACGATGCCGTTTAGGTCCTATGTTTATATAAACTTTTTATCTTAGAAGTTATCAAGGAATCAACCCTTCAAGTTTGTCTACGTACTTAATTAACACCCTGAATATATACAGCCTGTTTTAAACAAAGTGTGCACTATTGCTAACTTCTTTATTATTGGACGTACGATATCGGTTAAATAATCAAACTAGTAGCATTTTTTCTGTTGATCAGAATAGCGAAAACAGAAAAACAATTGAACATCGCCTTCTCGAGAAATTTGGAAAAGTTTACTTTTGTTAAATGGAACACCTTGTATATTTTTATATAAAACGATTGAAAATCGCCATCTAAACATAGAAGTTCATATAAGGTGCGGGCCTAAAACTAACAATAACCGAGTTATTACAACTTCTTACTTTTAGACGAGGGGGCTGAGTGTTTCTGACATATGTGCATAAAATTGTTTTTTTAGTAATAGGTTTTTTCTTTTATTAAGTGGTTTTTTAATTGTCTAATAAATGATGTTATTTAGATTTATTTAACATATATACAATACACATATATTGCTGATAGGGCCTGGAAACTTCAGAAAACATTACGGCGCCGTCATAGTTTCACTTAGAGTATAATGCGTCTCGTGCGCATGCGTGAGAATTCGAACTCCGCCTTTAGAAGCGAATTTTAAAGTTGACCACTTCCCCATTGGGCGGACGACGCCGCCGCGCTTGCGCACAGCTCACCGTATACATGAAGGAGTTGGTTGTGTGTCTCACTTCATCGGTGAATTTCCCACTCATAGCCGCTAGCAATATAGTAAGTATTAGATATATGTTATTTAAACATAAATTTTATTTTATGGATACACAGCCACCTCGTCTAAAAGTAAATAATTGGAATAACTCGGTCATTTTCAGTTTTAGGCCCGCACCTTATACGAACTTTTATAAAAAATATACAGGGTGTTCCATTTAACAGAAGTAAACTTTTCCAAATTTCTCGAGAAGGGGATGTTCAATTGTTTTTCTGTTTTCGCCATTCTAATCAACAGAAAAAATGCCACTAGTTTGCTAATCTAACCGATATCGTACGTCCAATAATAAAAAAGTTAGCAATAGTGCACACTTCGTTTAAAACAGGCTGTGTAAGATCTGTAAATTGTACTTTCAAAACTTAAAACTATTTCCTTCGTTTAGAAGATAATAGTTTTTAAGTCCAGTAAAATTAATTAGTTTTGAATGCATTTTAGCCTAATTCTAAAGTTATAACTACAAATAGCGAAAAAGAGTTACTACTAATACCCTAAAACATATTTTTTAACTTCTACTCAATTTAATAATATGTAGTGAACCATGCTGCATACCTTTTACATAATAATTGTACTAGCGATAGAGTTGACTCTCCCGTTTCAGAACTAACAAATCTGTAAAGAGTTTTAATCAGAACTTCCCTCACAAGTGGACCTTGTGACACTAAACAATTTTAAAAATCAAACGAAAATAGGGGTAAACATTTCTTTACGTTCATAATAATACTGAATCAATAAAATAAAACATTCGGAAATGAGAATTATATAAATTTTCAAATAGAAAAGCATTACCGTAAATGGGATTCGAACTTCAGAGCCTGCGAACGAGGCAGTACCTGCAATTTCAATGAGCACTTGTTCGCTGTCGCGCCCACCAAGGACGCCTCCGATCGGTGACGTGCGGCTGCCTTACATAGAACGCATTTATTGTTGACTCATGTTTTATTTTTTAGGAAATTTATTGTGTATCTGTTGGTTTTCATTTTCGTCGAGGGTAAAGTCTGAGGTATGTGCAAATTGCTACTTTTATCTATTTCTCAGTTAACGCAAAGATAAAGAAAGTTTTATTTTTTAAGGTGCTCACCTTGCATATATTTCTTCGAAATTTTCTAGGTTTTATGCACGCAGAATATCGTATTCCTCCAACAAATCGTTTTTGTGTTATAACGCCAATAGACAGATAGACAAACAGACAGACAGACAGACAGACAGATAGACGGAATTGAGAAAACCTGTTTCTCGGCATCTAGGGACCAGAATATCGGAAGGTGATTTTTTGGGGATTACAACCTTGAAATAGCTATTTATGATAGAATTTCCAAAATGGAATTGTGTTAAGCACGCGACGTGGTTTGTCAAACGAGGCCGAAGGTCGAGTTTGATATCGCGTGAAGTGCCTAAAAGCTTTTTTGCAACCATATAGTATCATAAATATGACAATCTGTCAGTTGGTCATATTATCTAATGGATGAACGCAAATCCGTCATTAGTTTTCCAAGTTATTGCAATTTTTAGCAGTGTACAAGTTACAAAAAGTTACTAATGTTAAAATAAGGCATTGGCATTTTATAACTTGCCAAAAGTACTTCACTGATAGAAGACGGTGCAAGTAACAATTTATATTGTATGGCTTTATCGTAGTCATATTTTCTATTGTATTCGGGAGATCACTCATTTTCAACAGCGTTAATTCACTTCACCAAATAAATTGTCAAATTTTATTTTGATTTCAGTAATTTTTTATTACCAAATTTCACTTACACTGTTAAAAAAAATCACAGATTTAAAATTCTTTTTGCCACATTACCAAGGGTTCCCACACAAGCTTAGTTTGACGTTGGAAAAGACATGGCGGCCAACAATCACATGGCCACACTGTGATTATAAAGTCACTGTACTTTAATAGACCCCATTAAAGCACTGTTTTCATTGATTTAATAGCCACCACAAAAAAACACCAAGGTAGATAAAGTATTTTATTTATGCAAATACTTGCCCAATAAGCCTTTAGAATACCTTAACCTCTTGACTTTGGCTAATTCTTAAAACTCCTGGCACTGACTAGTAGACAAATTATAAATATTTTAGAAAAAATTGTGTTTTTCTAAGAACTGCCGAGGATAATTTCGATAACATTTTATTTTAAAAACGTTTCTACTTCTTTATCGAATTATAATAAGTGGACATTTTCTTATTTAAAACAAAACTTCTTCCTGCTGTAATAGTGGTATACCCTTTACTCACATTTTTAAAAGCTGAAGTAACTTAACCGAAAGTCATCTGCACAATAAGAAGCATCCGCAACGATAAAACTATATCAAGTACTAGGAACTAATTCGTATTTACACACAAAGATAAAACTAATAGTTCACAAACATGCAAATACTGAAGATTTAAAATATATTTTTACTATTTAGAGAAAAAGGCTTCTTTACGCGTCCACAACGAATTGAAGGTCGAAACTTTATTGGCAAAAATAAATTAGTAAAGTAAATTTTTAAAACCTTGCAAAACACTATCGTAACTCACCTTAATCAATTACATTTGGCTCGAGTTTCTGATATTTCTGATTACTTTACCATTTGCTTCGTACTTGTATTTTATAGCAATAATCATTGCCAGAATATTTTAATCATTTCAAGCAGTTCACTTTTGACATTAGACGGCTAACGGACAATCACACTGGCCGTATTAATCACAATTAGAATTGCAATTTCCCATGCTCCATACTCCGGTGAATACACGTTATGCATTTTGCAAAATATTCAGGATGCTCTCTGAATATGCTAAATTAATTAGTAGCAACCGGGACGTTGTCAATTTAGTGTTCCAGAAATAAAGGTTATACATACTGTAAATTACACGCGTATAGTGGCCTTTACACTAATTAGTATTAGAGGTTATTATTTAAGTTAGCAATTGATTCAATTGAAGAAGGTTTTATGGTAATATACGTCTAATCCGATCTAAAATTTAACTTTTTCACCAAAAAGTATCAATACTAAATGAAATAGCCATCAATTAAATTATTACTTAAAAATTTATTCAATTTATATTAACAGCAACTAGAATAAGAAGAAATTTAGGCTCCGAGGGAGTAATCATTAGAGTTGCCAGCCAACTAATCATCGGGTTGAGCGAGCTTCAACTTTGTAAGTTTAAAATACTAAATAAATGCAAGAAATATAAAATGCTATATCTATAGGGTATTGTTAACATAAATATATTTAATAATTACAAATTATGTTATTGAAGAGTAACTATAGTGATACTTTTATATCATATGGGTGAAAGTATTTAAAATTGATATATATTCAAGGCGTGTTAGACTGTGGTCAAAATCGCATCGGCTTCTGAAACCTTCAATATTAAATTACCCAAAAAGCAAGCGTTTATATGTTTCAACTCTCTAAAATTATATTGCTAGAATTTATTATTACTCGAACTTCACTGTATTTTTTAATGACATGTGATTATTTAAATTAAGTAAATAAATATTGTATTATTAGATTTGTTACGTCGTAAGATCGAACTTCTATCAAGAGTCTCATGACTACTCATATTGTAGCTAAAACGGGCATCTATGGTTTATTTTTCTGTTAGGCCCTGTAGTATTTCAAATTTGATGTATAGGTGTTGAGAGCAGCAAGCAGCGTTTGCGTGCCTGGCAGACACCATTTTCAGCATATACGGGGTGAGTACAGAAATTGTAAATCACCCAGATATATTTCACGTCCACGTCATTGCGGCACCAGCGTAGCAGCCACGAACTTCCCCACATCGTGTGGTGTGAAAATCCACGCGTCATGCCGTTTAAGGTTTGGTGAAGTAATCCAAGGCGAGCTCAATTCGAGGCTGCGCTGCTGTCTACTAGCTCGATTTACAAGCAACTTAATACCTTCACGAAGTAATTGGGCTGACGCATGTAAATTTCTCCTATTTTCATGCATGCAATTGCGAGCAGAGCCGGCTTTTGACATGCAATTTAACGTTCACGATTTTAAGGGCAGCTATTTCGGGGCGATTTTAGTATTCCTTTATAAATGTTCCCCATCTACAGCACACGTAGAGTATTCTATCTTAGTTTCTATTAATTCCAGGATCTTTCCTATTTTATTTTGTTTTCATTGTTGTTTCTACGTGTGCTTTCAAGTCAATATATTTGTTTAAGCAAATAGATTTTTCTCGTGCACATGTTTGAATTGAAGTCTGTTTCAGCCAAAGAATACTACAGGTAGAGGCTCGCTTCCTGTTTTGGTATATAGTCGTTGTTTGTAAAAAAGGGTTTTTCACGATGATTACAATAATACCGAAAAACTCAGGGAACGCGGCATGCAAAAGACATCAAGAAACAACGCCTGTACAAAAAAATAGTAAAGCATACAAATACCCAAAACCACACGACGACAAGAAAAAAACTTTTAAAATAAATAGAAGAGGAATAAACGGAAAAAACTGGTTGAAGAAATGGAAACCGCGAGTACTGAAATATTGGGCATCGCAGTCGCCAAGAGAGAGACAAAAGAACCGAAACAATGTCAAACCGATAGACAATATTCCATTGGGGAGGGGAAACGAGTTAATTAGCAAATGCAGGAGTGGAGTTGGTTGTGAGCTTTAAGAAAATACCGGAAATATAAAGTTTTTTAAATAGTTATATATAGTGCCTTGTAACTGTTACGGTTTTAAAGCACTAATAATAAATAATTTGTAATAAATAATGTATTGTCCAATTTACAGTGTTTTTCGATTGCTTTTCACCATGTTGTTTCACTTTATCTCAAATGATTTTCCCTCTTGTCAACACTTATCATTATTAACAAATGGGAATTATATTTGACAAATAGTGAAACACGATTGATACATGGTGAAAAGCAATCGGAAAACCCTGTAGTATATTTAACATATAATGTGAATTGATCACGTGATGAAAATTCTTCTGTATGTCGAATCGGTTTCTAACTTATGAAATCTGTGGGCAGTCACAAAGTATATGTTTAACGTTTAGTATTGTGTTGCACTGATTACAGTTTGGTGGTGAAGCACAAATATAAGTCTCAGGAAATGTTTAGGGGAGCTATATAGACGATAATGGATAAAGAATCATAGATATGTGCACTGGCAACGATCTGATCATCGTAAACTATGAACAATAGAACGTATACGAATAGACAAGAGAGGTAGGAAGCAGAGGAAAATATCCACAGTAAAGTATTTTCTAATTAATAGGAATGCATAGAAAGCGGTAAAAGATATGAAGGTTCAAAACCCAACAAAAAATAAAATCGGAAATGGAAAAGAAATTAGTTGAAGAAAAATAAAGAGTTTTAAGGGTACTGAACAAAGAAACCACGAAACTTTTTGAAGGCAGGTTAGAACAAAGTTTTAGGCCGACAATAAAGAACAGAGGAGTAGGGCAGCAATAGGGACATTTCAAACAGGCCGTAATTAAATAAAAATATGCCGTTGACTTAGGAGATCATACAAGAGGTTAAAAGAAAGAAGAAAGCTGAAAATAGTTCCTTCCTGACAAAAATCAAACTGCATATAATTGTTGCAAAGTAAAGAGAAATCAGGTAACAGAAACAAAACCTGGAACCTGGAAAAATTAGACAAACAATGGAGAAAGACGTTGATGAAGACCAACAGCTGTTCTACAAAATGCTGAAAATGTTGAGGAGATGAAAAACGAACAAACAAATCCTGAATATATAAAGAATGCAGAGAGGAAGACGCTAACAGAAGAGAAATACATAATGGCTAGGTGGAGACGACATTTCTAAATTCTCCTAACAAAATTCAAGGCGCGTCACAACGAAAAACGCAGAAACCAAGTGACTGGGGAAGAAACATGAAACGGGAAACCAACTATTATTAGAGCTAGAACAGCTTTCAGCAAATTAATAGAAGAAAAATCAGTAAGGGTAGATGTTGACGCTAAAACGGATGGAAAAACTGGAAACCGAAATAATGTGGATGTCAATCTACAAAAAAGATAATAAAAAGATATACAAAAGCGACAGAGGTGTACTCATCAGTATACCGGGCAGGGTATATACCAGATCCTAGAAAACAGACTAAGAGAGAAAATGGAACAAGAGCTGCCGAAAGGGAGATATAGATTCAAGACAAAAAAATAACACAAGATTTAATATTTGCATTGCACCAATTCGCAGAAAGGACGATTTGGTACAGCAAAGAATTTCACTTCGCTATCTATAGGTGGAAGAAAAGATCTAATAGACGTAATAATAAGTTTACACCACACAAGTGAATGCTGCGTAAAAACAGGACATTCCATCATAGATGTCGTTGAGACAAACACTGGTTTAAGGCAAGGCTGCATTTGGAACCCTACGTAAAAAAATAACAGTTGTGATATCGGCTAACACTAAAACACGCCAGATAAGCCTGGAAGATGACACTTTGGAACAAGTCAAGGAATTTGAATACCTAGACACAATGATAAGTGAAATGGGAACATCTAAGAAGAAATAAATGAAAAAAGGCACTTTCAACAGATTATTCCAAGAGCTTAACGGAACCTTTCTTGGGAAGATAAAATTTTAAGAACAACAGAGTCTACAGGATACAAAACATTGGTAGTACCAGTTCTAACCTACACATACGAATGGACACTGGCAAAAACTCAAAAATAAGCTCCAGAGTATGGAAATGGGGTTCCGAAGAAAGATGGTTGGAAAAACGAAAGTAAACGGGTACAGGAATACATAACTAAATATCATCTGCTGAAAGATTCAATTGATAAAGCCAGGACACCTGTATAAGATGGAAGACGAGAAGACAGCGAAGAAGGCGTATGAAACAAAGAACGATGGGAAGAAAAGACAGAGATCGACCTAACAACGCGTGGGCGAAAGCAATAGAAAGAAAGGGAGAACAATCGACAAACGTTAAATAACTTGATATCAGAATTTGATTCGTCGGCTAATTCTCTCAAAATCAAGTGACTACGTGGATACAATTACCGGCCGGACTATCTCAATGGAGACGACGTGCAGTCCAATATATAAGTACTAAAGTTAATTAAATAGCAAAGACTGCGCCAACGAATTTTTCAATAACGACAAGTGCATCCAGAGGTATCACGGAAGATTCGTAAACTCACAAGTAGCACAATATTCTGAAAAAAGCACAGAACTCCAAATAGCAGGTACATAAAAATAACGTTGTACTAATATCAATGTATAATAATCACAGACAATAATTTTCCTACAAGCCAGTACAAAGTACAGGGGCCTGTAACACAAGCCTTACAAGTGTAACAATTGTAGACTTGTACTTGTAAACTTGTTGAGATTCTGTAACACAATGGAACTTGTAATAACCTGTGCCGCACTTGTAATTACGGCAGATATTCTACACTTTAAGGTCTGTTCTGTATCTCAACGCCAACACTTGTAAGTTTGTGTTACGGATTTTACTACAATTGTAGAAAAAATTCTACCTATCCTAAACCGTGGGCTTCAGCTTCTCATGTGTCAATATCAATAAATCCTTCTTGGTGCACTTATTGCCCAATATGTGGTCAAGTTCAAGTGCAAGTGATTCTAGTGAGAATATGTTGCTGTCCGAGCAAAATATCGATTTAGAGCAATAACTGATTTTGACTTTCTCTCTAATGAGAAATTTATAGAGATTCAGGTTAAATAAGACACAATTCACAAATCTTCTTCGAGATCTTTCACCAACACTGGAAAATAATACCAACCGTTGGTATGGGCTATACCCTACGCAGAAAATAGTTGCACTACACTGGCTGGGAAATGGTGGACAATACCATAGTATTTGCGATATGAATGGGATTTCAAAAATTACTGTAGATGCGTTCAAGATTTTGTGGATGCTGTCAACCAAATTAAATTTAATGAAATAGTAGCATGGCCCGCTGACACATTAAGCGTGGTGCAGCAATTTCATGAAATGGCAGGCATACCTGAGGTGTGTGGGGCAATTGACGAAACATTCATAAATATAGATGCCCCTACTGTTAATTAGCCGACTTACGTAGATCAACATGGAAAACACTCAATAAACTGTATGGCTGTTTATGGCCCAGATATGAAATTCTAGTATGTGAGTGGTAATTGGCCCAGAAGCGTACAAGATGCCAGGGTACTCAGCAACAATTGATGACAGTTGCAGACCTCATCCAATGCAATAATTTTAAGGGATTCAGCATATCCTTTAAAGCAGTGGCCGATTCCACCAACATATGAAGATTTCTTGAATTAAGCTCAAAATGGTTTTAATAGAGCTCATAAACGAACGAGACGAACTATAGAAAACGCATTTGAAATAAAAGAAAAGTTTCCTTGTTTAAACTATTTGCGAGTCAATCCGGTATTTGTGGGAAATATTTTTAAATGTTGCACAACTTTATGCAATCATCAGAATCAAGTCGATGACGAGCGTCCAATGGACAACGCACTTAAGGGGACGAAGGTCCAGTGGATAATGCACCGAAATCACCGGATTGGCCAACTCCTTCCATTTGTCGACTTTATGCTCTTTCCGTAGCGTATTAGAGAAAGCTCCAAAGAGAACATCTTTGTTCTCTATAACCTTATTTAAAAATTGCAACTTTCCTTGCAGAACATTTTTTTCTAAGCCATTACTTATAAATAGGGTAATTACAAGAATAAACGAATTTTAACCTTTTTGTATTCCACAACTGGACAAACAAGTGAACATGGCAGGGATTTATTTTGATTACACTTGGATACCAGACAAAGTCATAGGTAATAGCTATTAACATATCTAGGAATGTTATGAATATCATAACTACCGCAGATGCTGTATTGAAATCCAAGCTTGCAGAGCGAGTATTTCAAACTTCTAAGGCTGTTATGATTCATAGCATCCGTGGTTTGTTCAATAGTTATCGGTTGCCATGTACGGTAATAGTTGCCATGTGCAGTAAGTTATGACTTAGTTACCAGCCTACTTTTGTATATGTAAACAAGGAATATATCCTGCAACCGATAAACATATAAAATCGCTGGAGTAGAGGATACTGTCAATTAGTTTATATGTTATTTCTATCTGCTTGATTTTTTTGAATAATATTGCACCCTTCGATCAGTCTACAAGTATAGAACTACACTTGTAAGATTCTTTCTCCGTTATAACAAGTCACTCAGTTAAGTTTATGTTACAGAATTAAGCACGACTTGTAACTACAAGCAAATTTCCTACAAGTTTTACACTTGTTACCATTGTTAGCTTTGTGTTACAGGACCCAGGTGATTACTTTATAAATATAGGCAAAAATCAGGTACAACTCAAGCACATACATTCGAATGGTATTGCGAGTAAGTTAACATTTATACTCTTCTAAAATGAACAAATACAGAGTCCGTTAAGTACAACGAGCAACAGATTAAAAGTGTAGAGGAAACTAAACTAGGCTCCGAAGACCAATATCATTAATGGTATTAGGGTAACCATGGATATCGTTAAGCGAACTGCGATTGACCGCAAGAGTTCAACAGCGAATGTAAAACTCACGGGATTCTGAGGGAATCCAGGCAGGACCTCCTCGCCAACCACTTCGGAAAAACAGCTAAGGTATTACAGACACAGGATCACTGTACACAACATTCAAATAGTGGTAAAAATGGAAACACTACACGTGACATCAACTCTTTTGTTGAGCGCATGGGTCCCACTAGGACGGCACACGTACAGTCCTGTAGGAGAACGAAGGTCATCTAAGGCAAATAAAAGGGATCGATTCTATGATTCTGCATCGTTGCCAGCAACCGCTGGCTCGCGATCCAATTGGGTCAAGAACACCATGTGCACGTGGAACTGTGCGTACACAACCAGCCCAGAATCATTTGGGGTTTCTACTAGCAACTATATGGAATGCCCAAGATAGAATACAAAACGTCTAAAAACGCCGTGCTTCAACGGACTTACCCCATACCTGGCCCACATGCTAAATGAATTCCAACAGTTCGCTAACCAGAATCCGTCAAGACGTGAGAGGAACTTTCCTTATTATACCATTCATAATGTGTAACATCGCTACACAGACCACATATTAATAAATGAAGACACCGTGGTGTTATCGTTTTGGTGTTTTCGATTTTGAGCTGTCAGCTGTCAATACCATGCCCTTTCCAAAAAGATTTTTACGATATGAATTACATTTATTTTTAGTGTAATTCTCTTATTGATACTCAAGGTATAATCTAATCGAATACTTCTGCTTACAAACTCAACCGTTTGCTTTGTAGAGACACCACTCGCCTTCGGCTCGTGATCTTTTTAAGCAACTCGTTTCGTGAGAAAGCACAAGTATTTATAATAATTCACAGTCATCTCGTGGTGTTATTACTGAAAATTTCACCAGACTAGCATTAAACCGCTACATATAGAGAGAGCTAACCCAGTACAACTTCACCAAAAATCCTGTTGAACCCTGAGAGACCCAAAATGGAAGCTGTTTGATCGGAATCGCAGCAAAAATGAAGAGAGGGTATGAAGGCGCCGACCAGCCATTTTATCAGTTGGCGTACCGATAAACACTCATTACGACAGGAAAGGGCGCGAGCGAAGTTAATCAGTCGGCGCTTATTGACATGTAAACTTATATAGACGCATCGTGACCGTAACAAACTCATGAAAAATAGAAAGACATGGAAGATGATGCGGAGAGTAACACAACAACCTTCGACGCAGTAAAGAAAAGGAGAACGAATTAAAAAGATTATAAGACGCCCTAGTCAATTTTCGTAAATAAAAGTGCTAAGATCATATGGACTTTGTCTTTTTCAATATCACGCTAGACTGACCTTACCCAAGTATCCAATCCTGAAGAAAAAGATTTGACATATTTTTATATTAAACTAATAATGAAAAACTTATTTGAAGTAATAACATTTTGACCGATTTGTCTTTTTTGCGTATTTATACAGTCGACGCACTGTAACCATAGAAAAATTACACACTGAGTCGAGTTAAAAATTACAACATTCACATGTGAGTTCATATAAGTGTCGACTAGCACTAATATTTTTATATCCATCAAGTTTTAAGATGTGTGAAGTAAAGACAATCGTACGAAATAACCGTCAGAAAAAAATAAAGAAGAAAGCTAATCTAACGGGTGTTCATAAACAGTCGTCATCCCAGTTGCTTTGAAAAACAAAATGTTATGTCTTTGATTAATTCGTGCAACACAATGAAACGTCATTGAGTACTGTCATAGCGCATTTTTTCTCAATTTAATAGACATACGTTTCTGAAGTCAAAACCTACTGGGATGACTACTGTTTATGAACACCCGTTATATATATATAAAGGAAAATCATAACTCCGACTAATCAACGCAGAGCCGAAACCACTGGTACTAGAAACGTGAAATTTGGGTGGCAGGTTCCATTTGTTACGTAAGGTAGTGCTAAGAAGGGATTTTCTGAAATTCAAACCCTAAGGGGGTGGAAAGGGGTAAAATGTGTTTTCACGAATTCCTCAATATCTCTTACATCCGATAAGATATCTATTTGGTGTTTGCTTGCAAAGATTACCAATGCAAATACCTAGAAATGTATTTTAGGAGTTTGTCCTAATCAACCCCTAAAGGTGCAAATCTGGATTGGGGGTGAATTAAAGAACCCTTCGTATCTCCTATGTTTATTGAGTTAGAATATTCGTTTTCCAGCATATAGATGTATTTTTAAAATATTTAGAAAGGCGTTTAAGCGAATTTGAAAATTTTAACCCTAAAGGGGAAAACGAAGGAAAAACTGAAAAGGGGTAGTGGGGTTAAAATTATAAATTTTTTCGCTATAAGTTCCATTTCACAATAAAATGGGTTAAAAGGGAATTTTTGAAATTTTACCCCTACGGGGGTGAACAGGGGTAAAATGGGTTTTCACGGGTTTCTCAATATCTCTTAGACCCGATGGGATAGCGACTCGGTGTTTACTTCCAAAGATTGTCAATATAAATACCTAGAAACGTATTTCAGGATTTTGAGCTAATCAACCCTTAAAGGTGCAAATCTGGATTCGGGGTGAATTAAAGAGCTCTTCGTATCTCCTATGTTTATTGAGTTAGAACATTCTCTTTTGGCATATATATGTACTTTTAAAATCTTTTTAAGGGCGTCTAAGGATTTTTGTAAATATTACCCCTAAAGGGGTAAAAAAGAGACTAAACTGAAAGAGGGTAGCTGGTTAAAATTATTGATTTTTTTCTTATGGGTGCATTTTAGACTAAAATGAGTTAGAAAGGGTTTTTAGAGATTTCACCCACAAGGGGATGAAACGGGTATTCCGCTATAATCTATATGTATAAAAGATAAACCACCAACTCAACAACACGAATCCGTAGTAATCTTTGGTAACCAGGAACTTGTAATTTGGCAAGAAGGAAAGAGGTAAAATGCCTTTTCACAAATTTCTCAATATCTCTTAAGGATGTATAATACCTATATCGTTTGTTTTTTACTTAGAAAGGTTACCTATACAAGTTCCTAAAAACGTAATTCAGGATTGTGCACAGATCAACCCCTAAAGAGAGAATTTGGATTCAGGGGTGAATTATAGAACCTTTCGTATTTCCTGTGGTTCCTGATGACCTTGTTTTTTAGGAAATGTGTGTTTTTCAAATCTTTAAAAAGGGGTTTAAAGTTTTTATTCTAAATTTTGTTGTGAAAGGAGTAAAAACGGGGTAGAAGTAAAAAGAAGTTGAAAAAGAGGTTAAAGCTATTGTTTTTTTCCGTGTGTCCAGTTTAGAATAAAATAGAAGGATTTCTGAAATTCCACTTCCAAGTGGTGGAAACTGCTAGAATTTATGAATACAAGATTTATAAGTAGGTACATTTATTATTTTTATTCTCATTGTTATACTAAACCTATAGTTTTATAAATCTACACAAGGAGAACGACAATTACATACACATTTCGAGAGGGTACGTGAAGCATAAAAGAGTTATGAAGAACTTTTTTCGGAGGAATATTGTTTCCTTTTTACCTGCAATATTGTTTTACAGCGTTTGTTAGTTTAGCGTATTGAGTGAGGGAGGAGGGGAGCATTCTAGAATTCGTTTAAGATTTAGAAGAAAAACATTGCAGTCCGTACGAAGAACGGGCATCTTGCTAGTACAATATAAATGAATTCCCCTATTTTACTTCAGTCGGTATACGGCTATAATTAATTTTTTTGATATATAGTCAATCATTGAATGATTTGTGTTAGATTGCTTCTTCTTGGTGGAAATATTATATAAATATTAATAAACAATGAAGGATGCTTTGTCATTGATATGACAAACCTTAAGCCTATCTATTAAAAGAAGCACTCTGTATATTTAATAATGTATACCTACAGCTAATTTCTGTCGCTTTTTATGCTAGCTGCTTTTATTTCAACAATACATTTCTAATAGTATCATAATCCATTTTAGACGCTATTCTCACACATTTACTGAATTATTTTCGATACCGTTTTCTTATCGGTGATATAACTCTATGTTATTATGAACAGTTAGGGGTTAAGTTTTCGACCTGCATTGAATATAAAATCACCAACGTATCTACAATATCTATCTATAGATGCGTGTAGTTCCTGAACGCCTCTGTAACGTTTTTATTATCACCAATCGGACGCGATTTGTCCGCGATCGAACCTGTAGTTACCGCACCCTTCATAATGCAACTATAAGCATGTGCGTTTACCAAGTATTCGTGGTCCAAATCAGATTCCCTTGAATCTTAGCAACTGCTATATTTTCTTTCTTTTTGCGAGTTAATGTAATTCACATTACTAGTGGTCCGCTTGATCGTTTCAGTCCTATTAGAAATACTAAGATTTTTTGTAATTTTGACCTGGAAAGAGTCACTTTTCAGGATTGAGTAGAATTTCGTGTATAACTATTTACTATGTAATTTGAAAACTTCAACCATTATTTTAACTACAATAAGGCCACCTATGTGGTGCGCTAACAAGTTATTCCTTTTACATAAACGTGACTGTCTGCTTGCATCACGCTTTCACTTTCACCGACAGCGATAAGTTTTGTCGTCGCCCTGCTCTTCATAGTACAAGGATAAGTCTGTGTGTTACTAAACATCCCATTAGCCAAACGTTTAAGGTGGCTGACTAGCAAGCGAACTTCCCATGGGCATGCGGCTTTCAACCTCTATTTAGCAAAAATTGTTTTTCTTGCTTCCCTAATTAAAACATTTAAAAACGTGACTTCTGTAACCTCTTTCTTTACAGTTCAATTTTAAAAATACAAAAATTGTTTTAAATAGAATATGTTTACTGAAGTTTTGGGCTTTTCAGTTAGCACATGATTAAATACACAATGAAGAGCACCTAAATGTTAAGTCATTTCCATGTTTCCTATTAATTTTAAAAATGCAGTTAAGGACGCTTCTTTGCAAGTGGTAGTGCTGAGCACGCATTTTTATTACTCTGTTATTTAATTGAATACAATATAAACGAATTTAAAAAACATTGTAGTTTTTTTATTATATTTTATCTTCATTGGTGTTGTTATAGACTATTAACCAAATTAATTTTAGTATCGTTAAGAGCTTTATTACCGCACTGAGTGCGGTAATCGATATGTATATAATGTATATGTATATATATGCATATGTATATAATGGATATATAATACCGCACTCAGTGCGGTAATGATTATTGCCGCACTCTTTTTAAATAAAAAATACATTGAACCAAAATTTATTGGTTAAGATGAAATATTGAACAATACACGTTTGCTTATGGCACTTAACAAAACTCGTTTCGTGAAGACGCTCATAATCAAACTTGTATCGTTAATATCTATTACAAAAAGCTTTTTTTATTATATTTATTATTAAGAACGCCACTGAAATACTGTGGACAGAACAAATCCATTATTAATATAGCGACACATTCATGGTTTCTCTGTAATAGATCAATTAGGTATTTGTCTAAAAATCCAATCTTTTTAATATTACCTATCTTTAACTAAGAATCGCCGTAGTAATATTTATTCGTTTTCTGGCCATCAAACTATGTGTTACCTACCATATCACGTCAAAATTGTGATGTGTGCTGCTGAAATACCCTTAATGACGAGTTAAACGATTAGCAGTTTTCGGGTAACAACCAAAAAAACTCGTTATTAATAAAGATTACCTTTTTAAAAACAGATTTACAATTTATTTCGACAAATAGTATTTTTACAATTTGTCAAAATTAGACGTACGGAAATTTTCTTTCATTTGTGACTGTTACGTCGTATTTTTTTATAAAATTGCTGCGTAATCAAATTCAACGATAAATTTTTTGTTTGAAAAAACACACAGGTTGTGAAACATACATTGTTGGCATTGAAGTGCTTTGTAAAACATTTACATATCAAATTGAATGAAATGCTTATAAAGAACAAAAACTGTATTTTTAAAATCTTAGGTACAACAAATGAAACTCATAGATATGTTATTCTAATTATATCAATCGATTTTCTTTAAACGTTCAATGCTATACAATTATTTTAGGTACGAATTCCTAGTTACCGTCGAAAGTGGGGCAACTAAAAACTCTGGCAAAATACGGACGAAAAGCGATAGAAGGCAACGAAAATTAGCAAATGTGATCTATAAATGTATCGCGAAATGATTTTTTTGTGGCATTGTTTGGATAACTTAAAGCGATGTCAGCCACATCAACGTTAAGACAACTTCTTCAGCAAAAGCTCAAGATCCCCGAATCTTATTCAAGTTCGCAAACAATTATAATTTCCCCACGACATCAAAAATAAATTCTACTCATTCCTTCACATTATAAATCCTTCTTCCATACAATATATCTACGTCTTATTTCCAGCATTCAGCCAGTGTTTTAGCATCCCCTTTCTTTAATTAATCTCCCACCCCTAGCAACGCGTAGCAACGAATATAGGTACAGTAACACAATACAGTTTTTACACTTTTCCCGAGGAGGAAATCTTTAATGTCTCCGAAGACTGACATTAATTAAAAAATCTTGTTACGCATGCAGGGGTAAGAATGAGAGAAGGCAATTTTAAGAACCAGCGCTCGAGGCATATGCAAAATAGAGCCTAATTTATACGGGTTTTTAAAGAATTCTAATAACTTACTTACGTGGCTTCTAGAAATGACGTCGCTTTTAAATCTCGTGTTTTTCTAGATGTAATTCTGATAAACACTAGGGAATTTATTTCTAGATGCGAGGACCATTTTAATTGTTTAGGAGGCGGCAAAGCTTTATCGCTTTTGCAATATTATTGTTGTTCAATCTTTTTCAAACCAAAGCTTTTTATTAGAAATAATAATACAATTGAATCTGCTCTAATTAAACTGCTTCTAACTAATGGTATTATATCGGCCAGAATGTGTTTATATACAGTACGACCATAAAGGTTTGTAATTTTTTTAAGATGGCTGAGCAATGGAAGTTAGACATATGCGTTTAGTTTGATTTATATATATTTGGGTGCAACATGGTGCAAGAAATCGTTTTCCAAAGGCGTTGATTTCAAGCAAGGGATGCCAATATAAACCGATAACCAATTTTAACCTGTAAAAATTTTCTAATGAGTTATGGAATGTTTACAAATAATAAATTGTAATCTCTTAAATAAATATTTTCATACGTTCGAGTTTCCATTTTCATAATTTTTTAAATAGAATTAGATCAGATCAAATTTATAGTATGTAATTATGAAATAATTATGTCGTCAACTGTGTTAATTAAATAAATAATTGAAAATTGAAGCCAGCTTAGAAACACTACCTACTGCTAGAAACCAAGTTCGGTGACTTAGGATCTCGGCTTTTGAAGTGTTACATTTGTGGTTCTCCAGAAGTGAGTTGAATACTTGCTGGGGTATCTTTATATGTCAAGTATTTTGTAATGTTTCTTGATTCAGGCCACTGCAAAATTTTCACAACAAGCGATAAATTTTAAACTGCACATCTCGTTCTAACTAAACTAAAACTAAGAAAGTGTAAGACATCTATTTTAAAATTTATAATTAATGACAACCTGTGAACGACCACTGCCACCATTTCAATAGAGAACGTTTTTTTTCAGTAGACATACGACAGTTAAAAATTGGAAAAAATATTGATAAATTGGTAAACACCGTAACTATAATACTTATTTATATACCAAGGGCATAAGAAAGCTTTTACAGTCCGCGGCATGAAAATTAAAGCCCAAGGCGTAGTTGCAGGTTGTAAGACCACAAGGGCCTTAAACGTTAGTTATGCACGAGGTGTATACAAATTATATACAAACCGGAATATTCACAACTAACACCAGATTTATAATTTTTATCAATCTCGGAAACCTGCGATGTCTACCAACTAACAAACAAGGCACTAAGCGGGCCGTAAAGTAACACATTACGCTCTCAAACATAGGGTGTAAAGTGACCAATATCGGCAGGTCGTACATAAATACAAACAAAGAGATGAACACGCAATCGCAGTAATCTTGATCAAGAGCTCATATCGTACAGACAGGAATTTTCCCAAATTGTGCAATGTACAAAATCAAATTAGCACCTAATTGTAGGACTGTAGAAATAGTAATTCACCTATTTTAGAAGTTACTTATTTACTAATTATTGGTTTTAATAGCCATCATTTAACAATAAACCTAAAACTATAGAAAAATAGTTTTCAAGTGTTGCATTTCTTGCTTTCATACCCCTCTATTTTTCTTATATATTTACTGGTGGATTTAAATTTTTTAGCAATTATATTTTCTGTTAAAAGGGTTATTTGTATGATGTTCAAATAATTTCACTGCGATCAAAAATAAAAGTGAAAAATTGAAAAATCATAGTAACTTTATCGAATAGTTGTTAACAGATGTTGCTCAGAATCACAAAAATAGTGGAAATCCAAATTTTTATCCAAAAATTATTAGTAATTTTGCACCATCTAGACCAACAATTTTTACGTATTTTGCAATGATTAAAGTGTTACAGCCAGTATATTGTTTATTATTTAAAATTATAGGAGGCTTAATTGACAGTTCATAAACTGAATTATCAGTTCATATACTTTTTATGTGAATAAATAAGGAAGGTATAGGGGTGTGAAAGAAAGTAGTGTCGCATCTGCATACAGGGTGTCCCAAAAAGAATGGGACACGGATTAGACATAGATTCATTACGTCATAATAAATCGATTAAACCTAATATACCTTAGTACAACGTCCCTTCAGTAAGAAGTTATATGGCCTTGAAGTTCAATTTTTTATTTTTTTTACCTCCACAAATGTAGAGATGTCGATTTGAATTTTGGTACACATGCTTACTATTATGTAACGCACTAACAAGAAAAATTTCATAAACTAGACTTGACTGTAAGGAGCACTTTACCTATCTTTCAAAATTTTTTTAAGTTCTAACTTCGTTATCTGTAACACTTTTAAGGTAAACGGTTGCTTTTAGGCTTAAGAACTAAGAGTACATTATTTTTGCGCTTTTTAATTCTCTTTCAGATAATAACCTAAAATTATAAAAAATGTTACAGATAACGAAGTTAGAGTTAAAGAAGTTTTCAAAGATAGGTAAAGTGCCTCTTACAGTCAAGTCTAATTTATAAAAAAAAATTATTAGTGCAGTACATAATAGTAAGCATGGTAACCAAAATTCAAATCGACATCTCTACATTTGTGGAAAGTAACAAAAAAATAAAAAATAAAACTTTAAGGCCCTATAAATTTTTACTGAAGGGACTTTGTACTAAGGTATATTAGGTTTAATTGATTTATTATGACGTAAGTAATCTATGACAAATCGGTGTCCCATTCTTGTTGGGACACCCTGTATAAGAGAGACGCGTATCCACTATGCGAAAACGTTGTAAAACAAAGTAGCTGCAATAACATAATACCATTAAACGTTTTATATTTTCTGTCAAATTTTAATATTGTTCTTCCGGTTAGTTGTTATATACCAATACATCGTACAAGAGGGAGTGGCCGGTGGGCGAAGCGTTTGCGTTTCCATTCGGCAGGAAGTGAGTTCTAGTCTCACTCTCGGACGCATGTTGGCATTGTTGACCATTGCACAGTGCACCAATGCTCTAATACGCAGTAAGAAATGGATTGCTCAAATTTTCCTGACGTTATTTACTAGGGCACAGACCACGAACCTTGTAGGTGCTAAATCGCCAATGTTTACTTCGATTGAGAGCCATATATTGATATGGATAGAAATGAAAATAGAAACTTAATAATTCAAAATAAAGAATAAACATGCTAGGGATAATAAAGAGATCATGATTGAGTAGAATGAACAATTTCAGTTAGTTAATATTTCTATTAATAAACGATTTTAGTATGGGTAATCAAAGACACCATTAATGTGAAAACTTGAAGTGTCAAACTTTTATCATGCAATAGAATTAGATTTTCTTCAATTTAATAAGACACTACCAATAAAAAAACTGTAACTAACTCGTGTGTTAATCGGCAATTAATAATCGCAATAATTATTAATCGCTCTCATTAACACACTAAATAGCTATTAATACTTTGTTATAAAGTATGATTAAAAGTTAATCTCATCTAGTATGGCTATGGAATTTTTCCTAATTTAAGAATGCAACTATGTTTATACAAACCTGACAATTGATATTTAAGTGAGTTATAGTTGCATTCATAATTTAGGAATAATTCCTTAGCCATACTAGATGAAATTAATTTTTGATCGTACTATATACCATATCATTTATTTATGTCGTTCAAATTTGGAACAGATATCAATTAAGTAAAATCAACGAAAAATTCTTTATGATTATTACCGAATCGTATGAGTATTGGTGGTTATTAATAGTGGTAATTAAATAAATAACGATTTGGTAACTGTATAATCTGTTTATTTTAATAGTTATTTAACAAACAAGCGTGTTAATGGGAGCGATTAATAATCGAAACATTTTAACGTGTGAGCATTAGCGAACACGTTAATTGTTGAGATTATTAATCGCGGATTAACACACGAGTTGGCTACAATATTTTTTCGTTGATCGTATCTTATTAATTTGAAGAAAATCTAATTTCATTTCATGAAAAGAATTGGAAACTCAAAGTTTTTACATTAATAGTATCTTTGATTACCTATACCAAAATCGTCTATTAATAAAAGCCATTCATTAAAAATGGTTATTAATAAACGATTTTTAAAAATCATCATTAATAAAAAATCATTCCTTAACAAGGGTCATTAATAGACAATTTTCTATACATTAATGAAAGGAAGATCAAAATATGGACGGTAAAACGTAAATCTTAAATTTAGAGGAAGAAATTAAAAAATGGCAGAGGTTTTTATAATACTGTAAGGATACCTCAAGGTCTCAAGTTAAAAAATTGACAATTTTATGAGAATTCTAAAATCAGCTTCAAAGAGTTCATATGGAGAGACTAGAATTATTTATGGAAAATTAAAAAAGTATATGGCCAGTTATACAATGGAGTGATTTCCATAATGTTAAAAACAATTTGTTAGATTATTATTGAGGTGAAAAGAAACAACTGGTATTTAAAGAGTTACTTAATACATGGTATGATGAAAAATAAAAAATGTATGCCACACACAACCATTATCAATTTTCTAAATTGGCAGTCGATTTAACGTGTTGACAGTTTATTTTGAGCCAGATATAAAAAATGCAGTTGCTACATTTAGATTTTATTTAGTAGGAATTAAATTTATAATCAAAATAGACCATGTATCTTTAACAGACACCATGAAAACAAGATTTAATAATGCAAAATATATCGATGCACATTGTTCTTACAAGAATATAATTTTGAAATTAAATACATACATGTAGGATGCATACAGTTGCTGATTATCTATCAAGATTAAATAAAAAATAAGAATAAGAAATAAAATAAAGTTTTAATTATTTTAAATATGTATATCAAGAACAGGCAATTCGACATTAAACCGTTTAAATGAACAATAGAACACAGATAAACTAAGATTATTAAAATTCAAATTAGCAGCAAATGTTACTAATTATAAAAAATATATTATTAATGTGCACAATTTAATTATTAAATTAAATTAAATAGAATTATATCTAACAAACAATGAACATTTAAGGTTAGTCGTAGGATATTTTCATATAAAATTTCGACATATAGAAGCAAGAAAAGAGTGGTACATGATCAGAGAGCATTATTATTGTAAAAATGTTACAATGTTATTAAATAATCGCTAGTCATGTTACTAAGTTAATGACCTTTTTGGACAAGCCGCAGTTTATGCGCAAGTGAGGGCAGCGAGTGAGGCACATAAATAAGGGGTGTCTAAAAGTCCGCTTTCGTACGAGTTACATACATAATTTTTTATTCTACTTTTTGAAAGCGTTTTTTCTAATTATAAAATGACAGTTTAATCTAGGAAGTCGGGAAAAGTCGAGGAGGTCATGGTCATACCGCAAAATGGGGGCGTCTATTTTGATTTCGACCAATGAAAATGGTTGTTAGTTGTTGTTGCTATTGTTATTACTGCCGAAAAGTAAAAGTTACTAGTATAAGAAAGTGGGAGTTTTCGACCACAAACGCTGCCGAAATTAATAGCTTTTCGATGCAGTAGAACAAAAATATTCTTAAATGTCATATATGTTGCTTAAACAAATATCGGAATAATGTAAATCAAAATCTTGATAGAAGCATTAAAGTTAATAATCCATTAGAAATAATTCCCATTAATTTCTTGACAAATTTGGTTAACAATGGTTTCTACTGTAGACATATTTTAATTATGGTTAATTTATTTTAAAAATGTGTATAACTATAAGCATGCACACATTGTACTACCAACAGTACAAGTAAAAACATATATTTATAAATGAACATGGCTAACCAAACAGAATTATAGAAGATAATGTTAATATTGAAAGATTTAGAGAGTTGAACATAATTAAAGGTTAAGAAACACAAGTTTTGCTACGTGAGGTAGCTTCTTTAGTAATGAACACAATTAAAAATGGTTTTAAGTTACATTTTGGCAAGTTTTGCGGTTATAATTACATTTAATATATTTTTGTGACTCCACGTTGTAACGCCTATTTAATGTTATAATTAACCTTTACTTTACTTTATTTTATTCTCAATCAATTCTTTTAAAAATTGAATTTTAATTAACTGATTTGCTCGTTTATATTATGGATTATCAAGATTATTAAATCGCTCCGGTAGAAACAGTTTACTCTTACTGAAACACAGGTAGGATTCTCTCATAATGTAGATTGCTTCTATTCCTGAAATTGTATTCTCTTATTTCATGACAACTTAAACGTCTGTCACCAGTCACTTTGAATTGTGCAAGTGCAAAATCAATCACAAATACTTTCTCGTTACATTTACTTGTCACTCAACAAATATCAAATAGTAAGTACTTCCCTCTTTAAAATTACCTCACCTCAATCTTTCTATCTTTTTCTTTCAGTTTCTTTATTTAAATACCTCTATTCTGTCACCCGTTCACGAACTCGATACTTTACCAAGCCGAACTCATCCAGCAGTCCAAACAAATCCCAGTCCGAACTCCGCCAAAAACGTGTGGATCCACAAAGACTTCCTATCCAAAACACGACAAGGCTTCTACCAACTTTCTCCAGTAGTACTGTCAGCAGCAAACACCATCCACGTCGTCCTACCAAAATCCTCAAGCCTCCGACGACTTAGTATCACGAACCTCGACTAGATGCAAGTTATAAGATGCCACATGATACAATGTAATTTGACAATAAACAGCATCCCCTTCCAGAAATTTGCTTTTGTAGATTTTAATCCTTTAACATTTTACTTTTATTTTCACCACGCCAATTTTTGTCAATTCACAACCCTGTTATACACGAAAGAGCTTTTAAACTTTTATAAAACGTTTATTTTCATAATTTGAACCGCTTACAAATTGTATTACATGTTTTGTACCACATTATTTTTATATACTGATAAATAAATATATCCTTAGTGAATTAGTTTGGCATATATTTCATAGTCCAACACACTTTAAAAACTTTATTTTATTTATCTAACACCCACTATGTTGAATTATATTTCTCGAATAAGTATTTGCCATTAATTCCCCACTTCATTTCAGATAATAATTAAATTATGTTAGAATTCTACTGTTTCTTATGTAGCTTCATTCAATTGTTTTTTAAATTATATTTCCTTTCTTTACCACATACATTTTAATAATTTTGATATCCTTTTTATACTTAAATTCATCTTTGTAATTTTTAATACTGTATTCTTTTAACCTTATTAATCTGATTCTAAACCGTTATACTAAAGACCAAAACAATATTTTAGTTATAAAAAGATTTGTTTTTGGTTGCATTTTAATTATGGAAAAGGTAAAAAAATACTAAGGTGAATATACGATTAAATTTTGAGGTTAAAATGAGGTTATTTTTTTCATATTACACATTGTAACATTGAATTCAATTTGATCACGATACATTTAAGACCGTTTTGTATTAATATGGTATATCTTTCGTAGTATTTAATTTCGTCAATACGTATAAGTTTAGAAACAAGTTAGAAGTTGTAAATGAAAAAGTTAAACTAAGGAGGTAGGGGCTTTTACCGATTTTGGAAAAAAGTACTACTTCGTGATTTGGGGCATGACGTATTTAGTGGTAGTACGTAACATTGTATGAAGCGCCACGCCCAGTATATGTGTTGACAACAGGTGCATGAACCCTGCAAACGTTGTCCCATTAGCGATTTAAAACCGAAAAATGAATTGCAGTTAGAAAAAAATCTGTGCAAATAATGAAAGAAATATTAAACAGTATTTAGATAAAATTTGTGACGCAAACTTAATTAAGTGACCGTACTGTATTCTGTCTTAGTATTCATTTTAATCGCCTTAAATAAGATAAATTACCATTGACACTTATACTATTAGAACACTTTGCTCAATATTTATTATTATTTATTACTGTTAGTTAATGTATACGTAAATAAACTTTAAAAATTGCATTAATTTTCAGTTTCTAGGCCTACTAGATATGCATTACATAAGAAATCCAGAATCTGTAAACCGAATTGTAGTAAATCAATTTTGCTTTTCAGCGTGCAAAATATGCAATAAGAAGGTGTCAAATCTAACAACGGCTTGCCACTCAAAATATTCTAAGTTGCATTAATGTGCGTATTGAGTGCACCAAGGATATCTACTTTGCTTTTAGATGGTTTCAAAAACAAATGAGCTGTATCGTCGATTGTAAATGTTGAGAGTTTGTGTGTCTTGGCATAGTGCTCTCGAAGAGTAATAGTAACGAATCTTCCCTTTACTTACATTAAAAATGAAACACTCTGTACACATACAATTCCCTATTGTACCTGAACACCTACTGCGTGGAGTATTAACAGTGAAGGTCCTCGGCTAAAGTTGCGACAACCCATCAGCGTTTCCTCAGGTCAGATGTCAGACCTGTGACCCAAAAATCAGTAAACTGCATTATAAATTTCCTGCAATAATGTACTTTTTTGGTGATAGAAACGTAGTCGGCTTATTGCAACGAGGTATACACTAGAAATTTGCTGTCGTTTTCACTTGTATATTGCATTAACTTTTTGTGGCACATGCTGCTGACTATTTTCATTGCCCTCTGCAATACTTACTCAGTTATTATAAATTTGATTTTAACTACAAACTTAAATGTCAGCTTTCAATTGTTAATTTATTTTCAGTAGTGTTGGCTTCAGTTTTTTTTTTTTTTTGACTAAATATCGATGTTTTGCTGGTTTATTGTTATTTTAAATCCACATTTGAGCAACTACATGTAGTAAATCTAATTGTGATAAATTAAGAAGTTCAGCAGGCCGTAATCTAGACCTGTTTCTGTCCGCTGAGGGGTGAATCAACACTTTCTATTAATTACTAAAAGTATTGAATATTGAATGTTATTATCACTTATTACATCTGCCTTAGTGTATATAAACTTTGTTGCATAAAATAACAGAGTTTTATTGATTTCCTCGAGACAAATCTTGTAAACCGGAGGTGCTTAACAACTATTCTCAGACAAATTTAAAAGAAATTTTAAAGAACTCCCTGAGAGGCATTTTGAATCCACATTCAGGATTCAGCCCCACACATAAATTTGTTTGTATATCGTTATTAAGAGATTTTGAACCTCATTCAAAGACAATATCGCACGCTCCCGCCGCGTAGCATTTCTTATGTAGCGGCACAGAGTGTGTTTCTTTATCCCATTGTCACGAGTATCTTTCCGATGCAGGCTGACAAGAACACTTCTTCTAGCAGTGCTGACAATGCCATCTTAATCAAATGCGCGCGGCAGATATGTTTATTTGTGTTACATTCGTGACGCAAGTTTCCCGAAGTTGACAGGGAAATGGTGAAGGAAACAAAGTTTTGCAAGTGCATCCTAACAGATGAAGAGTGCGACGTGCTTACCAATAATTACTGTTTTCGCCCTTTCCACTCCCCTTCTTTGTTTTTCGAGTTCCATTCAAGCCTCGGCAAACAAGAAACCAGAAGTTGTCGAATTGCTTTATAGAATGCTGTTAAAATATTTTGCGGCACTGTTTCACGAAAACAAACTCGCTGATAGAAAAAAAATTATTAAGGCAATGCTTCGAAATAAGTGTCTGTACTAAAATCTGTATCCAAACAACTGGTTGATAAAAACTGTAATAACAATTCTTATACCTACTTATATTAAATCTTTATTGTCTTATTTTATTTGTGGTACAGACTAATATACTATTAAGCCCAAACAAGGATTCTTTCATTTGATATACTTACCCTTACAACTAGAACATTTATAGCCGCCAGACGATGAATCTAATAACTTTTCTCATTTTTGAAATAGTAGTACCCACATTTTCGATATGGATATGTCATTTAACTGTTTTCGCAATAGTCCTCACATTATTCATTAAATCCTAGTTATGTAACCTCGATATCATAAAAAAAGACAAAGTTAAACACCAAACAAGAAACTCATTTAAATGTAATGGAACCAAATGAACAAATAAAAGTAAAAGTGCTAAAAAACTGTTTAAAATTTCACTACCCTCTTTCTTACACAACCGAGCTTTTCTTTTGATGCTGGTTTGCTTATTGGTTTGTTCACGCTTAACCCTCATGCGGCGGCAAAAATAATACAACGTACATAGCGGGAGGTGGTACCTGGGTACCACTGTGTATTTTGAATGGTGTTGCGTGGATTGTAGTATGTTTGTGTGCCTGTGCGAACCTAACGGTAACGTTGACTGTTTTTTGTGCTTAGTCATCTCTCATCTATGGTCCAGTCTACGTTGTGACCTGGTTGAATTATAATCAGTTTAGTTCAAATGGGAAAAAAAGAATGTCTCCTACTCGTGCTAATAGTGTTCCTGCACCATATAATTCCAGATGATATCTGGACTTGGATAAGTATATTTGTTTGTTTATCAGTAATGGACAAGGTCGAAGCATGCTGAGTACTAGGTACCTTAGATACCGACTGCTTTGATCACATGATCAAAGTTTTGCCGATACTAAGGAGCTCCAGCCCTAGCAAGGGATCTTTTACATGATACACTTCGTAGCAACACGGATCCACGGCTTTACATCACTTCCGAATGATGGCATTCTGCAGAGCTTTTGATCCTCATTTTTTATTTTTTTTTAAACCTCATCGAGATCGGGAATTGAACTCTCGATCGACCCTTAGATCAGTAGCCAGAATGCGTAACCACAGAGCTACGGAGCTCGGCCACATAAGCATATTGTGATGGCTGAAGAGGTCGTAAGGTTGTATGAATTGTCTGATAAAGAATTTAGTGATTAATTTGAAGATAGTAACGACAAGAATTATATGCCACAAGTAAACGATACAGAATCAGACGTAGAAGATGTTTACACTGGACAGCGAAATAGAAGTGGAGCTGAACAGCGACGACAATGAGGAATTTATTACAGAGACAGGGACTACTGCAACTCTACCGTTTATCGTAGTAGTAATTCCACCATCTGGAATAAGACCCCATTACCCTAGTCTCAAATCCGGTTGTATATCATTCGAGAAAAGCAATGGGCTTTAACATTGACGAAACAACACTGTAATGCACTTATGTTGCCATTATAAAGTATCATATGGACTCATTCTAGTTGGTACGCTTATGAAAAACAAACCCTATATTCCCAAAGACCTTAGCTGAAATGGATCAACAGCCTTTTCAACAAACTTTGCTTTCAACACAGATGCCATGTTGTGCTCGTATGTCCCAAAGGTAAAGTAAGCCTTAGATAATTTCGGAAGCTTTCACGGCCAATGTCATTAAGTAAAAACCGACTTCCGGGATTGGACCGTGTCATTATTGAGGTCGAAGAACTCAACGTTTCTCCCACTTTCGTAAGGGGCTTCATCAGAAGAAAAAAGCAAAAATAGCACAGTAACTCAACGTGTTAACCACGCCAGAGGCAAAACCCTTTTTGCAAGGGAAGGGATAGAAGAGCACGGTAACTCAATCGAATTTCGTCTCTGGCGTGGTTAACACGTTGAGTTACTGTGCTATTTTTTGCTTTTTTCTCCTGATGAAGCCCCTTACGAAAGTGGGCTAAACGTTGAGTTCTTCGACCTCAATAATGACGCGGTCCAATCCCGGAAGTCGTTCTTTATTTAAGGTAAGCTTTAGTTTTGTTATCAATGATACACTCTATGCAACTGATGATACCCTGAAGCCAAAGTCTGAAGTAATCTCGTTTTATAACGAAACTAAATCAGATGGTGACGTTATCGATAAACTTTTGAAAATATACATGTGGCGAACAAACCGTCGGCCAGTGGTTTTTGTTTCAATATATTAGATGGCTGACTACGTTATCTACACTGAAAACAATTCCACGAAACGCATCAGAACATAAATAAGAGGATAAATTTCTTAAAAGATTTAGCTCGTGATCTATGCTTGCTAGCTGTGAACCAACGAAGCGAAAATCCCATGGTATTGCAAAATCGGTTTATGAAAAACACCCTTGAAAGTGTTGTAGGAATTGCTGTGGAAACTCCTAATAATTCAAATCCTGTCCCCGAACAGTAGTACCCAGGTACCACCGTCCGCCAGAGTGTGTTGATTTTTTGTCGAGGCCAAAGAAACCCGACATTCCATTCCTCCCAATACATAAAATTTTCAAAATATACTTGCAATTATATATTTAGAGATGTCCTAGAAGCTCAAGTTGATGCATCTTCCCAAAACCGAAGAATTCTATATTTTATACCCTAAAAGTTCCCGGGTACCACCTTCAGCCACATAAGGGTTAAGCCCAATTCACATTTATAGTGCAAGGCACATGCTAGGCACGGACAGAGCACGAGCTCGGCAAGAGCAAGGATTTCTTCAAGCATTTACACTGCGATGGCTTTGCAACGGGTTTCAGTCCTTCTTTAAAATTTTTACAATATGTTGTTAACTTCAACATTAATAGAAAATGCTTAAATATTAGACGAAGAAGATGAAGATAAACAAGCATAGCGATGCCAAAAATAAAAACCACGTTTTTGGGTACATTAACATGCTAAAAAATCATTAACAAAGATATAAAAAATTATACAATTCTTCATTTTTGCTTAGGTACATATTCTATTAGCATTGAACCCATCTATTTAGCTTTTATTTGTGCAATTTCAGTTTTTCTAGGCTATTGAAGGATATTTTTTTAAATAATTCTTTATAAATGGCTACAATTCAAAAAGAAAAACAAGAATTTTTATTATTTCTACAAATGATATGACCACCGAAGTATCCCTGTAAGTAGCAGTGGTTTCACGTCATATGTGAGGCTTAGTTTCATTTTCTCCAAGGAAAGTTCTTATGCAATTTATTAAGGAAAGTTTGAAAAGTACCCTGATAACTTTCGGTAGTTAGGATATCGTTGGAAAATATAGAGCCAATTAATAGTTGCTAACCACACTAAGAAAACAAATTTTTTTGGAAATTGTCGGCGTCTATGCTGTAAATAAACAAACGAGAAAACTGTACTCATTTTCACAATGTTGCAGGCAGCAGCAGTTTATTCATGGTACTTCGATGATACGGAAATATTTCTGAGACATTTTTTTAGCATTTGTATTCTATAATCTGTATGTACACCCTTAGGACAATCATCTAAGTATACAAGGAACAGAAAAAATGCAAACAGATTACTTTAATGACATGACATATTAATACTAATTATTATTAATTTATTAACATGTAGTTGATGTAATTCATACAAAAGTGTCAACTTAATAACGTTTTTTACCGACCGCCCTTATGTAATTACGAGTGAGTCACCCGAACTACGCTTCGGTTCGCTAAATTAAGAGAGATTCATTAATATAAATTTAAAAAAAGTATGCTTTGGCCGGGAATCGAACCCAGGCCGCCCTCGTGGTGGGGGGCATTCTACCACCAGACCAATTATGCGTGGTTGAATGAACAGCTGCTGTAATAGCATATGAACATAGTGAATCACCCAAGGCAACAGCTGACGCAGCACAGCCCAAGCCCATAGACGAGATTTAATTAAATTAAAACTTTTTCGCACTTTTTTTTAAATAAAAACCTGCCTACGATCTAAGTCTAAAAATTAGCAAAAATTTAAGACATCATACAACTTAATCGGGCCAGTATCTTTGGAGGAGATAGCGAACAAACATACACGCAAACATACAAAGAGAGCAACGATTATATGTTATAAGATGTGGAAATCAACAAACTGCACCCAGTTGACCATTTCGATCAGTGGAAGTTTTACTAGTGTCATTGTTTAGTGTACTGTGCCACCTTAGCATTAACAAAATGGGAGAAACAGGCAACAAGTGTGCTTATAAGGATTGAATGGAATAGAATTTATTGAAAATCAAAAATTTTACAAAATAAATTGAAAATTATACAAAATAAATAATACAAAATAAATGAACAAAAAAAATACAAAGAAAATACAAACTATGAAACCAAATATTAAAGTAAATTATTGTTTTGAAACATGTGAAGATTTCATTTTCGTTAAATTTAGAAGACGTTATTGGCACCGATACACATATTTACTAATTCAATTGCAGAACAAACCAATACCATGCCATCAGTCCATCCACGTTTCCAATTTACTGCAAGTTCCCAATATAATCTACTTTTCTAATCTATCAATTTATAAAATACAGTTAAATTTGTTGTTAAAATGAGAATGTACGTTTTATCCGTTTAAAGTAGCAGGTAGCATATTGTAAAATCGTGCAGCTAAAAATGTGCAACTTCGCTTACCAATTGTTTTCCCAGCTGTTGTATAATGTATAAGTATGCATAACAAATAACTTAGTTTGTAGATATACTGATACGCTCAACTTCCGTCTAAATAATTGTCTAATATTAAGTTTATCTATTTCCTGAAACAGCAAATCAGTTTGATACAACGGTTTCATATGACTAATTTTCAAAATAGTTTTTTGCACAATTTCAAGGTTTCAAATTATTCTTATTAATTCCCCCTAATAAATAAATACTTGATGCACCAGGGAAAAATATTACAAAGGAATGGTCCTTGAACTTCCTAGACTTGTATTGTGTTGTAATTGATATTTTAATAACTTTAAAATTAGGGGCAAATTGTAAATCCCACATACACACAGTTCTAAGGTTTAATAATTTTACTGTGTTCGAACTTTGCCTGTCAGTAAATTACTAGGCTGGTTAAAATATGAAATGTACTTATTTACGGTTGTATGCCCCTTTTTATACTTTATTTAACTGCAATTATATAAAAATGTTAGCTCTCGGTAAAAGTCAAGCTCCCTCTCAGGTAGGTTCCGAAGTCGACTGTAATTTAATTTGATCTGAATTGTACTATTTCAAGCCAGTAGTTCAAATACGCGTTAGTTCAATGTCCACAATCTCTCAAATCGCAAAATGGTTGTCTCGCGCAAACAGCGGTCCTTTAAAAGTTTAAATACTAGTGAAAATATGAGAATTCGCAAGGTAAATTTTCAAATTATTCGCGCTTGGCGCCAAATACCAACTTTTTGTTTTAGCAGTGACGTAAGACAGTTTCGATTCATTTCCTGGTCGAACTGCATCGATGCTGCTCTGGAAATGACGCCGTTGGATTTTCTTAGCTATCACTGCTCTCCTTGCTGATAAATCTGGTGAAGACGTTCTTACAGACCCGTACGATGCCCTGGACTGCTGATCTCTTGGCTCCGATACTGATCTTGGCCGTAGTCGAAGCTGGTAAATTTTTGCTGATTGGCCCCGATGTCCTCGAAGATGAGATTGTCGAATTCTTAATATTTTCGTCCTCAATCCTAAGTTCTCATTTCTGTTCTGCCATTTCTGTAGGGTTCTGTCTAGATATATCTTGAACAAAGTTGATTATAGGTAGCAACCGCGTCTAAGTCCTTGTTTGTATTGCTTCTGTTGTTTTATTACTTGACATGGAAACCACTAGAAAAAAGAAAACGGTGTACTTATTACCTAAATTATTACAAAAAAGCTACCCTTTTACCTATTAAGCAAGACTTTAAACTCCGCCTGCGGGAGCAAAAAAGTAGCCACTGAATAGCTGCGAGGCTCCCAAGACTGGAAAAAGAGGAGAGTTGAGGCTTGCTATCCTGTACTCCTAAGACTTCAAAGTGCAAAAAAGAGAAAGGACGGAAGACATTGTCAAAGGATTAGACCGTATGAAAAGCAATATAGTGATTGTGACAGAAATGAAAGAGAAACGAAATAGTGTATAGGTATAATCTGTAACCTCACTTACCTTGCAGTGTAGAGGCTGGTGCTTTATGCGCTGGCATCTGGCGGTACAATGCTCAACTTGCCGCGGATTCGGAATACAGAACTGAGCGCGCCTTTGGTGCTTGCGCAGCAACCATTGTGTGATGTGTGTGTCTTGGTGATGTGTTGACCTTGTTACTCTATCTCTTAGGTCTGTGATTCTGAGTAGAGCACAGTTAATTTGGTGCCCAACTGTGAATCGCCAAGGCTACAGAAAAATTCCGACCCCTGCGAGATTCGAACCAAGGACTTGCTTAATGCAAGCCTGGCGCTTACCCAACTGCGCCACGCGGCTTCTACGAAAGGAAATGGTATGGAGGGAAAAACTACGTACATATTTTTAGTGAAGTCCGTAAGCGTGAACGTTCTGGTAGAGGAATATTCGTATTAATAAACAAAATAACGAACTGGGAAACCATAAACAAAACCATACTAACTGTGAATAAAAATTTGAAAGAAATCAGAATAGTTATAATAGGAGTGTATGCGCCAAGTGATAATTTCACTAACATAGATAAATATTATCACTTCATAACACTAAATGATACCCCAAGTAGAACAGGAAATAATAATTAGGAAAGATATGAATGGTCGAACTGGAAAAAACATAGCAGCCAAGTAATTGGTCGATTGGGGAAAGATACCATTAATGATAATGGCAGAAATCTAAACTAAAAATCCATGATACGAGAGTTTTTAGGGGAACGAAACTTGGCTGAAACCACTACCTAGAGAACGCAAACGTAGAAGTCCCAATCTAATGTACAACAAAGCAAACACAAGCTAAAATGGAGAAGCAGACACAGTTAAGGATAAAGGGGAGCTGCTGAAACAAAATAGAGTTCTAGAGTTATATGTAAATAGATAAACCGAACTCTGCAGACCATCTATATCAACATAACATAGCAACCACCAAGATTGCCAGAGAAGAAGCTCTCGGAAAAATAAAAACACAACAACCGAATGAGCTCAAAAAGCAAAAAAAAATCTTATACCGAATCTGTACAAAAAATGGATCGGATCAACAGAAGATAGACAGCATTATAGAATCCCGAACTATGTGATGGAAGAGGAACACGGTGCCTTTAAGATCGAACAGCAAAGTGAATAAATAATTGAAAAACTAGGGACGGCTATAAACTTCAGTTACGTCGACTTAACAAAAGCCTATGACAATATACTCATTGAGAAACTTTGGCAGATGCTGGAAAGAACCGCAATAACTATTACAATTATTCTGGCCATAAAGCGATTGTACAAGAACTCTAGTGTCGAGACTGAAGATTATCAAAACTCTGTCAAATGCGTTTGTAGTGACGAAAGATCTTAGAAAAAGCTACTCAACGTGCGTCACCTACACCTTTTAATATACATCTTAACTATGCCCAAAACTCTAAACAATAGACGAATAAGTGTAAATAAATGGGAATCCATATTATAGAAAACTCCTCGTTATTTCCACTGCATGTCGCAGACGATCAAGTCGTAATAGCTCAGGACAAAAACGACTTGAAGTACATGAGTAGGCAGTTAATATAATAACTGAGAACTGCAAGTAAGAAGACTAAATATCGAAGCAATGGAGCACCATCCCAGGACCTGACACTCAACTAAGGACAAGTAAAGGAGGCTTGCGAAGAATATACGTATCTGGGAGCAAAAATAACGAATATGAAGAGCACGGAGAAATCAAGAACACTAATTGGATGTCTAAATTATATATTATGGAACAGAAGCATTCCTAAAGGCACGAAAAATCAATTGCATAATTCAATGTTCAGGAGTATAACACTCTGCGATTGCGAAGTATGCAAATGAATCACGATATGGAAGGCAGATTACGATCATTAAAATGAATTTCGGGAGACGATCGTGGAATATATCACATCAAATTTATGAACGAAAAAATAATAAAAATAATGGAAATCGATACATCAATAACGGATGGTATGCGCTATGCGACCAAAATAATTACGCTGGTATGGCAATGTTCAGAGGATGAGCGACGAGAGAATATTCAAGCAAGTACTACAGAGATTACCAATGGAGGATAGAAAAATCCATATCGGAAAAGAATTTAGTTCTCAATGATTGGGACAATCGAGATGGATTGTAGAAAGAAATCGTAAGGTGTAAAGGAACGCTATGAAAAGGGTATATGGATATATAACAATGGATGAACTATAAAAAGTGATAAAAAACTAAAAATAGAAAAAGCTATAGAGCATAATGCAATAACCTAAGAAATTATAAAGTATACGGAGGATGCTGGACAAAAAATACTACTGAATAGACTATAGTGCCTTCGCATTAGGAATTAGTAATATGACTATGAAAATTATAGAGAAATCTTTCTTGAACATGCAGGTGAAATTTTATGAAAGCTTAACAGAGTGTTTGAGAGTGAGAAGAAAACAAGTTCTGGATGAAGCACAAAATGGGTTTGTAGCGAGTAAAGAAACAACGTATACTTATTACCAAATAACTAATAATAAAAATAACAATAAAAGCTAACGCGACAATTTGTCGCTATTTTCTTGATACTTTAAAAGCGTTTGACGCTTGAAGATTTTGAACAGAAGAAATTAATAATAAATATAGGAAATTTATACAAATGCAATAATACGAGTATTAAAAACGAATTAAAAACAGAATAGCGTAGTCAAACAAGGAGGAAATAAGGATAGAGTCCACATTTGTATACAGTCAGGATGGTTCAAGTAATTAGAGACTGCAAAAACAAAACAAAGAAAATTGCATGGTGTTATTATCATTTGGCAAGAATAATAATAAACCAGTTTTCATTTGCAAACAATTTCATCCTATTGGCAAACAAGGAAGAGTACACAAAGAATCATTGAAAATGAACAGGGCTATGCAACCAATATTACAGTAGTTGATTACGTTTTCTGAATTCTTCTTGTCTCTAAAGTAGAATAGTGTTGTTCTAACTCTCTACCCATCGTAATAATAAAATAACGTTGCACGCAATTGCAAAAACGTCGGTTAAGTCAATTTGAAATGCATAACCCTGTTCATTTTCAATGATCGCAAGTGTACGTACAGTACAAGCTACAAGTTTAAAACTAAAGTTTACACCAACATCGATTGACAATAAATATGGACAAAACAAAAATATAACAATATCACGAAACCCACAAACTATCCATATTAGGTTAGATCAAGGTGAAGTAGAACAAATACATAGGAAGAAAAGATGCAGCAGTAGATGAAAGAGTCAAGGCCGCTGTAAAACTATAATTTGCTGTAATTAAACAAATAAAGAATCCATAACTCTCTGTATATATCAACTTTGACATATGGCTCGGAAACATGAAGATTGAGCAAAAAATACATAGGACGGCTGCTCTCAAGCGAAATGAAGATCTTAAGAAGAACGTCAAGCTTAAAACTACTGTATAAAGTAGGAAGCGAAAAAATAAGAAGAGTAGTTGTTTGAACGAAAAATAAAGGTCAGTTTCATGTGATAATTCGGAAATGCGACAAGATCATGAAAAATTAAAAGGGGCAAAATGAGAGCAAACGGGCGACACTTCCAACAGATGGGACTAGACTGGAACAGAACAAAAAAATGTCAAAAACAGTAAAATGTGTAGAAAGAAAACCAATGAACAACAACCAACCTCAACTCTTCCATTAGTCGGTACAACAGTACTGGATTATGCATATATTGCAATAGTCATCCCTCCTTAATGATGCTATTAAAGCCTTACGTTACGGCGTTTAATTATACACTGATTGGCTACACTGAAATATGAATTGGATATGTCACATTTGACTGTACGAATTCTATCTTAGTTTTAAATAAATTCTCAATTAAGATGAATTCAAGTACTTCTTATGCCCATTATTTATGAATCGATAATATTTAATTAATAAATCTTGCTAGCTCAGTAGAACAAGCCGGTTCACGCAATATCAAGACCGTTTATTATTTCTGAAATATCATTTGTTAATGAAAACGTATGTCAAATTTTTGTGACAATCCCAATGAACATCAGTGTAACTTCAAATCATGTACATTGAATATCAATTGCAAATATCTCTTTGTTACAATACCTGTCATTCGATAAACTTGAAATAGTAAGTAGTCCTTTTATTAATTACCACTCTTCACTCATTTACTGTTTATTTTAATAAATACCTGTGACTGCAGTTCGTCAAAAGAACTTAATCCGCCTTTTTCTGAGATGCAAATGTATACCGACAACCGAGTAACCCCAGTACAAGCTTAGCCTACTGTCAAGAACTGCAAACAGCTTCGGAAATGCCTCCTTCCAACTCTCACAGCATACAATTCAGCAACACGAACCTAGAAAAAATCCTCCAGGAGTGAAGACACTATCCCTTCCAAACAAGATGTTGACAATCCAATCTCAAAACGTCACTACAACAAAAGTACAGCCAAGTTCTACTCCACCAGATGAAAAACCACTTCCAATTCCCAAAACTCTTACTCCAAAAAAAAATCCTTCCGTGTCCTATTCCCAGTAAATATAGCTGACGCTATCCAATTCACAAGATGTAATTATTTGGCAATAAACTAAGTTCAATATCCAGGAATATTTCAATAGTCTGTAGTATTTTAAATTATGTTCTTTCTACCATACACGTCTTCTCCATATCTTCATTACATTTGTCAGGTAATTTTCACTTATTCACTTCTCACCAATTTTATTATAATTAACCCTTTCTCACACCAAAATCGATCATGAAATCACATTAGCAAAAGGGTTTATTTTCAAAATTTCAGTTTTTACAAAAATTATTTCATGTTTTTTCTCAAAAATTTCTATTGTGTACATAAAAATTAATATCTCCTTAGTGATCGATTTTGATTATTTTTTACAGTACAACATTCTATATTTTATTATCACACCCGCTATAGTGAATAACATTTCTCAAATAAGCATTTGCTATTAATCATCCACTGTATTTCAGGTAACTTTAAAATCATTTTAGAACCTTCTGTTTCTTATTTTTCATTGTTCAACTGAATTCAAATCATTCTGTTATTTTACAAAATACTTATTAATAATTCTGATATTCTTTTATTATACCCAAATTCATCTTTGTAAATGTAACAGTGAAATATTATAATCGATCTCTTTAATATAATATCATATCCTTGTTTTGCATTAATAAATTAACTTAATCTTCTTATATGCAATCCATTACATGCATGTAAACAATATTTTATATTCTAGGAACTAGCTATGCTGGTATAACGCCTTTTTGGAAACTAAAATAATATATTTGTCCTTTTGTTTACCTAGATAGCTCACTATGCATGAAATATTTTTAATTACCCGGTCGGGGTTACGAACGATGACTATTTTGCAAAAACAGGAAGTTGGTCTGCTCAGTAATGTTGTCACGCTAAAACTGACTTCAAACAGCATACGCAAAAAGCCAAATTGCTTACACAAATATTTGACTTTAAAACACATATATAAAATCATAAATAAAACAAAAGACAGTAGAATTAAAACCTAGAATGAATGGTCATTTCATAACACAAATTTAAAATAAAAATTGACAGCTTACATGCATTATAGCTTGAGACTACTCGCATTTACCTTTAAACATATTAAAAATGCTCCCAAATAGCTATTTTTGTATTAAGGGCGTGAAGGAGGCGATTTTGGCCCGCGGCGGAATTATAAGCCAGAGGCCCGAAGGGCCGAAGGATTATAAAACGCCAAAGGGCCAAAATCGCCGTTCACGCCCGAAATGCAAACAAGATTTTTTGTAAAATCCACCATAAAGCTTTGAAAAATAAATGGCACAATTCGTTCTCAAAAATCAAATTGTTGTTGGTTGCCAATGTGATGCTGGTTTTTTAGGCCTTAGGGCGCAAAAGGCATTATTTACGCCCGCAAATTATTTTTAGGCCTTAGGGCGCAAACGGCATTATTTACGCCCTCAAATTAATGCATAAATGACCATATTTTAGTACGATTTTACAAAATAACTATTTTTGAAAGCGAAAATGTTAGAGGGCACCGCATGTACAGTCTTGCACTCGATTGCGTTCATAAAAACCTAGTGCAATTCACGTATGTAAGCACATTTATTTTAACGCAATTTTGATACAGCTGAAGCGCCACTTATAACTTCAGCGCAACATATTTCAGGTAACAAGTTACCTGGGAGTCCTCGCGGTTAGTAAATTGCTGTGTTGAGTATTGCGTATTGCGATGCGGGGGAATCACTGACTGCTACTTTGATGACGCAATGTCACGTACCCACAATGAACGTCAGAAATATAGGCCTCTTAATTTGTGTACTCGCCCAGTACACGATTAAAATGTTTGCAAGTGCTGTTCGCTGCACTCAAACTTATGCAATAAACTTTAAACACAGTAAGGTAAAGCTTTTTTAGTGACTTTTATTTAATTCGCCATAGGCAACTTTGTACAATACTCTAGAAGTCGCTCGCCAACGTACATCTTGGGAAAACGCCCGCTAGCTAATGATGCTTAAGTTGAAAATTTCGGCAAACCGACCCCGAAGTTGCGTTTATCGTTGCAGTGAATGAAAATTAATGACAGCTCAGCTAATGTCACAAATCTAACTTAGATCAGCTAGCTAGATCAATCTTAAATACTATATCATAGTAATTATATGAATTGAATATGAATATGAATTAGGTAAGAAAATTGGTAGGACATAAAACCTTGAAGGCACCACGGGCATTATGAGCTAAGAGCCCTCGATTGTTGTACACATCTCGGGCCAAAGGCCCTCGGTTAGTACACTAACAATCTTGGGCTTTTATTTTACTCATAATGCCCTTGGTACCTTAATACCTATAAAATTTGACGCTTGACTTTTAATGTGATCTTTAAATTTTGTAAACGTGGTTGTCATTACCTATGTTTTCATGATTAATTCTTTATCTACCTAAAAACTCTGAAAGCATGTAACTAGATCCACGTATCGTAACTAAATGCGGGAGCTAACAAAATATTTTTACATTTTGTGCAAAATTAAACATCATGATCATCAGCACAATAAATTCTATTTGGTGATAAGAAAATCAGAAAATAACTTGAAATTCAGGATGCCTCTAAATATCCTGGTTTCCAAACCCTTTAAATAGTGTTATACTCTTTTAACTAAACTTATGTACATAGCAGCACATTTAAATGTACTCACACAAGTAAAATAATGTTATTACTCTGCAGTTGTGTAGTGTTCAAAAAGTAGAAGTATAGTAGAGAAGTTTTGAAGAATCTGTCGATTTATATAAGTTACCTCAAATCTGTTTATGCCATGTTATTCCTAGTCTGATTGATCGCAGGTTCTATAACGATTTGCTGCAAGTAGACTACTTGATAATTATTCTGGCAATCTCAGCAACTGAAAATTGCGTATTGAAATTGACTTTCCATTTGGATCTGGTTTTACCCTTCAGATGATATTTTCTGCATGCATTTAAAAATCAAAACAGATTTTTTCAGTTATTATTTTAATGGCCAAAAAAATACTGGTCTCAGCAATAAAACCTATAAAATATAATTAAAAATTTGTTCCGATAAAGCATATGATCTGAACGAAGTTGATTAAGTTTTCTTACTGACTTTTTCCCACTCAAAAACGTCTACTGTCACGAAATAATAAGTCATGATATCTCAAAAATGTTATCTTTCTAGCTTCATGTAATAAGAGAGGAACACCCTTCGAGCCCGATAGCACAATGTAAAGTCAAGTTTTCTTGTTGCATGTTCTATCTGGTCGTAAGGAAGGGTGCGGCCGGTAAGGTGGGGTTTCGTAGCAGACAGCTAATTAACACATTATACAGGTGTCAACCTGACGGACATCGCACTAATTATTGATAGGTAATTTACCCCTTGCTGCGCAATTCAATCAAATATGCATGTAGCGCCTGCTAAATATGCTTAAAGAACTTCGTTTATAAAATACATTTATTAATGGCTCGGATAGCCCGTGTTTACGCTGGAAATGAAAGGGTTTGTTTTACTCATTAATTTAGAATGGCATGTCAAAATGTGTCAAAAGTTTGTAATTGGATTTAAGAGCATTAGGAGTATGTCTACATACACTACAACGATTAAACGTTTAAAGTCATTGCTATTCGGAAGAGGTTAGTTGAACTTTTTTTATTGATAACAATGCTTTAATATCTCACATTGTTTTAAAAGCTCGTCTAGAGCAAATCGACTTTTAATTTTTCATTTCTTATACAAATCTGAAAGAATCTTTCCTGATTCAAAACAAATAACATATTTCTATTTGTCATTAAATAAAAATGCATAATATTAAAGTTATTATGGTTTTACCTACAGGGCGATCAAAAATAATGAATAATTGATTACTACAAAATTGGAAGGGCAATATTTAAAATGTAGTCCAATTTCTAACGTAACGAATTATTCCACATCAGAGTCTCACCAAAGTTTAAAAAAAATACGTTTAACTGCTTTGAAATGAAATCGTATTTACATGAATACTGAATGCATGTAATACAGAGGAAATTAACATACACACGCAGAAAAATTGCAGAAACGTTGAAAACAAACAAGAAGAGAATTTCTATTTAAGTGGGCTGTGGAAAATAGTTTTCAGGAGTAATATAATAAGTAGTACTCTTATTGTAGATGGTTTTTTGATTAATATTATGAGTTATAATCCCAAATCTGAAAAGACGAGTCCGTAGGACCAGTTGTATTTTTTTGCATTGGGATTATAACGAAATGATATTCTCAAAAAAATTATAGATTATGAGGCGTACTACGAATTACATTTAGGAAGAGAAGATAATGATTTACAATATATACAAGAAAGAGCGTTATGCTATTTTATTATGTGAATATCAATGCTAACGATCAATGCTTGTCCCAAACACATTTTTGTTGCTTTTCATGCTTAAAAACGGACGATCTAACCTAGAAAATTAAATGGAATTTCTAAAGTAGTTCATTTGACACGTGAAACAAAATTAAGTTAGCTTGTACCAAATCGAAAATCGCCAGTCGCTATATTGTCAGTATGGCAGAAGGTTCTATTAGCCAATGTACTAAATTTAAGAGATGATGATTGGCTCAAAATTCTACGATTATACTCTCAGAGAAAAATCGTATTTTACATTAAATAGCCGATTCTGACGTCATTCGTTTATGATCAGTTTGTATTTTTCTATTAAACTCTCCAATAGTTTTTCATGTTTATCTAATTTTGGTCTCCCTGGCGTTTTCGATATTTTATTTTAGCTTGTAGTTTACAAACCTTTTTCCGAATTGCTAAGTCGGTCATTCTCTTCACATGTTGTTTCCACTTCCATAATCAGTATGGTATGTATTGTATTGCATTGTCAATAACCTCATTTTAGCTTGCAGTGTAGAGTCTGGTGTTTTATACGCTTACGTCTGGCAGTACAATGCTCAACTTGACCCGGATTTAGGTTACAAAGTTGGAGCTTGCCTTTTGTGCTTGCGCAGGTGTGCGTCTTGGTGATGTGTTGACCTTGTTACTCTATCTCTTCGGTCTGTGATTCTGAGTAGAGTACAGTTAATTTGGTGCCCAACTTTGAATGATCTCACAGAATCCGATTACAATCGCCAAGACTGCGGAAAAATTCCGACGCCCGCAGGATTCGAACCGAGCACTTGCTTAATGCAAGCCTAGTGCTTTTCCGACTGCGCTATCTGGCTTCTCCCATAATCAATATTATATCAAATTCCAAATTATATAGAATATAGTGAATTTTAATTTGCTTTAATTTTGTATTGAATAAAATTAGACTTATATTCAGAAACAACAATTAACATTGCATTACTTATAGTCTGTTCACTAAACATAAAAACACAAAGTTGGCTTTGATTTCTAAAATTTTATGAGTGTACTCCCAAAATTCATCTTTTGTCTAGGAATGTACTTACAAAAAGTTACTAAAACAAATAGGTTAAGAGTGTGACATTTAATTAGCATCTGTCATAACTACTTTTAAGGATGTTAAACAAATACTGTGTAGGATACTATTGATGTAGCATTTCTTAATAGGTATTTTTATTACATTTTATAAAAGTTCAGGCAAGAATTTCCAGAATAATATGTACTTTGACAATGAAATAATGAGATTTATTAATTGTCATTTTTAAATTCAAAGTCGCCTTTATGCAGGTGTGGAAACCTTTGCCAAACAAAATACAGAATCCCTAGCACAAAAATTTTACGTATATGCCAACTTAACTTTTTGTGTTTACTGAATGGCTTATATGCGAAAGAATTTTTTCTGTGCTAAATATTCCGAAATCATTCTATATACTTCCTAAGAATTTGATCTGGTTAACAACTATACAGTGGGATCATTTCAATGTAATGCAACGAGTACTCTAACAATAAAAGTTTCTGAAGGAGCTTATGTTTATTTTCCAGTTTGTAAATAAATTAGGCAATTAAAATATCTCGTACCACAAATTTAACTATACATACACATTTAAATGATTCGAAAGTGTAGGGAACAGCCGACTAACTGATTTTATATATTTTTCGCCATTTTTTAACCCGAAGCAAATGCATGTACGAGTTACAGTGTTGAGTGCTGTGTTCTTATAAGTAATATTAAATGACTAGAAATGAAGCTTTTCAGTAAATTTCCGTTGTAGATATTGGCGATCATATACCGACCACAAGGAAAATATCTATAAAGGGGTACATGGAACTTCCCTAACAAGTGGGAGTGTTGAAAAAAAATTTTTATTTCAACAAAAAAAAACATTTGGTTCTTTCTCGTCAAGGGTAAAAACCTAAACTATGTGCAAAATATCACTTTTATTTCACTAATCGTTTTTGAGTAAAAGGAGAAATAGCAAAAGTTTACTTTTTCAGGTACTCATCCTGTACATATTCGACCGAAATAGTCTCTGTTTCACCAAGAGACAGACAGACAACAGACAGTTAGGGAGGCAGACCGACAGACAGACAGGTGGAATTGAGAAAATCCTAAAACGTGAAGATCTGAAGAAAACCCGGAAGGTGATTTTTTCGAGATTACATTACTTCCTAGTAGGCTAGTAAGCTAAATATAATATGACATCATCAGTTAAGGTAACCCGTTTGGGATACAATTAAGATGTTCAATTTTTCTAATTTTCCATATTTTTACAAGTTTGTTGACAAAATATTTAAAAAAAAATGCGAAGTCCAAGGTTCAAAACTCAAAATGTTGAACATTTGAATTATTTCAAATGCCACAGGGAGTATTGTAACAGCGAAAAAATCACCTTTCGAGGTTTCTTCAGATCATCACGTTTCAGAGTCCCTAGAAGACGACGAAAAACAGGTTTTCTCAATTCCGCCTGTATGCATGTCTCTGCCTGTCTGTCCATCTATCTGACTGACTCAAGAACTATCTGTTGAAGGAAAAAGATATTTTTCTTGGGAATTATATGTGTACCTGCCATGAAACCGAAAACATGTCCGTCAAATGTGTACAGAGTGAGCACTTTAAAAAAAAATCTGCCTATTTTGGTTTAACTCAACAACTATTGGTTAAATAAAACTAATATTTTGCAAATAGCTCAGGTTTTTGTCATTGACACAAAAGGGCATATTTTGGACACATCATATACAGGGCGAATACCTTAAAGAACTAAAATCTTTTTTTTTATAATTCTAAACTGTTCATTTTCGAAACTTCCACTTGCGAGAGAAATTCCGTGTAAAGCCATTTACAGATGTTTTCACCTGTTGCTATTCCGAGTGATAATTTTCGCGACGCATAATAGAAATTTCTACGTTAAATGAGTTGTTTTTCCTATTCCTATCTTGTAGAAAAAAAAATCGATAAATGAAACTGTTATTTTTAAGAATATCGGTTATGTTTTGGAATTATCTAAAAAAATCGCATGCGCATTTATACTTGCCATTGCTGTTTGATGTCTATAACTGATTACGGTCTAGGACATTTGGGCGCCGCCGTTTGGACGTGTGCGTCTAGAAGCGGCCGTTTGGGCGCGGGGACACTTGGATGCGAAACATTTGGGCGCGAGACACTTGGGCGCGAGAAAGGGTCAACGTTGAGATTTAGGAACACATTAAGTATGAATAATTTAAATTTGGCATAAATGTACAAACATTTATTAAATCATTATTTATCCTGAGAAGTTAATGTAATTAATCAAACAATATTAAAAGAATAATCCAATTATTTATTGAAAGCGTTATGGATTAATTTTAAATAACGTGGTAATACCTATATTAGATAAATTTTGAAATAAATCCGAATAGAAGTAAACAAGGTAGTATATTAGATAAGTTTTTAAATAATTCTGAATACATAAAAAAGACAGTATGTTAGATATGAAATAATAATTTTGAATTGAAATATAGATGGAAATAGATTATATACAGTGTGTCCCAGGATTGATGTTACAAGAGGTGAGATGGAGTCCGTCCTGCTTGATTTTTTAAAAACATGTAAACAAATAATGCTAATACTAGGGATCTTAATTCAGAGTGAAACTAAAATTAGGCAATTTCTTTTCATTAGAAAGCGACGATGGGCCACTTTATTTTCAGTTCATTCTCATAACATGGTAGGTGGTGCAATGAAGCTGCCAATGAGTGTACGGACAGACGAATAACCTGCAAGGATAAACATCGATAAGCTACAATGGAATTAAAAAAGCAAAGCGTTAAGGTAGAATTTTGTTGGACAAGACTGTAACCGACATGAAAACGGGTGCAGATTTGGTATGTGGTCTTGTGTGCAGAAGTGAGCAAAAATATGGAGATTTGTAAAATGTATAAACAGGTGCTAGGTTTGAAATTGAGAGTGACAGATAAACTTATTTTGGACTGAGAATGGAGGTTGAGGTTTTAATTTTGAAGGAAATTTGTATTTTAATATTTATTAGTCAATATAGTATTTTTAATTATGTCAATTTAGACAGTAACTAAGAATATGATAGTAGCTAGACTGAGTGCTTAGTATAAGAATTATTTAAAAATAAAAAACAGTTGATTTTTGATAAGAAATGGAAATACACTGTTACGTTTCGATTGCGCCTCTATTATTTCGCAGTTCTGTGGTGCAGGTTTTATATTGTCGTGCACTCCGCGCCTTCCTCGATTCCAACAGCTTTTTGACGCCGTGACGATAACTTTGGTTTAACGTCTTTGCAGTCTCGAAGAAGCAATTAGACTTCTGTTAAACAAATGTCTGACCGAAGCAAATATACCTGATTCCTGGAAGAATGCAGAGGTCATTTTACTCCATAAGAAAGGTGATACAACGAATATAGAGAACTACCGCCCCATAAGTCTGCTGTCCCACATGTACAAACTGTTAATGCGGATGATAACAAACAGAATGACATCAAAGTTGGACTCGTATCAAGCAATAGAACAGGCTGGGTTTCGAAAGGGGTTTAGTACTATTGATCATTTACAAACAGTAAGAACAGTAATAGAAAAAACAACTGAGTATAATATACCCATACACCTAGCATTCGTAGACTACCACAAAGCTTTTGACAGCATCGAAACATGGGCCTTTTTAACAGCATTAGACGAAGCTAGGATTGACTCAAGATATTCAAACCTCATCAAGCAAATATACCATAAAGCTACGTTCCAAATAAAAATAGATAACGATCTTAAATCAGAAAAAATACTGTTGGAGAAGGGCGTTAGACAGGGTGATGTTATATCGCCAAAATTGTTTACTTTGGCATTAGAAAATGTATTCAAGCAGTTGAACTGGCAGAACATGGGTTTAAACATAGATGGCGTGTACCTAAACCATCTGAGATTCGCGGACGACATTGTCTTGATCAGCACAAACATCCAAGAACTAAATACCATGCTAAGTGAATTAAACGAAAAATCTAAAGAAATAGGCTTGACGATGAACCTTAACAAAACCAAGCTAATGAGCACTAGTAATGAGAATATCACTGTCGACAACGTCAGTCTAGAAAACGTAGACCAATATATCTATCTTGGTCATAAAATCAAAATAGGCAAGGAAAACCAGACTGCAGAACTTAAGAGAAGAATTCATCTAGCATGGGCGGCCTTTGGTAGACTCAGTTACATTCTCAGAAACAAAAGTGTGCCAATAAACCTAAAGCGGAAGGTGTACGATAGTTGTATACTCCCAGTATTCACATACGGTTTGGAAACTATGGCTCTGACTAAAACAATGGTAGAAAAACTGAGAGTCGCCCAGAGAGCTATGGAGCGCGCCATGCTGGGAATCACAATAAGAGACAAAATCCGAAACGAAGTAATCCGAGAAAGAACGAAAGTGACGGATATAATGGAGCGTACGGCCAGTCTTAGGTGGCAATGGGCTGGGCACATCGCTAGACAGCAGGACGAAAGATGGACACAAAGAGTGACTCTCTGGAGACCAAGAGGCACAAAGCGAAGTGTGGGAAGGCCACAAAAGAGATGGGCCGACGATATTAAATGTGTGGCAGGAAAACAGTGGATAAGAAAAGCTAGAGATAGAGTAGCATGGAAAAAATTAGAAGAGGCCTATATCCAACACTGGATGAATAACGGCTGAAGAGAGAAGAGAGAAGAGAGAACGTCTTTGAAATTGTCAGCGGCTTTTCGGGCTTACAGAGTCTAATTTTTGGTTCTTTGCCCTCGCTGAATGTGCGGATTGATGCAGCCCTGGTAGTTTGATTGAGAAACGAGATCTGACGCCTAGTTTGGAAGATTTGAAAGAGCTTGACCAATCGTATTCGATACGTGGCTCAAATTCGTCTAGGGTAAGAAATTTGAAGCTGTTCGCTCTGTGTTTTTCGAAAGCATCCATAATTTTATTTTAGGCTGTTCTCTTTCTTTTGCCGCTAGTTGGGAGCCCCTGAAAACCTTACGTTCGAAGCTTCTCGAAAATTGCGATCCCCGCACTTGAGCGCATCGGCCTTAATCCGGTTTGAATTGAACACCTGCAGTTCCAACCTTCGAATGCTTGGCGGCTTATGGCCTCCATCACTTGGGCCAGTTGCGTGAACTTCCGTAGCGGGCAGAAGAAGCTCAACAAGGAAACTTTGTGTTCCTTTTTGAGTTAAGATATTGAATGCTACGAGCAGTGAATCAGTGCAGAGGCTTCACCCGTATTGTTACCAAATTCAGTTAGAATTTTTGACTCCGGCCGTTATGTACAGTTCGCTTCATGAGCTGCTTACCTGAACGATGATTTTCTAACCGCACAGCTGATATTGATCGCCACCGAATTGGTTTTTAAACTATTGTTGTTTATTTTTGTACCTCTGTTTAACCTGTTTTGTTAGCTATTGCTTTCGTAAGCCGAGTGTGTTCAGGTGCACCTTGAATTGGCCAATAATTACGTGAAATTTGTATCAAATGTTACTGAATTAGTGACAATTATACTGTGATATCAGCGTTGGGGTGTCTTTATTTGTTACTGCTACCTGCGTTGCTTTCAGGAAATTATGTGCTACGTGAGTTTAAAAATTCGCTGTGATGCATGAACACATTAGTCGTTAGTTAAAAAATTCGTTGGCGTTCTTTTTGGCTTTTAATTAATTGTGAGGACTTAAAGAACCGAACACCGTCACCCTGATTTAGCCGCGGCCGCCAATTGTATCCACGTAGTCATTGATATTATAATTCTGAGAGATTTAAAGCTATTAAAACATACAGTTCCTTCAGAAATGATCGAACGTTGTTCAATGGTCATGGTTATACAACGTATGAATAATATGTTGCTGGCACTGTAAGTCTATATCAAATTCGAGGTTATAAGGTTAGGTTTTGAATCAGCTTTGACACAGACTGACGCAAAACCTAACCTTCTAACCTCGAAATTGACATAGACTTACAGTGTAAGTCCGGCAATACATTTCAGTATTGCCAACTGATTCAGGCTATTCAGAGCCTGCTGCAATTAAGTTTTTAAAAAACCACACTGTATGTGTACTGTCATGGTAACAAAACACTCATAATAAGGTTTTCTTTGGCTAAGAATTTAATTTTTAACATTGCCATTTCCCTATGTACAACATTTTCGATTAAAACCCATATAATATTAACATAATTGGCACCGAGTAATTTAATCATAGTTATTTAACAAACAAGTGTGTTAATGAAAGCGATTAATAATCGCCATATTTTAACGTGTGAGCGCCAGCGAACACATTAATTATTGATATTATTAACCGCCGAGTAACACACGCATTAGTTACAGTATTTTTTCGGTGATCGTATCTTATTAAATTGGAGAAAATTTTACTGTATTACATGACAAAAATGTGACACTTTTTGACATTCATGGTAGCTTTGATTTCCTATACTAAAATCGTTTATTAATAGAAAATCATCCATTAATAGGAGTAATTAAAAAACGAATTTGGAAAATAAAATAATCATACATTAATAAGGGGTATTAATGAACGGTTTTGTATCCATTAACGAAACCCATAAATAAACGATCAACGGAAAAATAAATAAGTACATAATTATTAAGATTTTACTAAGACACTGCTGCAGCCCGTGGTTTGAATCAGACGCAATTCGTTGAAACCCCCTAACCCCACAAATAAATATTTTTGTGGTTAGAAATATTCAACGAATTGTGTGGGATTAATATTTTAGGTTAATCAATCTGATATTTAACAGTGTAAAGATCGGAGCAAGCTTCTATAGAAAGTAATTTTAATAACAGATAAAATTCATTTATGTTAGACTGCTTTATAACATAGCCTATATTAGATAGTTTAGCGTTTATAAAGTGGCTGCAGTGATCTGTATAAAATTTATTTGTTATGGGTAACTATGGGTCCTCAAGAATAATAAAAAAAATCACATATTGCAATTAAATAAAATTTCTCAAACGATTTTCGAAAGTATGTAACACTTTAAAAAATTACTACCAATTTAATACTTCGAAGCAATCTAACATAAAATATTGTATACAACTCGTACATAATAGGCTTTATTGTCTCGCTCTTTTTATTTGACGAGCAAGTAAAGAAAGCGAATCAAATAGACCGGGCTTTACAATAAAGACTTACATTATGTACTAGTTGTATGTACCTACTACCATTATAGACCCACAGAAAGATCATTGCAATACAGACACCTCTTAGATCGTGGTCACTAGTTGTTATCTGGCAAATATGTGCTTTGTGTACCGATTTTTTTACAACTATTTCTGTATCTACTGAATAAATGCATTTGCCGCTATTCTTTATTGTTATTGTCGTTTCTGTAGCTAAATATTTATTTATATATGTATTTTTCTAGCTACTAGACTGCCCTCTACTTCTAACCATATTACATATCTTCTTCATCTTCCACTTAATATAAATCATTAGGTATCCCATTTGTAATTCTTAATTATATACGACACTTGCTGTCAATACATCTACCTAAACAACGAAGTAAATTCGAATAGTAAAGAAACGTCACACATATAAATAAAAATCAAACTAATTCGTGGTTTTAGTTAAAGTTTAATGTTAGATTGTAAATGAAAAAATTGACATTAAATAATCGTTTTCACTGTAAACTTTAAGCCTGAGCATATAGTCTTGTCACTCAGAAAGACAGGATTTAAGCTGTTAGAAGCAACACCCAAATTAAAATTCAAAACCAAACAACCTCTGAATATGTTTATCCTAGCGTTTAGACATGATGAGGATATTAACAAGGTCTTTGCAATCACTGATATAATGGGGATTAGGGTAGAGATTATGCCGATTAGAAAATCAAGGTTAGTCCCACAATCTAAAAGGTGCCAAGCCTACGGACACACACAGAGATACTGTGCAAAAGAACCCAGACTGCAACATCAACAAGAGTTGCAAATAGTTCTGGACATGGAAAAAATTGATATATGCCTCATTGCCGAAACACATTTCACCAGGAAGTCATATATTAAGTTTAAAGGATATACGGTATATCACACCATCCAACCCGATAACGACGCAAAAGGCGGCAGTGCAATCGTTGTAAAAGAATCCATTGCACATCACCACGAAATAGGATACCAAACAGACATAATACAGGCAACATCTATCATAGTCAAAACTAAAACGTATGACGTAATGATTAGGGCACTATTTAGCCCACCAAGACATAACATCAAGGAAGAACACTACCTCAACTTCCTTGAGAAACAAGGGTATAGATTCATTGTGGGAGGTGATCTCAATGCAAAGAACACCCAGTGGGGATCTAGATTAACAACAACGAAGGGTAAGGAACTTTTGAGGGCATGTAACAGCTTGAACTGTAAAATACTAACGACTGGTAAACCAACATATTGGCCAACAGATCCACACAAAATTCCTGACCTAATAGACTTTTTTATCGTCAGGAATATCTCCTCGAATTACATTCATGATGAAGAAACATGGGATATGAGCTCAGACCACTCTCCCATACTTCTTACCTTAAGTGATAATATAATCCAGAAAGAACTACTACATAGACTTGTTAATAAATTAACCGACTGGAAAAGTTTCAAAATCCAACTTGAGAACTCTATAAATCTTTCAGTACCACTAAGAACTGAGAATCAGCTAGATACAGAAGTAGAACTGTTTGTCAAAAACATCGAGCAAGCAGCATGGGAAAACACTCCCGAGATAAAACCCAGAGCTAAGGGTAACAATTACCCCAAAGAAATTACGGATCTTGTGTCTGAAACAAAAAAATTAAGAAGAAAATGGCACCAAACAAGGGCACCAATAGATAAAACCGCCCTGAACAACGCCACCCAACAACTAAAGAGAGAAATTCAACACATCAAAAACGAATCAATTGAAAGCTATCTGAGAAATTTAACCAACGACAGTAAAACTGACTACTCCTTGTGGAAAACCACTAAACGATTAAAACGACACCCTACCCTTCAAAACCCACCAATTAGAAAGACAGATGGAAGCTGGGCCCGGACCAACCAACAAAAGGCAACGAGATTTGCAGAACACTTGGAATTGAACTTCCAACCAAATACCGGAGAAGACCCCCAAGATTGCACTGAACCAAGTTAAGGGGATCTCGAGATTAAACCTACCACCCCAAAAGAGGTCTTGGAAGAAATCAAAAAGAACATTAACCCAAAGAAAGCACCCGGATTTGACCAAATCATGGGAGAAATTTTTAAACAGCTCCCAAAGAAAGCAATAGTAAAATTGACTCATCTTATTAACGCTACATTTAGACTAAGATATGTTCCCACGATGTGAAAAATAGCGGAAGTAATAATGATGCCTAAACCAGGAAAGCCACCTTATGAAGCGTCGTCATATAGGCCTATTTCTCTGCTGCCAATTATCTCAAAACTGTTTGAAAAGATACATCTTAAAAGACTAAAACCAATCATAGAAGAAAATAACCTAATCCCTTCGCATCAGTTTGGCTTCAGAGAAAGCCATTCTACAATAGACCAGGTTCACAGAATCACAGATATTATTGAAAAGTCTCTAGAGGAAAAGAAAGTCTGCTCTACAATATTCTTAGATGCTGCGCAGGCTTTTGATAAAGTCTGGTATGAAGGCTTGTTTTATAAACTGAACAAAATCCTGCACGACAATACTCTCAACTTTTAAAATTTTTAGAATAAAGCAGGAGAATGCTTATTCTAAATTAAGAAAAATGCAGGCAGGAGTGCCACAAGGTAGTGTACTAGGTCCAGTACTCTACCTGTTATACACTAGTGACATTCCTGATCCTGAACAGAACACCATCGCAACGTTTGCAGACGATACAGCAATTATTGCAATAGGAAAATATCACGAAGAGGCTGCTGAAAAGTTACAATCCTCCATCGATAGAATAAGCATCTGGACCAAAACCTGGCGTATCAAGCTCAACGAAAGTAAGTCCGTACATGTAGACTTCACCAATAAATTGAAACAGCACATACCCATCAGCATCAATGATGCCCAGATTCCGCATGCTGACACGGCGAAATACTTGGGCATGACCCTAGATGCTAGGCTACGCTGGAAAGCCCACATCAAAAAGAAAAAAGAAGAATTTAATCTAAAATACAGAAAACTGTATTGGTTACTAGGAAGAAACTCCAAGTTATCCATTTACAATAAATTGCTCCTTTATAGGCAAGTCTTGAAACCAGTATGGACATATGGCCTACAACTCTGGGGCTGTGCTAGCAAAAGTAACATCAACATCATCCAGCGACTTCAAAACAAAGTACTGAGAAACATGGTCGATGCACCTTGGTACTTCCGCAACTGCGATCTTCATAAGGACCTTGAAATAGAAACAGTTAATCAAACCATCCCCACAATAGCAAGATGTCACGAACGAAGACTTCTCCAACACGTGAATAGTGAGGCACTCCAGCTCCTCGACAACAACAATCTGACAAGAAGACTCAAGAGGACTAAACCCTTCGAGCTAGTATAGTGAGTGAGTGAAAAGCAGAATATTTGTGCGATAGTTACACGTTAAAAATTAGTGTAGTTCATTTATTAGAACCTGAGGTGGACTTGTGAGTAGAACCTTAGATAAGTTTCCAATCTGTAGCAATTTAAGTTAGAATCAAATTATTCATTGATCAATGTTATGATCAGATTATAATGCCATAATTGCCCAGAAAAGGGTATTTACTTAATAAAAAAAAACTGTAAACTTTAAGTAGGAATCTAAATTAGTTCTGAAAACTCGAAGAGTTTCAGCAAAGCCTGCTTTTTAACACTGTAATGGCTTTATTTTAATTTTCAATCTGAAAAATAAATAATCCATCTGCTTTTATTTAACCAAAAACATTCTGTACAAATCATACCCCATATACAGATGATACTATTTTCGCTCTATAGTTACAAATGTCCTTTTTAAATTTACAAATACCTATAAGTACCTAAAAATTCAAATAGCATATATCGGGTATCTATAATATTAAGCGGTTTTTATTAAAAGTTCTCCTTTTACTTCCCCACAATTAGTAGCGGCCATGATGAGATGATAATAGACTCTTCCACGGAGGTTTTCTGAAAATTTAACTTTGAAGCAACTTCATAATTGTAATTAGTTAAAATCTTTTGTAAAGAGCTCAAAGCTGAACGATATTTTATTAACCCAATGATACTTTTCCGCAAATTATCTAGTTATAATTTTGCAAGCCGAGTTTCGGCTAAGGCAGGACGAATAGAATTTTAAGCTCGCACAAAGAAATAACTTTTAATGAAATCAGGTCTTTAAGAACAGTTTGCGAAACAAGAGTTATATGCAGTTTCCCATTTTATCAAGAATCCGATGTGACATTAAATTCGATTAACTTTGACTTGAAAGCTCGTCTATTTTCCGACGGGGAGTGCTGAAAACTGAAAAATATAGTCGCCTAAAAATATAAAACTGTTGGGGAAATTGAGTAATCCATAATGAAATTTTACACTAGCACATTTTGAAAATGATAAGTTGTAGTTGTTGTGACTGAAACGAATAGAATAAATCAATACGATATTACAATTTATTTCCCGGTGTTCGTTTGCGTACTGTTCGTAATTCCTATCTTCTTCCTTAAATTAATTGGCGTTTCTAGTTTTATTTTGCATGGAAATATAGCAGCAATTCGTAATTATTTAAAGCGCTAGACAAATTGCCTTAATTAATTACGATTACACTCCAAAGAAATCAGTTAGAGAAAACACTTGACAATAAAATATGAAGAAGAAATCCGTTTCAAATTATGCTGAAGTATTTTATACTATCAATCACTTTAATATGAGATATATGAATTATATCTTGCGTTCTGCATTCACAACATCACAATAAAGGAATGATAAAGCTTTATTAACGTCAAGTTCTTTATCAACCTTTTAGATGTCGTATATCAGTTGGGCTTAGGGGAATTTTTTAAAATTGAAAAAGTTGTTCGCTGATAACGGAGTTTTATTGTAGCTTTTGCTTAAACACTAGATTTTGTTTTCCTTGGTTTATATCACATTATGCAAGTGATAGCCATCATTTTAAAAGATCTTTGTAATGCAGAATTGATTTCTAGGTATTTGTCTCTCGTCAGCTATACAGGGTGCCCGTTTTTGGAGCTCCACCATGGGGATCTCGGTAACCATAAGAGATACGAGGTCGGTTAAATTGGGGCAAAGTTGCGCAATTTGGAGCTCAATAATATGCCGGTTTAAAATTTCAAAAATTCCGATTACCTCCGGAGATATCCGAAAAAAACCGGAATTTTGGAAATACGTTTTTATTTTTTCCTCGGCTTATTTGGTGACCTAATTCAAAATGAGTGACACTTCGTCATTGCAACTTTTCCTCCTCTACAACCTGCCGATGTCATATTTGAAATCAGACGTTTCGATTTTCGACAATCATCATCAACTTTGGTTTTTCTTATGGGCACTATCTTGGATTTTCACATTTTTGAATTCAGCTTTGTTTTCTGATTACGGTGATGTATCACATGTTAAGGTTCAGTGTTGCAGTTTGGGTGAAATATCAAAAATTCTGTTTTGCAAAGACTGCCTTGGATATAACATCCATACTTTTGTTTAACAAAGGCATTGTTGACAGTTCGATTTAAGTTGGCTTAACGTCACCTACAGTTACAAAATTAGTATAAATTTATTAACAAAATGCTCTTTTCAACTGAAGAAAAACGAGATATGCTAGAAATTTATTTATTTGACAGTAGGATATAAAAAAGGAGAAAATTATGTTTTAAATTTACAACATAGGATAAAACTAAATTTTGAGAAACAAGTAAATAAAGAAAATTATAAGAGGTGCTCGAAGGGTTCACCCTCCACTTCCAAGCACAGCTCTATGCGTCTTCTTAAATTCTGCATTGATCTTAAAACGTCCCTTCTTCTTATTTTGGTCCTTAAAGTTGTGATGATCTTCCTTCGCAGCTCATTAATATCGGCGGGTACAGATTTATAAATGAGATCTTTCATAGTTCCCCATAAATAGTAGTCTAATGGGGAAAGATCTGGTGAACGTGCCGGCCAACGTATGTCTCCACTGTTTGAAATGACTCTACCCGGAAATATTTCAGACAAATAATCAGCCACTCTCCTAGCATTATGTGGCGGAGCACCATCTTGCTGGAACCAAAGGTTATTCAAGCGGTTGAGGCAAATGTTGTCATCGATGTAATCCGTAAGGTAGGTCCTTAAAAAGTGCAAATACCCATCTGCGGTCAAATTGTCTTCGTAAATGTATGGGCCAATGATCGTACCGCCAAATAAACCAACCCATACATTTAGCCCGAAACGTGCTTGTGGTCGACGTCCTTGGTGTTCGTGTGGATTTTCAGTGGACCAGACATGTTCATTGTGACGATTGAACATGCCTGAGTTGGTAAATTTGCACTCGTCCGTGAATATCACGTTGGAAAGAAAATGGGGATTTTGTTCCAACCGTGCCATGATATTCCTACAAAACGCTGCCCTCCGTTCAGTATCTCCTGGATGCAAGACTTGGGTGATATGAATTTTAAACGGGCGATATTTATGTTTTTTCAAGACTCTCCACACTGCTTGATGTGATACGTTAATTTCGTCTGCTATAGCCCTTGTTGAAGTTGAAGGATTATCTTGAATCTAATGAAGAATTCAATTCATTGCCGTTTATTATTTTTGAGAAAGTTTTAACAATTTACTCACCGCCTGTAAAATTTCCACTTCATTCGCATTTGGTCTATGAACACGTCTTCGAGGCTTAGAAAATGCACCAAACTCGGCTAAATTTCTATGAAGGAATAACAAATAATTTTGAGCTGGTTGTTGTCTTTCTGGATACCGCTGTAAATATCTTTCCGAAGTAACTTGCGCATTTCGATGCGAAGCGTAATAAATTTCTAGCATATCTCGTTTTTCTTCATTTGAAAAGGGCATTTTGTTAATAAATTTATACTAATTTTGTAACTGTAGGTGACGTTAAGCCAACTTAAATCGAACTGTCAACAATGCCTTTGTTAAACAAAAGTATGGATGTTATATCCAAGGCAGTCTTTGCAAAACAGAATTTTTGATATTTCACCCAAACTGCAACACTGAACCTTAACATGTGATACATCACCGTAATCAGAAAACAAAGCTGAATTCAAAAATGTGAAAATCCAAGATAGTGCCCATAAGAAAAACCAAAGTTGATGATGATTGTCGAAAATCGAAACGTCTGATTTCAAATATGACATCGGCAGGTTGTAGAGGAGGAAAAGTTGCAACGACGAAGTGTCACTCATTTTGAATTAGGTCACCAAATAAGCCGAGGAAAAAATAAAAACGTATTTCCAAAATTCCGGTTTTTTTCGGATATCTCCGGAGGTAATCGGAATTTTTGAAATTTTAAACCGGCATATTATTGAGCTCCAAATTGCGCAACTTTGCCCCAATTTAACCGACCTCGTATCTCTTATGGTTACCGAGATCCCCATGGTGGAGCTCCAAAAACGGGCACCCTGTATATGATTAACCTGATATGGTAGTAACTTCAAACAATAATTTAAATAATCGGCGAAAGCGTAAGACGTATGAGAATATGAAACAGTCATTCGTACTGTAACTAAATCTAACGGCTGTAATAATCGTTAAAATATGTGCATCACTATATACTTGTTTGTATTCGACGTTCACGTATGCCAAAATGGTAATATATCTAAAGCTTTAAAGGTTACCTTAGCAAATTTCCATTTTAGGTAAGTTCATAAGCTTCTTTCTTTCAAATATCCCTATATTCTACCATGGATTTGGTCACTTTAACCGCCTGTGTGTGGAGCAGGTTGCCTATTTTTAGTTGACAAATTTGTGGTGGACTTTATAAATTTCAATTTGGCACTTCGTTCGAGTCCCGTGCACGTTTTACTTCAGAAAACAGAAAAATGGCCAGCCTTCCTCTATCAATCTAAGATAGAAGACATCGCCTCTTTTACGCCATGGTCATTCCGCGTCTCTGTGTCTATTCATTCTGTACTGACTATTAACTCACCAGCGATCTTAAGACCAACCACCACTTGAAGGCCTGTCATTTCGCATTTATTTATTTATTTATTTCGCACTCAAACAACAGCCGTTAGGCCAATTATAGGCGTCGCTGTGCATTTATGGGGACTTTCAACCCCACTAACGGCTAGCATGATGTTGTTATGAGAGCCGGGACCAACTATTTCCGTGACAACCGTATTACGAGGCGCCTAGAGATGCAACCGTGGAATTCCCATCCAAGTTCTGACCAGAAAGAGAGTTGCTTAACTCTACTGATCGAACGTGGACGCTTGTTCAAGCTACACCACCCGGGACCCTATGAACGGTTCTGAGCTCCCTTCTTAATAAATCTATTATTGCTGGGCGACCCTTGGAAGATCCTTTGACTTTTCCGCGGAACGAAGGTGATGTCGAAGCCGTAGGAGCCGCTAGAGAAAATGACACCACGTGTGGAACGCAGGTCAGGGTGTTTCTTGCCACTTTCATATTCTTGTATGACATCGAGACCACCGGTTATTAGGACCGCAAAAAGTCAAAGAGAACACCCCGAGCGCACTCGTTTTAATTAAGCTATCTGGAGCTTAGCAATGGCTCCTTTAAATCAATTTAATACGCTCAAGCTGTTAATTTGTAGCTCAAATATCTATGATTTGCAACTGTTTGTTTGTTTGATAACACTCAAATAATTGTAATTAATTTTAGATCTACAGTAACGTTGTTCTTTAATTGTTAAAATAGTAGACGGCTCTTTTCTTTGATAGCGCACTATGGCTTCCAGTTAAAGCTTATTGATTATTAAGGTTATGCCATTTTGAATGCGCTGAGTTTTCTAGAAGTTTCTGAGATAAGCTATCGTAACACGATTCCAGGGCGTAAGTGTTCAATTCTTTTAATTGCTAGGATGATCTGCACATAATAAATACTATATATCATATTTTTATGATAGTAAGTTCCAGCTCGATAATATAACAATTTAATTTTCGAGTCCTTGCTTTAAACTTCACGAAATCCGTGTATATATATTATATACTTTCATAATCATTTTATAGGTGTTCTTTGGACATACCGAACTCTGTGTAATTTTTACATATTCATTACTTAACTTTCTTGGTTTATTTTCAATCTAACGAAGCCCGTAATTTTTATATATTATTAGTAATTTAATTTATAGGGACTTTAAATATAAAAAACCTAAGGTTATTTATATAACGTCAATATTCTTGTAATCTTCGTAGCTGTGGTTATATCTAATTATTTTTAATATATACTTTGTGTTTATCTGATGATATTTAAATTTTGTAATGGTATCTACACGGATTCCATTGGAGCCATTCGCGCTTGGCTATTTATATTCAATAAAGCCTTGGTAATTGAAGTTTAATTCTAGCATTTTCTCTTATTTAACCCATTTGACCATTCTCTTTTCTCTATAGTTAGGTTTGTGCGAGAGAGAGAGAGAGAGAAAGAGAGAGAGAGAGAGAGAGAGAGGCTCTCAACAGTGGATGAAGTATGTTTACTGCTGGTGAGATTCAATTTATTGTTATTGGGAACAATTTATCTAGTCCGATTCACGACCATAATCACTGAGAATTTTGAGCTAGTCTGGAGACTACATACAATTCATCCCAGGAATCGTCTCCCTGACGTCATATGCGTATGAATCAATCACGGAAATGGTCTCAACTTGTGTTTGCAACGATTTTTCCATGCTGCTAGATAAACTTATTCTATAAATTTGCACATTTGCTTCACACACACACACACACACACACATGACTAAAGCTGATAATTATATGCACTCAAATGTACGAAAATATGCGCATATATATGCATACATGTTGTTGAGTATATGCACCCAAAGTTATAATATATGCACATAATATGCTCTATTTTTTTTAAAATAAGAGGGGTATTCTAAATAATGTAAAAATTTTAATTATTTTGTATGAGTATACCGATGGGGCCACAATTATATATAACAGCAATAAGATAACATGAACAAGAAGATAACACGTATTGCTTGAGTAAGAAAGAGATAAACATAGTAGCAAATATTCGAGAAGGCTTGACTCTTAATTTAATTATGACACTTGTCAACTAAACATGCCTACTAATATTTTTTTTTGTATGGCCATCTCTTTCTTACTCAAGCGTTCTATTTGCTTGTTCATGTTATCTCATTGCTGTTATATATAATTATGGCCCCATCAGTATTTATTTCTCTAATATTTATTCAAAAACGTCATTCATTTTAACGTTTGACTATATAAACATGAACTGCCAACGCCAACTTCACGTTGTAAGCAACATAAAAATGAGATTTCCCCTAACCCCGCCAGACTATTATTCACCCAACACTTTTGAAATGGATTCTATATTGGCTGATTCCTTATACATTGCTTCTATGGGAAAACTGGGGGTTGCTGGCAGTCTATGTTGATATGGTCAAAGATTTTAACAGGGACTTCCCCTTTCCTCTGCTTATTTCGATACGTGCACTGCACTCCAGCGGCAGAAAGTGAAAGTATATATCTCAATTGCACACAAACATTGTATTAATAAATTTCATGAAATAGTAAATTTTACAAAAAAATCTCAAAAAGTTCATACCTACATTACAAATTATTGCTAAATATCACCAAATATGCAAAATCCAGAAAGTATGCTCAAAAACATAAAAATATGCGAAGTGAAACTTGGCGTAAACGATTTGTGTTCACATAATTAGTATACATATGCAAAAAGTTTCGCCGGCATATCAGTTATACAAAATATACATTGGCCATATAAAATCAGCTTTACACATGACCTCTAGGACGAGATCCTTGGGACCAGCCAATATATATCTTCTTTGTTTATGAATTAAGATTACTTTTGCTGTATTCCATGCTGTTTCACCCTGTATTAAGCAGGTATTACATAATATTACTAACCTCATGTTTGATATCATTATCAGCCTTCTTTATCGTTTTTCCCAGACATGTTGGCTGGGTCAGGTGCTTTGTTACCTTTGATCTTTGCTAGTGGATTGATGATTTTCTTCCGTCTCGATTCGCTACAGTAAACTATCTCTACTTTAGTTTCTTTTGGTGTTCCCGTTATTCTTATAAAGGTGTTTCTTATCGCGTTAAAGATTCTTCTTGCAGCTGTTATTCGGTCATTTATTTATTATCTATCTTTCCGTTGCTGCTGATATTTGTTTGAGGTATTTGCTCAGTTGCTCTAGCTCTTTCCTTTCTATTACGATATTGTGCATCCTAGTGGTATTGCTGTATCATTGTTTTTTTTTCTATATTAATTTTCTTGTTTGAATTTTGCATTTATTCGCTGTATATATTCAGGTTATACTGTAAGTTTCTCTATGAACCCGATATTAAGGCCATGTCGTCTGCGTACTGAAGTTCTAACTTTTCTAGAATCTCCATTTTCCACCTTCCAACTGTATTATTTTTTGTTTCTACTGTATCTGACAGGCTCATCCATAACCAGTGTTAATAAATGTCGGGCTCAACAGCTTTGACCAAGAACTCTCGTTGTTTCGAATTCTTTTGACTGCTCATTTCTTGTTCTCACTAAACTTGTATTGCTATTTAATATTTTAACCAACTCTATCTCTGTTGGTCCTATATTTCTGTTCTGGTGTCTTTCATATACCTGGTGACAATGAGACATGCTTATATCTTTTTTATTTATGAATCGATTTAGGTAACATTTTAAATGAAGATACTAGACATAGTTTTTGATTGACCGATAGATATAGCCAAAATGGCCAACTTCCGGTTTTACCGGAAATGACCTCAACTTTAATTTTTTAAATCAATCACTCTGTATATTTTATGTTTTTTGGAATCTACAAGTCAAATTATATACAATAGTTTTGCGAAATTTTTATTTTTTTTAACAAAATTTTTTTTTCAAATTTTAGTTTTTATCATATACGGCCGTGACTTGGAAAAATCTGTTCTAATTGACTCTATAAACTGATAATAATAAATATTTTATCAATAAGGTCAATAAAAAACCCTTGATAAAAAATAAAATTTGCTAAACAAGTTTTTAAGAAAGTTACTTTTTTTAAATGGTACCTACTAAAGGCCATCTTGCCATTAAATAGAAAATTTAATTAGCAATCTAACGATATGCATCACGCGCTACTTTATCTTTATCTAAAATTGAAAATTAATTAATTAATTTTTTTTTGAATTTTTGTGTAATACCTAAGCAAATTTGGCAACACTGTTGTATGTAAGATTCTGAAAAACCTAAATTATATATGATACAAGGATACTAAACATAATTTCGGATTGACATACACCTATAATCAGAATGGCCAACTTCCGGTTTCACCGGAAATAACACAAACTTTGATTTTTTAAATGGATCATCCTATATATATATATATATATATATATAATGTTTTTCGCAATCTACGACTCAACCTACATGCAACAGTGCACCCGAATTTGTTTAGGTATTACACAGAAACATTTTAAAAAAATATTAATTAATTATTTTTCAATTCTAGATAAAGATAAAGTAGTGCATCATGCACATCGTTAGATTGGTAATTAAATTTGCTGTTTAATTGCAAGATGGCCCTTGGTAGGTGCCATTTAAAAAAAGTGACTTTTTCTTAACAAAACGTGTTTAGCAAATTTTGTTCTTTTATTAAGGGTTTTTTATTGACTTCATTGATAAAATAGCTACTATTGTTAGTTGCTAGAGTCAATTAGAAAATATTTTGTAAGTCACAGCCTTCTATCGTAAAAAATAAAAGTTGAAAAAACATTCTTATTTAAAAAAAGACCATTTGGCAAGACTAGTTTATGTAATTTGGGTTGTAGATTCCAAAAACCATAAAATATACAGGGTGATCTATTTAAAAAACGAAAGTTGGTATCATTTTCGGTGAAACTGGAAGTCGGCCATTTGACTATTTTTATCGATCGATCAGAAATTATCTCTAGTATCTTCATATAAAATTTTATCTAAATCGATTCATAAATCTTATAATATAGGAGCGGATGCCGCCGGCCGTCCAGACCGTAAGCACAAGTGGCGCCGGCACACGCAGCATGAAGGGCCTGCATACTACTACCACACGCGCGCTTGCTATATTGGTTTCTATAAGCGCAGGTTTCTGTAAGCGCACATGCCGACCGTAAGCACGTGGCGCCGCCACACGCAGCCAGACGTAGGCTGGCTACGCGCGTTCTAGTAAGAAAGATATAAGCATGACCCTGTTCTCATTGTCACCCGGTATATTCCTTCTTTTTATTTAGTATATAATAATAATTAATTTAAACTATACCCAAATGACTCAAAATAAAATTGCGTGCTGTTTGTCAATTCTGAAGTACGATATAATCACATACAAAATGTATTACTTTTTACAACCAAATACAAAAATACGCTTCAAACTTTTTTTTGAATCAGTGACTACAACTGAATTGAATTTAGAAAATATTCCGAACTCATAGGTAGCAGTAAAAATATTAGGTCTTATTTAATAAATGCAAGCTCTTGTTCCTCTATTACCCTGTAACTACTATAAGATGTAACTGCATAAGTAAATATCTCTAGAAATAACTTAGAACAAATATTCTGACATATCAAGAATGTCCAACATTTATATTATAAAAACTTTAAATACAATAAATGGAGTCTTTCTGGTTCATGATGTTTATTGGGTACTTCGTCTTACAGCAAAATGAATAATATTAATAAACAAACTGAGTTTCCTTGGCAATTTTGAATTTTAATTGTTAATTCATTGGTAACTAGGACAGATTGTTTCTCGAAATGTTGGTATTCTAATATTTTTCATTTTGTAGTGTGGCGAAATACCCAATAAACAGCATGAATTACTATATTACGCCACAAAAGGGCTTCTGGCATTGCGGAAAAAATTTAACTTAAAGGCACTAACCAGTTTTATTTACCTTTAAACCTTTTGACTCATTATTTTTGTACGGAACCGGATTGAATTTAAAATGTACAAATAATTATTTTTAATTAGAGATTAGTTTTTGTTAATACGTTTAGATATCATATCCCAATATATTTTGTTAAATATAAATATAACAAGAAGAGAAACTTATTTAGTTCTTTGAGAATTGGACTTGCAATTGGCATTCATTTTTTTAACTATTCGTATGCAAAATAACAATGGCTATTTTCGGTTTAATAAATGGATTTATCCTGAAAATCGTCAGTGATCAGGTGCAGATTTGGTGTTATGAATTGCTACACCCAACTGATTGGAAGTAGTGTCACTTAATTGTACCACCTCTAAACGAGGGGTAGCACAACCCTAGCTAGCTCAAAACCTCCACAGAATTTGGCGTAAATACCAAGCAGCGGTTCTAAGGTTACCAAAATACTTACTAATTTTTATACAAACGAACACCAGCCGTTTTTCACAACAAAGCACAGGTCTAGCTACCAAAGCAATTCACCACCTACCTGGTATGTCTCTAACTTGAAAACCTAAATCTAAAAAATAAACGAACAGGTTTATGAAGGATAGTAAATATAGATAAAAGAGAGATATACCAGTAACAGTAGGTAAAATTTAATTTCACTAAATAGTGTTACAATATTAATCGTAATTAAATTACAAGATGCACATAAGGCCCAGAAATAGAAATTAACAAAACAAATCTGGTAGAAACTTGACGCTCTACAGCGACAAATAATAATTAAATATGACTGAAGTCAACCCCAAATCACAATGTCACACTTAATATTCAATATTACAATAAATTGACATCTATAATGCCATACAAATACTAGCGGTTGTTAGTTACTTGCTCAGCGCGTGATTAATAACCAAAGACCTTTGTCAAATCGACGCATAATCTATTACTGGCAAAACTTCCCATATCGTTAATACAAATCCACTGAACTTAGCAGAGTTAGCGTGTACTTACTGCGATATTTTGGGACGCTCCGACATGGGTTTTTCATAGATGCGAAGCAGCTAAAAAGATATATATGCAGTTGTAAACTAACGCCGGTCTCAACGGTCTTGCCCATCACCCACTCTGGGAAACATATAAGATAAATCCCTTGCGGATCACGATCGATTCCTTGTATCGGCTGCTTTTAACCAACGTTGGCCTGAGAACAAGGACGCTTATTAAAAATTCGGTGCCTGCTGTTATCCCCAAGTTTGCGCATTTGACAAATGAAGTTCTCTCGCAGCACGCTCGGAAAGAAAAAGATGCGAAAGTGGCTATTTATTTTAGAGATGAGAATTCTGGATTCGTCTTGAACATAACGATCCTGGCGTTGTTGAATCCTTATTAGAGTATAATAGTTTCCATTAAATCTGGCGTTCTCACTGTAGAGCAACCGATGCCTTTATTTCTAGTAGTTAACAACAATAAATTAAAAATGTGTAAACTACTTCACGAAAATCGTCATACTTATTATTGAAACAATGAAATCATTTACGATTTCACGTGTACTAAACAACACTTGAAAATAACAAAAAGACGTAGAACTACTTCACTCCAAGAAAAACATGTAACAGACTATGAACGATCACTAGGTATATTAATATCAAGGCAAACTTGGCAAAAAATGTTTTTATATTATAAACTTCTTACATAATATAAATAAATATCTTTTATTTTTTAGAGCTAATTGTATTATGCTAATTGTAAAACATTAAATATATAGCGAAGAAATCTTTATTGTGCTCTGAAACCACCTTTTTCTTAAATGGCATTTTTAATCGCACTTGGCGACATCCCAACAATCTGTAAATAGAAAAACCATTAATAATGTCGTTGCAACTGTTTCTATGCACATCTTAATATTTTAACCTGAAAATATCAGAGTAAATTTTAAAATCATTTAAAATAGCCTTATTAAATGCAGAATCACGTACAACTGTTTCCGTTTTGCTTTGTTTGTAAGAAGTTTGAATAAGGAGGAGTGAAAGAACATATGGAAAGGATGAACAACAACTGTCTACTAAAGGAATATCAGCTATATAACAGCAACTACCAACAGTATTTCGTGTGCTGGAAAAGGTAAAATTATGAACGAAAACTATCACTTATTATAATGTTCACAAGTTTCAAACACGCTTGCCGTAGGATAAATATCTCACCGATGCTTGATCTGTTGAGATGTAACTCTTGCTGCTCCTCATTTACTCCAACTTCGAAAATTATCTTGTCTGTGTTCGCTTCCTTGTGAGTTGACGTAGGCTACACATGCCCTGAAGGAAAAGTTTGGCCGGGTTTTCTTGCTCGCAAAGATTCTTCCTGTAGTACCCGTCGAACTTACTAATCTACTCCTCCCAGTTAACATAGTAACTTAGTCCAGTCAAATGGTAGAAAATAGGAGAAAGTTTTGATATTTGGTTGCTATACGGTTTTTGGGTCGTTGTACACGAATATCAGGTTTGCCAACAAAAATTTTGACCGAAAACACTTTCTTCGGTGTAAAAAACCGACTTTTTATAGTTTTTCTAATATTACCCGAAAGCTAACCATTTTTAGTAAATGTGGAACTTATATGAAATGAAAGAACATAAAATTTTCTACACTTTATGTAGTAGAGATTTTTTTCTCCGATTAATCGTTCAGCCGCGAGAGCGCCGCGAAGTTAGGTGTTAAAAGCAAAGAAAAGGAATTATCCCAGTTTATTTCAAAGGAACTCGAAAACTATCCATTTTTCGTAAATAAAAAATGGTATATGAAATTAATCTCCATAAAGAAAATGTTGGAAAACCTGATATTTGCGTGCAGCCACCCAAAAAACATGCAGGAACCAAATATCAAAACTCCAACGTTTTCGCCTATGTTCTATCATTTGACTGGACTATCATTTCGCGGCGCTCTCGCGGCTGAACGATTGATGGGAGAAAAAAACCTCACCTACATAAAATGTAGAAAATTTTATCTTCTTTCATTTCATATAGGTTCAACATTTACGAAATCGGATAGTTTTCGAGTAATATTAGACAAACTAAAAAAATATCTTTTTTACACTGTTTTTGCTTAAAAAAAGTGTTTCCGGTTAAAATTCTTGTTGGAAAACCTGATATTCGTGTACAGCGACCCAAAAAACATATAGGAACCAAATATAAAAACTCCACCACAACTTTCCTCTGTTTTCTTAAATTTGACTGGACTATACCTTCGCTACGTTCTGACGGCTGAACGATTGGTCGGAGGAAAAACCTCAAGTACATTAAATGTAGGAAATTTTATGTCATTTCATTTTATATAGGTTCAATATTTACGGAAACGGATAGTTTTCGGGTAATTTTAGAAAACACTTAAAAATGCAATATTTTACTCCGTTTTTGCATTAAAAAACGTGTTTCCGGTCAAAATTTTTGTTGGAAAACCTGATATTCGTGTACAGCGACCCAAAAAACATATAGGAACCAAATATCAAAACTCCACCAAAACTTTCCCATGTTCGCCATTTTGAGCACCATTTAACTGAACTTACACTTCATGATATCGTGATAGTAAATTGATTGCAAACAAATTTTATAATGGTATTATCTTCCTATTTTCATGAACTGCTTCTCTCTGGATTTCCTTATTTTGGTATATGCAGTTCCATATTTAGTTTCATCCTAAGTTGTAGGCAATCGTTGTTACTCTTCCTTTCTTTAAACACTATTTATTTTAATCCCCATTAAGGTGCTGTTCTATTCTATTTATTATTATGTATCCGTGTTTGAAAACAGCGTAGTCGCAGTGAAACACGTCATAAGAATTCACTTTTTGTAACTGAGCATCGTTTTTTCAATAATCGACGTGCACAAAAAGCAGATATTTTATATAAGAATTGTTACATACAGGGTGATTCTCAACCTATACGCATAAACTTGGGGATTTACTCCTCATGTCAAATAAGGACTAATAGGTAAAAACCTAAATAGCTCACTATGCATAAAATCTTTTTAATTAGCCAGTGGTGGTTACGAACGATGACTATTTGTCAAAAATAGGAAGTTGATCTGCCCCAGTAGTGTTCTCAGGCTGAAACTGACTTCAAACAGCATACACAAAGAAGCCAAATTGCTTTCACAGATATTTGACTTTAAAACGCAGATAAACTCATAAATAAAACAAAAAACAATAGGATTAAAATCTAGAAAGTGTAACCATTTAAACACAAATATAAAATAAATATTGACAGCCTACATCCATTATAACTTGAGGCTACTCGCATTTACCATCAAACCATATCAAAATTGCTCCCAAATAACTGTATTTAAAAGCGCAAACGCTAGAGCGCACCACAGGTACGGTCTTGCACTCGATTGCATGTATAAAAACCCAGTGCAATTCACGTATGTAAGCACATTTATTTTAGCTCAATTTTCACACACCTGGAGCGCCCACTTATAACTTCAGCTCCACACATTTCAAGTAGCAAGTTGCCAGGTAATCCGCGCGGTCTGCAAATTGCTGTGCTGCGTATTGCGTATTGCGATACGGGGGAATCACTGTCTGCTACTCCGATGACGCAATAATGGCCAACATCAAGTATCCACAATGGTCATCAGAAATATATTCGTAACTGCCTCTTAATTTGTGTACTCCCCAGTACTCGATAAAAATGATGTTTGCTGGATATGCAAACGCTGTTTGCTACACCCACCTTATGCAGTAAACTTTAAACGCTGCAAGGTAAAGCTTTTTTAGAATTTGCTGTAGGCGATTTCGTACAATACTCTAGGAGTCGCTCTCCAACGTGCATCTCGGAGAAACTCCCGCTGGCTAATAATGCTTAAGTTCAAAGTTTCCCCAAACCGGCTTCAAAGTTACGTTTATCGCTGCACCCGCGAAATCAAAATTCACTTAATCACATTGGGATTGTATCTTTCGTTATGCTAGATTACAATAGATAATTAATTATTTATATAAGTACTATTTGTAAGAGCTTTTAATGAAACATAATGGTAATAATTTATCAACAACATTGTATTATGAATAATGGAGTAAATGTCACTAAAATAAATATCTAAAATGTTTTTTTCTGGCAATGTAGCGCAAGTTACTCTGTTTCCTTAACTTTAAAGTATTAAATGCCAATATGTCCAATGTAGGAAAGGTTCTAACAAAAAAATTTTCTTACTTACACCTGAATTAATACGATTGCGTTTCGTACTTTTTTAGTGTTTAGAATTAAGAAAGAAATATATAAAGTATTTTGTACGATGCATGTATTGAAAATAATAAACCAGTTTGTGTAGCTAATCTAAAAATTATTTTTCTCTAAAGCGAAGAAAGTTATAACTTCTTATTTTGGGTGTAAAACGCAGGCATCATTAAAAAGACGCTTCTAAAATATGACTACAATAGTTTTGAAGTTTCAAGTTGATTTTATTATCCCCTAGGGCTAAACAGAAACTTACTGGAAGTTTTTTACAGCAAGGTACAGTAACAGTAGCTGACAAAACTTGCTTACAATAAACGCGGCGCTTCCGAAACTATTTAGTTTCTTCGAGCAGTTTATGTACGCGAATATTATCGGCCTCGTTAATTGATTGAGACGCCCGTGCTCGTCGTTTTGGCGCACGTCGTTAAATATTGGCACGAATAATCACCAGGAGCTGCTGCAGGTGAAATTTCATCAAATTTTTACGCCGGTAGAAAACTTCTGCCCCTGTCTTCTCCCATAAAATAACACATCTGAGGGTAAAAGGTCTCCTCGTGACATTTCTAATTAAGCAATGGTTTATAATTGCATTATCCTGCGTTCAAACTTTATTGATCTCCAAGTTTTATCCCCCGAAATAAGAATTTACATTCAGCGTAACTTTAGATAATCTTTTCCATTTAAGAAAGAGCTTAAAATCCGCCCTTATGAGAGCCGAAGCAACCCTTGCTCTCCTTCCCCAATCGTTCTTGCGAGATGCTGCGCCTTCCTTCGGTTGATGAACCATCACTTATATGTTCTTTGACTTTGCAATATACGGATTCTTTAACCAATAGCTGTAGCCCGTAGAGAACTAACGTAAGAGAAGTGGCTTAAAATGATATATAAACAAAGAATAATCATGCGGGTAGCAGAAAAAGAATTAGAAATATTACTTGATCGTTGGCCCTGAAAATAACTTCGTGGTGGTCTATCTATCCTGTAGACTATAAACCTTAGTTTTTAGAATAATAAATTAAACCCCAACATTTGACATTTAAAAATCTGTTTTTATCATAACGATCCTCTTAAGGATATTGAAGTTTATGAAAGTAATTGTAACACTCTACTTCTCCTTCAAATTGCAAATATTATAACTTATATAACAACCCCTTTATAGAATTTACAAAACGTCAACCTAAGGTATGTATAGAGCTTTTTATGTGAGCGTTATTAAACTTTTATGACGTCTAAGCTACATTGCGGTGTAGGAACATAAAGTTTTAAATTGCGTCTACTCATAAATACTCAAAGGTTTAAACCCCTTAAAGAAATTAGTGCGTGCACGAGTTTTACGTCACGTCGTTTTGAAACAAAACGAAAGAGATGTGGGGAGGAAATTGCAGGGGGTGAGAAAACTTACCCTTTTTGTTCCCTCCGGCGTTCTTCTTACTCTGACAAGAAGTAAGTAGAGCCGGTCTACATACATTATTGTCATTTCTCATTTGGCGCGATTATCGTTAAAAATATTAATGGTCTAACATTCTTCATAAGCAGCTTAATTCCTTTGGCGCAAATTTCGAGCGCACTTTCTTAGATGAGTGATGATGCCGCTGTATTTGCCCCACTCATATGTATAGGCTCGGATTTAAAAATTAATGGCCGATTTTAAACACTTCGCCATATAAACAGGCTCCTTTGGCCTGCCACGCACTTTTACGAGCCGCGGTGCGTGATTTATGAGGCGCCCCAGTTCTGAAATTTGCAAAAATTATACTCGTTGTTAAGATATGCCATCGCAATTACTTGAAACCTACATTTTTATTAGGGGACATATGCAAATATTTAAACTATGTATCCTGAAATACCAAGGTTTTGAGTAAAATATAGAGGGTATTCTTAAAACATGTGAGCATGGCTTAAACTAAGGTTCTTGGGTCCAAAATAAGACGTAACTTAAACGCTTTACATAAAGTTAATCCGTTTATAATATAACATGCAACACTTGAATCTATTCTGATGGTGGCATTACCCGTATGGCATCTTTGAGATAATATTGGTTATTATCGGTAGACTACTAGTGGAGTCCACGCAGTTTTTACCACTATTGTTGCTTCGTAGCTATATATTACTAGTACATAGCTTTCACGGTATTGGAAACGTCGAAGTTACTTTTAGAACGACCTTAAAGTTTTAAGAACTTGAAGGTGGCTAACGATAGTAGCGGCGACTAATTCATACTACTTAAAATGGGGAATTAAAGATCAGTATTAATAAAGTTTTGCTACATCCGGAACAAAACGTCACTGTGCACGGTTAGTATAAAATGCGTATCACCCCTTAATTTCACCATAAAGTAAACTTTACTATACAGCCCAATATTGACAATATTTCATGCTATGTACTGTTACGTAGTATGTAGTAATATAGACAAGCACTCAGCAATGTAGCTCTCAAAAATAATGACGGATGTATACAGAAGCAAGGTTGGTCACTTTTATAAAAATTGAAACTTGTTTTCAATATTCCATTAATAATATACAAATAAACACTGTGTACGACACCGATCTTCTAAATAAAGTGTGATATTAAAAACTAGATAGAGCTTAAAATTCCATATGGAACCATGAAGTGGTAACGAAACTTTTGAACAGGCAGTTTGTGGTAATTAGAACTCAGCCGAGACTTTAAAGAGAAGCTACAGTTCCATTCGGTACTTTGTAGTAAATATAACTTGAAAGGTACATATTTCAGTTCCTGTATCACTATCGTCATGTAGCAATTACTCTCAAGTTATATAGCATGATCAACAATTTTGTTGATCTACTATGGCTGTGGAACAGTCCCCAATTTATGAATGCAACTATAAGTTACTTAAAAATGAAATCTCAAGTTTGACATTTCAGTATAAACGTAGTTGCATTCATAAATTAGGAACTGTTTTATGGCCATACTAGATGAAAATTATCTTTGATCCTACCTTATTTATTAGTTAAAACGACTTCAAACTCATTACTTATTACTTCCAAAATATTCCATTTTTATGGACAAAACCTACAACGCTATTATTTAAAAGCATAAACATTTATGTCATAATAGCTTTAAAAAAATATTTATTATTGTTTCTGCACCAAATATAATAAACTAATACGTAACAATTAGTTTCAAAATGTCAAAGAATAATTTAAAAAAACAACAGTTAGGATCTCGTACTCTCACATGAGGTTGTAACGTTTCGTAATTTTTGCAAATATACTTTATGTTCAAGATCAAATTCTGATTACTTTACGTTATTAATTACTTCTCGCGGGTAGCTCTGGTCCAAGGTTGTCGACAGCTGGAGCAAAAAAACCGAGTCAAAATTTCACAGATGTTTATTTGGTTTAACTACATTTACAAATTAAAATAAATCGAATGGCTCGTAACAGACAACAATTAATTAAGTAATCTAGTTTCAATGTATTAATCCCGGGTTTAGCCAGATTATAAAATTGATAAAACAAAAGCCAAAATGATTTTAAGGTAATTAACACCCTAGGCCGTGCAAACGAGAAAGTTTACCGTGCTAGCAAAATGAGAACAGCCTTCGCGCCAGACGTTTCATCAAGAATCGCCGGCCAAAATTGCAATTCAAAATTTAAGCGAATTCGCGGCTCTCGAATCTGAGCTGGATTTTAGCCGCTGGGTATTCCACGTAAACATCGGGCCGGTGAGCCTTAGCGGCGAGCTGTTGGGAGAAATTGTTTATTAGCAGGGTGATTTCACGGGTTACTAGACCGGAAAGATAGACAAATCTAAGCGGCAAAATGTTGTTCCGTTGCGCTCGAAGATTAGCACGACAGGATAGATTTGGGGTTAATCTGAGCGACAAGATGTTGTTCCGTTGCGTCCAAATATTAAAAAGACCGGATAGGTTTGGGGTTAATCTGAGCGAAAAAATGTTGTTTCGTTGCGCTCGAAGATTAGCAAGACAGGGTGGTTCTATATATACAGGATCGCTTAAATGCAGTTCGACTAAACCAAGCTAGGGAGGTTTCAGGTCAGGTTTAAGGGCGACTCAGTCAGTTCGACTTCTCAGGAAGAAGCTGGAAATAGGATCTACATGAACTGGAAAGGACGGAATCCTTTCGGTTTTTCTTGCCGTCTTCGTGGCTCCAAATGTTCGCGCGTCACGCATTCTTGTAATTGTAATAGCGCCTACAAATTGAGAACAGCAATTAAAACATTTTAAAATAATTTTGATAAACGCGAAACGTCACAATGTTAAATACTTTAAAGTCAATATTTTAATTTAAAAGTGAAAGTTTGAATGGCACGTGGTCTGATTTCGACATAGGTACCATCATTATGGTTGACAGTAAACCTGCAATTGTTAAATTGTTACTCGGATGATCGGAAAAGAGCACACGTTTTGCTCTTCAATATTACTTTTATAGTATTAAATTTAGTTGAGAAAGGGAGATTAACAAAATATCATAGAGGAATGAAACATAAGTATAACAAAATCAATCGCATGACAAAGCGAGAAACACTAATCTAAAAGATTAGTAAAGTTGCATAAAAATTGCGACTACCAAGCCGCAACGTCGTCGCTACGTAGCAGCAACGTCGCCAAAATGTTGCGGTCACCAAAAATTAATCCCCATTTTGATCGCATGTATATAGTAGGAACGGTCTTATTACGTGCCCGTAACTAGTAACCAAATACCTTAAAAGTTCTTAAAATAGTCCCCGTTACGTTCCTGCTACTAACTGTGCTACTTTGTGATGATGTTTATTGAAACACATTTTGTTGCACCTGATGGACGTTATATTCATTAAAGCAATAGTACTTCAATTCCACTTCTGGTATTTTTCCTGGTCCACCTACATCTTCTCATCTGTTCCGATTACGGTTGTATAAGAAAGAAGTGTCATCAACGGTAAATGATGTTTGTTTGGACTGGTTGTTAGATTGAAGTTATCGTTGTCGCAAGACGACAACTGGCGCCCATTTTATTTCCGTTTAATAGTTATTAGAACCACTTATCTAATACGAATAACGAATATAATCGCCGAAAATTTTGAGTTAGCTTCGGCAGTGCATCTATACAAAAAGTTATATCGAGTTGTAGGTAGTACTTCTGAAAACATGTGATTTTTATATAATGTTTATGTAAATTCGTGTCACCCATTTAAATGGTATTAAATGAAAGATAAACCTACTTTTGTATTATAGAAATTATATTTAATTAAAAGTAATGGTAAAAATATTATTTTTTTACCTTGGTACGATTACTTACCATTTTTTTTCATAAAAATGGCTGGCGGGGATAAGCATAACCGTGATAAACAATGTAAACTGCTTATGTTCAGAGGAGACCAACCACCTGGTATAGGATGGGACACTGCCCCACGTTAACGGTGCCATATTACTGTTAACGTGGAGCCAGGGGTTGCATAATGTTTTATCCACCACTAATTTACAACTAATATTCAGTATAATCATAAAAGATTTATTATACCCGAATATAATGCCATAGCGTGAGTCCAGCGTACCAAGCGTTCTATTATTACAAACAAAATAAAAATTATATTTTACAGAGTGAAATCGATTTATATTTTTATTCTCAAGGAAAAACAAATAAAAACGTGAAGCTAGAAACATAGCACCTCCACCACCAATTGATTTATTTGCAGTTGTGATTACTTGTTGCTCTACACCTCTTGTAAAGTATTGATGTCAAATTGGAGGTGTTTATTTAGTGTAATAATTTAGTAAAACTGTTGAAGAATTTACAATTTTATAAAGAAAGGTTATCAATCGCATTTAAAAGTTTCCTGTAACTTTACCTCACTAGTCTTGGTCTACACCAGTAAAACTTTATATAAATGTGTTTTATGGCGCATAGTCTTCCCTTAGTTTTTGAAAAACACAGCACCATGCATGCGTAAGAATATTTTTACGACAATCGGCGTCTTCCGCAATCCAAACGCCAAAATTTTCAATTATTCCATTCTTTTTTTCTAAATTTCGTTGCATACCAGCATCTTCTAACTTAAATATGTTTCATTCTGGTTTTACAATCAAACTGAAACTAAACCGTCCCACCAGGTGTCATGGTTTTTCCATCGTGCGTCGCTCAGCTTCAGACGCAAAAACCAATGTAAGATTGCGAGCCCTTAAAAATTAACAAACAGAGCATCGGGGTTACCTGAAAAACGGAAAAAAAGAAATAAATGCATTTACTTTCGGGTGGTCTATAGCTGTGTTGCTTTCAACAGAGTATAAAGATTCTGCTTCAAACAGCCACGTGCGATAATTTAATAATCCATAAAATCTGAGTCTGATTGCTGATGCTGTTCAAAAGAAATCGGTTTTGTAAACGTCAATAAAAGAAGCCACAAAAAAAAGCATTTGAGATATAGTTACATACACAACATTTTTAAAGAAAGGGAATGCTAATTTTGAATATTTAAAAAAACTGTATATCAACCTGATATACACAACGACGTATAAAATGGATTCTATGAAAGAACATATTTTAAAACCGTTACAAATATTATAAGCGGCTAGAGGTACAAATAAGACTTATTTGTTTTTAAAACGTTCCAATAGTTTGGATCAACTAAACAACATTTTAAATTACATTGAGTGAAGATTTTTAGGTATTAGAATTAATATCTAATTTAGATTTAAGATTTAATGTATTAAATATACTGTAAAGTTCCTACAATTTGAACTCATCATTCTATTAGTGAAACTTCTAAGACCTTCGCATATTTTATGATCTTTAATTTAGTAATGTGCTGTATTCTGTTGTACTATTTATTTTTATAAAGTTGATGGGTTGAGCACACGTAAACTGTGTTGCAATGCCGAAAAATAAATAAATTAGATAGAAATATCAGAAGGGTTTTTTTATATAGTTTTTGGGTACAGGTTTAATTCTAGCAGTTCTAGTGTAATGAGGCAGTAAAATATTCTTACAATTTTGTGTTAATTTTGGTGGCGTATTCTTATAGCATCCACAACTCATTTTCCAAGGTTATCTTTGATATATTTTTAATCTTAATTTCAAAAGATAAAACCTACCACAAAATTCTTTTTACTGATTCTTGTATGGCCAGAAACACATGGATTCTACTATCAGAAAAAAAAAGAAGTTCGACGACGACAAACCGAGCGAATAAGCTGTATGAGTGGCGCATTGTCACACAGAGTGACTACCATGTCGTGCGTTCTCGGTGTTCAAATTGTTTGTAAATTATCCCTTTGCAATCGAAAAGGACGACGAGCATTTTACCTTGATGCAGCTCTTGCACAGGCTTACTTTACCGGCTATTTTGAGTTTTTTCATTGCCAACACTGACAATTCGTGAGTGGTTCATGCGAAAAGCCAACATGGCTGGTAAAGAGTCTATATATATATCTTTAAACTTTATTAATGCAGGTTTATTCCAAAATTGCTAGTTTAATACAGCGCTGACTGCAATTCCATTTGATTTATGTTTATAATAGAAATGTGGAACGACTACAAAGACACTAAAGCAAAACCATCTAATCAGTTCAATTCATTTAGGAACAGCAAAAATTGCTTGACTCGACCACACATTAAGACAGTGAAGCCTGATGAGGTATGGCATACCGCACACTGCCTGCTCATTGTTTCACCGGACGGAGATCATAGATATGCTTTGATGTTGTGTATTAAGATGACACGCCGTAACAATAATAAGTGATGATTTAATAAAACTGGAGGAATTTCCGGTAAGGACTCGAATGGATACATGCGCAAATTCTAAGACTGCGCTATAAATACAAATCCATTTGTAAAGATTATTGGCGAGCATTATAAATAAAAATGAAAATTATTTTCCTAAATAATAAAATAACAAAAGGACAAATATGGCTCTTAGCTAAACGCAACCACTTCAACATAATTTCACAAAGAATGCTGAGATGTAAACCTATTAATTGGAAAATTATACTGTAAAATTATATATCGGTCACCTACGAAAATGGTAAAAGGCTTTCTAAAACAATGAAAGTTTCCACCGCAACCAGGATATACAAGGGAGCACCCAAAAGAAACCGGAATTGGGACGGGAAGTACTGGCAAATGCTCCGGAAAGTGTCGCGAGTCAAGGGGTGTGGTTCTGCGTTGATTATTTTTCTTTGGCCTATTTTCCAGGTGTATGCAACCATGTTTAGCTATTTTCGTCATGATTTAAAATAAAGAACAAAGAATATGAGTAACTTTGAAAAAGATTTAATGAAGAAATGGTATACAGGGATTACGCAGGCACAAAAGGATTAGTTCCTTTAAAGGCGCCAAAATCGGTCCACAAACTAAAAACACCTGTTTGAAATGAGTAACACCTAGTATTCCAGCAACACTACTTAATAAAATGTTCCGCAGATGCCGTTGCGGCCAATTGCCAGATAGCGCTCACAAACGACACGAGTAATATTTTTACTAAATAGAAAATACAGCATAAATCCTGAAGGTACACAAAGAATATGAAATTGGTAAACAACTAGTGATTATTTGTAGGTACAAATTATTACAAAATGAAAATCTCCTATAAGTAACCGGCATAACAAACGTGGAAGGGTTATTTCTGCGAAGCTGAATAAAATACCGTCAACCCGCACTAGTTAATTACATGCGTCGGTTTCGTGCTACCAAGTAGTCCCAGTGTGTGATGTATAGCCCAAATTGAAGGTTTGTCCAACATTCAATGATTTGCGGTAGATTATCCAGGATAACATGAAAAATGTTGGGGTTTACTTGGAAAGAGAACGCCTAAAATATATCTAACCAAACTTTAGACTACATAAAAGTGGAAACTACAATAGGTTCTGTACTAAAGATTTTCGGTGACCAACAGGTGGGTTTACTTCCAAAATGCCACAACATCCTGATTTAATCAGATAGATGGAACAATTCACCAAACCGTTACACTGAATGTGCACCTGATTGCTGACAACCTTTAAGGGAAGTTCGTTTACTAAGCGTTGACCACACGGCGCCCAAAACATGCACCACGTAAAGTTAAAAATCAAAAATTTCCAAAAATGGGAAAGAGAAATAACTACGAGAAGCTGTGCAGACAACCCACCTTCTTTGTTTCGAAAATGTACGCAGTTAAAGCAGAAGCAAAATGAGTACATCCCAGTTAATACATATGGACTGGAAACCACGATTCTTGCAAAACATAGGCGCCATCAACCGCAATGTACTCAACGAGCAACGACAAGTTCAGGGTAATCTTAGGACACCTGGCGTGTTCCCCTTATAAAAGGCAATTATCAGCACCAACCCTAAATCACAATCACAAGGCATAAACAAGCACTAAAATCCCACAAAAAAAAGGCTAGAAAATCCAAAAAATTATATAGAGAAAAGACATGGGTTGTTAAGTGTCAAAAGCATAATTAACTTGAGAATTATCTGGTGTATAATACATGGCCGTGTCAAAACTCCTTCATTGGGACACGGTCGTTGTGTAAACGCAGTGCTAGCGTTTGAGATGTATTCTGTTTTACCGGCAGTCGGAACAGCTGTTTCATAAGAAAGTTTTGTTTGTCCGTTGTTTGATTGGGAAAATGTAGCATCCTTTTTGAAATGATTCTGAGGGTGTGGTGCCAGAAGTTTAGCTTCTAGCTTCAGATTTCGTGAAGTATTTTGTGAGGAAGCTTTGATGGTAAGCAGGTTAGAGCCTTGGGGAATGTTTTTGGACTTTCGTCCACGTCTTACGACTTGTTTAAGAACACAGAATTTTCTTGTCGTATTGGCTGACTTGCCTGTAATTATACAGGGTGAGTGTAATTTTTCCCTAATAATGTAATTTCAATAAGCTGGCTTCGGTCTGGGATTTTAACATCATCTATAAGGTGAAATACTTCAATTTCATGGTACAAGATTACCAACGACTCCAGTTGCTTGCTAGAGTTTACTACTACAACCATTATCCGAGGCTGTAAAAATTTCGGCGATCAAAATAGCACCAGGAGAGCCTAGTTTGCGTTTAAAGCATCATTCCCGGAGGTTTTCCTAAATGACGTCAGTCGCGGTTGTAAGCTGTTTATAGCCCTTCGGTTTTCATCTTAAAACCGCTTCTTCAAGCCCGTTGGATCATCACCCCAGGTACAAGCGTAAACACTCTCAGATAAGTAGTGCAAGCTTATGAATAGTGTTTAATGATTTTCGTACCACAAACTGGATATATTAAACTGCAACTGTGTCTAATAGGAAACGGCATCTTTTATTGGCTCTATATTTATTTGTGTAGATGTAGCGTTTTAGTTACTGCAATAATAATCTTAAATTAGGGTGCAGCTTTTCAAGAAGGAAATGATGATAACAATTGATGACATTTCTGTACTGGTTATTATATGCATGCTTTGTTTAATAAATCGAATGCACATACTTATCTTTCAGTTTGTTACTGCTTGTGCGAACAATTTTCGAATTTAGCGCTTCCTGCATTGGTACCTCAGATATTAGCATTTTCCCTGTTCGCTTAAGCCCAAATTCATAGTTTAGTGATGTAGTCAAAATTTTATTTTATTCGTTTTAAAGATGCCCTTTGAAGAAATTGTACCTTTCGTCGATTTTTGGTGCCTGAAGAAGTTAATGCACGTATTGGGACGATCGGTCCTGGGGAGGGGGGGAGGGTAGCTGTTGTTGAGCATCGTTGGGTGCCGTTGTAGTTCTGGAATTCTCGGTTATCGTAAAGTGACAGCTTCAAATTACTTCGTTTGACGGATTATTGTCGTGGTAATTCTAGTAACAAGCTTATTTGTGCATACCGAAGCTTCCGTTTTCCGTTTTGAGATCTGCATACTTCCACGGACTTCGATTTAACCTCGTCGGAGATGTTAGACCCAGACCACTTCCGTCAGCAACTTCTCGTTGTTATTGTGCAGCATCTTCAGGCATCTTAGGGCAGTCGGTTTGGGAGACGACCACCTACAACTCTGCTGGACGTCGAACGCAGCGAAATAAACTCCTTCAGATACCGTTTTGTTTTTATGTACTAGATTTATTGTGCGTGGTTTACAGTGCACGTAGCGTCCGGTCAATATGTCGGACGGTTTTGCGTAATGTCGCCGTAACATTTATCTTTCGAACCATTGTAGTTGCCAATTTGTCAAATTAATTAATTGCTGTCATACTTTATGTTCCGGCTTAATTTAATTGAAGTATTTCAGCCACGTTTATGTACTTATCGTCAAGTCTCCTTCTTATTGGTTCAGTATTATGATTATTCAATGTTGTTATCGTTTGCGAGCCATTCCGCATTCCGTTCATTTGTAGTCAAGTTTACCGCATGTAACCAATTTAAGACTTTACGTAATATAACCTAACTCTCACTAACCCATGTCGTTGTCTTTATTTCTGTTTTAATCCCTTGTTCATTTACATATTATTGTTAATATAGTTCATTTTATTTAACGATGTTTTTCATTTGTCGTTTACGATATTTGCATGCGATTTGTATGTATTTTCTGTTGTAAAAGGAGTTTAGCAGCTGCACAAGTAAGTTTCCCGCAACGTAAGTCACTGTTGCCCGTGACTCGTCGACCAAAAAATGTCAAGTTAGAGGTAGAAAGGTGAATCACTTACTTCCACTTTCAGAGTGAGTTTAACTGTGTTGTTGAGTTTCCCCAATTTAGTCAGAAAGTGGTGGCGCACCAATTATTTAACATCGTTTAGCTTGTTTAATGGATCGCAGCTCTAATCCTAAGGTAGTAAAAGACCAGCCCTTCTCCCTGAGCGTTTCAAGCCGGAACCTTTTGTTACCGGTCATCGTAACAAAGTTGGGTCCGCGGATTTTGTGTAAACTTCCCGATTGTCCTACGCGTTATGGGTAACATGCTATCTTCTATATTACAAATGTGGTGTAACTGAATGCTGCGATTTACTCTGATTTTATAAGTTTTTGACTTACCTGAGTATATTTGTTGTAATTGATAAACTTGTTGGCGCTCATGTTATTCGAAAATTACATCATTTAAAGAACGTCATACCGTATCTTCTGCAGCTAACTGGCGAACCCGCAAATATTCTCTCGTAGGGTTACAATATTTGAATATAATTAGGGAAACAATAACAAAGGTACCTACAAGGCACCCAAAAATTGCATAACAATAAGATGAGAGAACCCGATTAGCGACCTACCTTACAAAGTCTAAGCAGCCACCAGAGAAAGAACATTAAAACCCTGTAAGGACCCTCTAGGTTACTACATATCTAACACTTTGCCAATTCATTATCAACTGACAAAATTTACTTTAATTTAAAGATAAAAGTAATTTTTTTAATATAGACAAACTTAAGATCTTCGTTATAATTCGAGTATATTTAGTAAGACAGTAATAATTAAAAGTTTGTTTATTGCTAAACAGTAGTACAATCAACGTATTTAGACAACTGTGCAAATAAAAACTATATTCCTTTAGAAAATGCAATTAAATCAGCCGTTGACTTCATACGAGTACGTTTATTTACCAGTAAACTGTCAGTATTTTTAAATATTTTCTTAATTTTACCAGAGCAGTTATGGTATTTCAAAGGTTGAGCCTGTGATTCTAGACCAGTATATGTGAGTTCGCCTGTCACTAACAACGGCTACAAAAACCTAGCGCCAAGCCAATCCCCAATCCGATTTTGCCTTTGGGGTTTTAATGCCTAAAAGCTATTCTAAGAAGAGACACACAACAAGACTGACGACGACAACTCATCATTGAAAAATATAAATAGGCTTTTAAATTATTAAAAAGCTTAGAAAATTAACAATGCAGCTTTTAATGTTTACCACAAAATATTTTAATTTTAAATCTATTTGATAGTTACTTCACACTAAATTCTAATTTTACACAAGACTATCCTATAGATATTATTGTCAGTTTTCCCTGTTAGATAATTTACTGTTGGCGAACCTGTCGACTCAATAAACATTCTCCAATATATTTATAAATAAAAGTAGCAATATACTAAACAAAGAAAATATTTTACCCAAATTATAATAAGTTACAAGTCAATTATATTAAAAATTCAATATTTTAGTATAAGGATCCATATCCTGCAACTTTATAAAAAATTAAGTGTTTTGATAGCACTAATACCTAAAATCTTAGAAAAACACTGTTTTTATATTTTTTGTAATAATGTCAAAATTCCAAAATTTAACTTAACTTTAATGACTCTGCTAATAATACAATCAGCCAAATTTCTCCGTAGGCTATAACGACATACTGACATTTAACAAGTGAATAACGCATCGGTATCAAACTCGAAGTTCTTAATTTAATCCTCCCCGAAAGCGTATTAGAAATATCTGCCGAGCTTTTACATGCACACGTGTGTAGCTGAGGATTTCGATACAATGATAATGTCAAAGGCAATCATCGTCGATGTAATGACATTCGTATTTTGAATTGCTTATATTAAAGATGTTTGATACGGATTGTTACAAGATGCCGAAAGCAGCACGTAGCATACGAAAAAGTGCAAAGGTCACATCTAGATAAGGTAAATGCGAAAAGAATAGTTTCACATTATAGATTACATGTTCGGAAGTATAACTTAAGCTGCTCTTTAGTCTATGGAAGGCCTCTGCCGCTCCTTTAGTATGTCCAACAGATAAACCATTTTTGTCTAAGCACGATTACTGAAATGCCTAGTTTGAAGCACTTAATTATCTCTAAAATCTAACTATATCTACAGAATCATATTTACTGTTTTATTTTAAATCACTTGATTTTTTCCAAATTCAAAACAAGAGAAGGCAAAAAATTGCGTTATAATTTCAATTAAAAATCCGCATATACGTATATTATAGTTATGAGAAAATTCTAGGTATAAATAGAGAAAATAAGGATTTCTAAACCCAAAGTTAATGTAACAAGAGTAAAAACAATATTGATTTAGAGGTACGCAGTTATATGATCTACACTCACAAGTTGCCAAGATTTAGAACTGTAGGAAAAAGCTCTAAAGTCAAATTTGAACTTGTGAACGCAATTACGTAATAATTAACTACTTTTTCATAATTCTGAGTATTTCCAATGCTCAAATTATATATCTAGTTATTTAGAAAATTGTAAAAACCCCTTAAATACCAATATGAAATATTCAACTGCTATCTTCAATGTTTAATAATTTGGATCACATGATGGAAAACCGAACTACTTTTGATCTTAAAATATTTCGGCGTAATTCAAAATGATCCTTTCAAGCTCATGTAAACGAAAAGAACGTAATTATGTTTTTCTTCAAACGGCAGTAAAATATGGCATTATACTGCTGGATTGATGATGCTAAACTGACACTTTATTGCCGAGCGGCAGATAATATTATCTGCCGCTGACGAGATCAATTAATTTTCTTCGAATTTTGTTCACAAAGTTGTAAATAATTTGTTATAAAAACGTTTGAAGAAAAAATACTATATGTTATTCGGAGCAAAAGTATCTTTATGTGGCTCGGCTGTACTTATCTGCCTCGCAAGCTCGGCAGATAACCCGTCCAACCTCGCCACATAAAATATAACTTTTGCTCCTAATAACATAATATACTATTTTCTACGACCACCACTAAAAGTAGGCCTTTTAGCGCTAGCTTTTTCACTAAAAGTGACGTTTTATAATTTAGCGTGTTTAAGAGATCAGCTGTTTACTTTTAGCACGTGTTATAAAGTGAAGTGATGTTATAAAACTACAATTTCGAACTGGAAGTGAGATTGTAAAGTTGTTTTAATTACTTCTTGCGTTAGAGGTAAAGTGTTTTTTAAATAATTAAAGCGTTATGTAATGAATCAGTCAGATGTGTAGTATTAATAATTACCTTTGATAACTGACTTTGACAGTACTGGCTCCACAAACATTCACCTGCGCGTCAAGGCCATCTGTTTATTATGACATAAATTATAACTGTCATAAATGCAAACCTTTGTTAAATCGACATTTATGGATTAATAACAGAAAATTTAAGGTCGTAGAAAAAATATTGTATGCAAACTCGTGCTAAAAGTGTTATTACACTTGTTGCATAAATAGCTATTTTCGCATTTTGTATAATAATGTGCTACTCGTATATTACAAAATTCAAAATCGATTCATAAAGTGACACTTTGGTGTATAGAAATGTTACTTTACTATATGGTAATGTCACTATCAAATTCGAAGTTAGCAGGTTAGGTTTTGTGTCAGTTTGTGTCAAATTCGAGGTTAGCAGGTTAGGTTTCGTGTCAGTTTGTGTCAAAACTGACGGAAAACCTAACCTGCTAACCTCGAATGTGTCAAAGACCTACACTTACCATCATTGAACATGAACGCATGCAGCACGTGTTACACATTTGAAACAATGTTTTTAGAAAGCTACTATAATTTTCAAAAATTTTATAGAACTGCCAAATTGACTTAACTGACGCGTTTGCAATTGCAATCTACGAGTATTTAGAAGCACTACTGTAATGTTGGTTGCATAGCCCTGTTTATTTTCAATGACTCTTTGTGTACAGTGCCACCAACATATTATTATTCATACGTTTAAATTTCCACAGCCGCCTTTTTTAATGGACATGTGGTATAATGCTTTTATATAAATGTTTGTTTATAAATACTAATACAAAATGCGAAAAAATAGTATACACACTTCGGAAGAAAATTAATTTTACTAAACTTATATAGTTTTTAAGTTACTCGCTCGCTTCGCTCGCTCGTACTCAATCAAGCTATATTCGTTTAGTAAAACTTAACTTTTCTAAACTTGTTGTGTAATATACTATTACATATTCATTACAATAAATATAGACATATAAAAATGTAACAGGTAACTTTTCGGGAAAATTTTCTCCTTATGGATAAAATGCCCCTTTATTCACTTGTGGCATACATAACTATTAAAATGCATCAAAAAAATTTCTACTCAAAAATACATTTCTGTAACTCGAAATCAAACTAATGTTTTTCAATTAAAGAATACCTTTTACTCCTTAATACAATGTGGCCAATTGGCAATTGTGCATTACGCCATTAAACGCAATCTAAACTTAAGTTCAAATTTCAAAGTTTAATTTAAAGAAACTACAAAAAGGACTATTTCCAAAACCAGCCATGAAATAATAGTAGTTTATTTTCTAGAACGAAAAGTGACATTTTAAAGGACGAGAAAGTTGTTTACGGCCGAGGAGTCAGCCGAGGTCGGAATTACTTGCGAGGACCTGACGTATAATTTTAAAGTATTTGAACTTTAATATTTTACTTTAAAGTACTAGGACTCTAATGTACCATTTTTGTACCATAAATAAGTTTTAAAGTACTTACACTTTAATATTTTACTTTAAAGTACTAAGGGCCGACTTCATAATCAATTTTAAATCTAATTTTAACTAAAGTAATGTTAGAATGTGCATGATGTCATAGGTATGTAGCACATGTTGCTGTACACATCTAATGTCACTTTAGTTAAATGAAGCTTTAAATTTGATTATGAAATCGGCCCTAAGTCTTTAATGTTTCATTTTTTGTACCATAAATAGTCCGAAAAATGTAATATTTGCCATCAGTATGAAATAAATAAGTTTTAAAGTACTTGAACTTTAATATTTTACTTTAAAGTACTAAGACTTTAATGTTCCATTTTTCGTACTGTAAAAGATATGGCCCAAATTATTTGAAACTTAGCACCTTTTATGTTTGTTTTAAAACCAGTTTAGTTTTATTTGATAGGAGATGGAGTTTATTTTGTTGTTAAGAGATAGATGAAAGTAGCTAGGCCTGGCTACCTCGTTATGAACAATTTTAGCCTATGTTCAACCCCATCAATGAATATACACAATTGTGGTTAAAGGTATATTGAAGTCTTAGTCCTATTACAGCGTATCTATACAGAAAATGTATGCCATGTTTTTATGGCCTAATATTGAAATCACAATCATACATGTTTAAATTAACGTAATTCTGAATGCTAGAGTTTGTTATGTTAACCCACTAGCATTGCAAAATTGCTGTGTTGTGCCTTCGACATACGATATATTAAAAGTGCAACGTCTGTTTGTAAACAAGGAACTGCTGCTTGTTGCGTATGTCGCTTACATTTAATTGTCATCACGGCACGGAAACTTGACCCATATCTTATCTGGCGCAAGTTATGCAGTTTTTGTGGGCTAATTGCGTGAAATTTTGTATTTACTAGATTACAGTTTATTTTACACTATTCACTAAAATCCCATGTTCAAATTAGTTTGAACAGTACCATAAATAATCCGAAAAATGTCAGTTTTGACATCAGTATGAAATAAAAAGTATTTGAATACGTGTTCTACCCTCTAGCATAACTAACTATAATTCTTTAACGAACTGATTCAAAACATTATTCACTATGCTCTATGGATATACTATTTATTCAATTAACAACAGGAACGTGTAACTTTACAGAATTATTACCTTTTTACTTCCCTCGTCTGAAAGATGAAGTAAGTATTGTAATCACGAAAAAATCACCTTCCGAGATTTTTTCAGATCTTCACGCTTCAAGGTCTCGAGATGATGAAAAAGAGGTTTTCTCAATTCCGTCAGTCTGTCTGTCTGTCTGTCTGTTGGCAAAATAGACGATATTTTGCATACATATTATATATCTACCTCGCATGAAACCGTTACAATTTCATACAAATATATACAAGGTGAGCATCTTAAAATAATAAAATTTTGTTTATTTTTAAAGGAAGTAATATTTTCTCATAGGTCAGGCTTTATATTTGTCGAAAATAAGACTCAACCGGTAAAGGATAATGTCACAAGAGAGTAAAAATGTTTCAACCATTACACCGTGCCCTTCAAGAGACGCGCGCGCCGGACTTTTCCCGAAGAGACGCGGTAGCGCAGATGAAATTTCGCCGTACTTATATCCTCTGCGGAGATTCGGTTAGGCTCGAGCATTCTGAAGAGCTGCAGATGAGGCGGGTTCAAACCCCAGCGGGATATATATTTTTTTCTATTTGAAAATGTATTTAATGTATTAGAAACGTGAAGATATTTGTACTCCTAACTTAATTTGATTTTTAAAATTATTTAGTGCCACAATGTTGACGAAGGAAGTTCTGGGTAAAGCCTTTTACAGATTTTTTTCTAAAGTAGTAAAAAACATTACACACTTTTAAAACAATTTTTCCACTTATGAGAATTTCCAATCAACTAGTTGCCGGCTCGAGTACGGGCCGGCAAAAGGCTAATTCCGAGTCGTGTCCGGCTCATAAAAGCGCCTCGAGATAATTAATCTTAATTTATAAAGGCTAGTTAGTAATGTTTATGCTTTATAAATTGGCCAGACCATTAAAAGGTTTACGTATCAGTGGATAAACTATACGGATCGATAGGATTACAATATTTCCAACAGCGGCATGCTAACAAACGGACCGGTCACTGGAAATATCTACATCTGAACGTGTGTAATAACACCGACAATACAGCATTACTTGCTCGGCGAGTGGTCCGATGGACATCCGCTGATATAACGAATATATCAATGGGCTCTGTAAGTCATGCATTACATAGATCGCTGATTAATTGCGTGTGGTTTATCTTCAGCCAAAACTGCTTGCGATCGCTCATGCAGCTCCTATGAGGTGAACGTGTTGATCATGAAAAAATTAGTCGTTATGATGCAAGAATTTCCTCCTGATGTTAGAAATAACTTGATCCTCACACTTTCTCTCTAAAAAACATACCTACTGATTTCTATTCGTCCACAGTGGCGTAGCTATAGCAGGGCAAACCGGGGCACTGCCCCGGGGCCCCGGATTAATTAGGGGCCCCGGTCGAAGGCCGGGTATAGAGCTGAGCCATAAGCCATAACTAAAATCAAAATATTCAATAAACGAACAACAAACTATAAAATTTATTCAGTTAAGATGTGGATTATTATTATATTATAGAATTGCATTTTTTCCCGTCACGTCACGTTGGCGTTCGCCATCCAAAGCCGCTTTTATAGTTTAAACGGTTTAACGTCTTTGATACTTACCATTTTACAAAATATTGATTATTTTTTTGGTTCAAGTACCAAAAGATGGGCTCTTCTATCATCTTTTACCACCGAGTCGGAATTAACTCTAAAATTTAAACCCAACTAATTGGTCAGGGAGAATTGCATCTATCACTACAGTTAAGCTTCGTTTTGTGGATATTACTTGTTTTTTTAACGGAGATAGAATTGCAATCCCAGAAAAAAGATGAAAAAGATGAAGCGTCTGCCGTTAAGAAACAAATGATTTCGTTTGAATTTATCTTTATTACAATAATTTTGTATAAAATCCTAACACAAGTTAATATGGACTCAAAAATGTTGCAAAAGAAAAACATGGATTTAAATGAATCTGTAAAATTTTTGGAGCAAGTTCAAAAGGGAATAGCAACCTTAGGGCATCTTATGAAGAACTAAAAGTTGAGGCTAAAGAACTGGCCAATAAGTGGAGTACAATACAGATTTCATACAAAAACACCAACTAAATTAAACTGCATTTTGGTGAATTCTCTAGTGATTATAGATTTAGTAATCGTAAAATTTTATTTAGAGTTAATGTGGTAATTGTATACCGATACAAATTGATTTGAAAGTATGAAAAAAGTTAATAATCTATTTAATGTACTTGTTCCAAAAATTGTATTGTCAATAAACTTACAGCTCAATACATTAATTTAATAAATACTGTTAAGGGTGACTGAAGAGATGACTTAGCAGTTAGAGATTATTTTGATCTAATCTTAAACAACTATAGCGTACTTGAAAGCGACTTAACTGAAGTTTATCTATTGTTCCTCTTATTTTTCACGTTGCCTGTCACAACTACTAATGTTAACAAGTCTTTCAGCAAGCTGAAAATTATTAAAGATTACCTCAGATCTATTACAGGCCAAGATCGATTAAGTGGTCTTACTGTATTGTCTATAGAAAATGAAGATGCTGTAAAACTCGATCTAAATGAGATAATAACTGAATATGCTAACAGCAAAGCCAGAAAACGAGACTTTTGAATTATTTTTCTTATATCATGATATATGTACCAAATATTATTTTTTACAATGTACTATAGTTCTGCAAAATATTTCTGTTTAATGTTTAACAAACCAAAAATCGTAGCAATTAGTAGTTTAAGAGGATTCTTCTGCAGTATTGCGTTACAGAATATTAAGTTTTATGTTTGCAATTATTGTAACTAGCAATTATTTGTTCAAGTAGCTAGTAGGTTTAAACTGTTTTTTTTTTGTTTTCTTAAATATTTGATATGAAAAATAATATTTTTTCTTCCTACACATTTTATTTTTCGAGTGACGTTAGGGGGGGGGGGTATTTTTTTTGCCCCGGGGCCCCATGACTTCTAGCTACGCCACTGTTCGTCCAGTATTATTTGTTGATTAAATCTGGAACCTAATTTTGAATTGTGTCGTCATTAGTAGTTCATTAGCGATGTCGACGATTCCTTTGCCGTTCCTAGTTCTCAATGTTTTCTTCAGCATGCTATTCTGATTCATTAATGTGCCAATAAAAATATTGCTTTGATCCTCACGCCAACCTCCATTTTGTTTGAAACTTGGAAAAAGTGCTACGCGACAAAAACGTCCAAAACTGTATATTGGAATAAAATTTTGTAAAATCAAATGTTTTTGAGAGGCCTACGTAAGAGCATGAAGATGAAAGTTAGAATTAAAGAAGTGCCGCTGGAAATGTTTGTTAAAACCGATAGACGATTCAGCTGAAAGATGATAGAAGAGAAACGATTCGGCAAAAGTAACGAAGAGTTGAATGTTGTCAAAATTTCCTTGTGACCTGTACTGTCAATCGCAACTTTTCGCACTCAGTTGTTACTGGTTATATTCATTATTTTTGTTATACGATTGGAAGTTATATGTTTTGGGTTGTGGCAAAATCATGCAAAAGTAATAGTACATGACTCTTTTGGTTAAAATTTGTCTTAGCGTTTCACTACATAGCAGTTTCTTAAGAATTTTTTTAATATTAGTTACACGTTGATCTGTCATTTGAAATTTAAAAAAGCTATTAGATTGAAATCTTAAAAGCATGGTTTTTAAATTACGTAAGTGAATAAATAAGGTTTGCTCACGTGTACTTATATGTGGTATTTTTGAAGTTATGTTTTCGTTTACATGAATTATCAGTTTTATTCTTAACTTTAATCATACTGTTCCATTTCTGTTAAAACTATATAATGCAAAACTGTAGTGTATCAATATCTATTTTATAAGTAATTGAAATTGGTGATCTTTGTATTTCTATATTTTATAAAAGAAGTCCCGTTTTAAATGTGATTCTGCATGGAATATTTTTGGAGGGTTAAAATTGAAATCTGCAGCATCTCAAAGTGCAGTATTTGGGTTTTTGGAGTTAAGGTGTTGGTTTTTATTGTGTTGAAAAATGTTATGTTTTAAATATTGTTTTTCTTTCGGCGCTACTACAAGTTACTTGATAGGTAAGATTTGATCTTTTTTTTCTGTGTTACCTTTAAGATTCTTATAAAATAGCTTGGAGGGTGGTATGACTTTAAAAGTGGTTTTTATATTATATATTTTATAACATGGCACTGATGAAGGAAAGTAATGGAAAAATAAGCACCAACTGGTATGGTAAGAAAGTCGGAACAAATATATATTTAAATTTCAATTCATGTACAACAATAAAGTATAAAAGAAGCGTTATCATAGGGTTCGCAGATTGAGTTATAATCCTGTGATATAAAAAATCGTAAATCAAATTTAAAACTGATTGCAGACACACTCTTAAAAACAATTACCCTATAAGTGTCATCTACAGTAATATCAAAACAGATTAAGCACATTACAAATGCATATAAAAAAGCTCATTAATTCACTTAAAACCGAACCCCCTAAACAACGAATTCAGTAATAACCAAAAAGATATCCAAATCTATAATACAATTTCGTATATACCTCATCTGTCAGAAAAGAATCAAATAGAACTTAATACAAATTTTACAACAACCGCTTTAAAACATCCTAATCCCTCAAAAAGCTATTATTCAAAAATCTTTAAGATAAAACAAAATAGCTATTAACGCAACTAGGCCGATATATAGCAAATAACGGACACGGTTGAATTTTGTAATCCGAGGTGATAATTAACCAAATCCGTTAGTTGCGTATCGGCCGTGTGTCGTTCAAGATTTTCCGTAATAGAAATAATTTATTAAACAATTTAATGATCACGTGATCCTTAACGGTCGGCGACCGTTATAATCCTTAACGGCCGACGACTGTTGTAATCCTTAACGACCGGCGGCTGTTATGAATAATATTGCCGAAAAAAAAAATTATTAAACTTTATCTATCAAAGAAATTGCAGTAATTGTAACGCTAATTACATGACAATTAAACAGTATTTGAAAAATAAAACTTTACGCCATTAACAATTAGTGAAAACAAAAATTGTAGCTTCAAATAAACAAAACACTGCACTGACAATATGCAGTAGAAAAGTGGCATAATATCAATTTTAACATTAGACAAATATTACATATGGAACCACACTCCCTCTTTCGAAAGTATAGAAATGAAATGATCACCAAAACCAATTATTTACCAAACAAATCTTGATAAATTAAATAATATCACTGCAATATCTTATAACAATTAGTTTACAATTAAACGCATACAACAAATAAGCTATCATGAGAGGAAAAATTGACGTACGAATGGTATTTTACAGTACCGGTATTCGCAGAATGTAATGTAATTAATATAAAACAGTTTTTGTTTACAAAAACTACAAATTTTAAAGTAAATTAACAGTTTTAACAAAAATGGACCAAATTCATCAAAGTTAAGAGTGCAACTAACAATTAAGATGTAAATGAAAGCATAACTTCAAAAAAGTGCCACATGTAGGTGGGTAACTCGTGAAAAAACATTATTTGTTCATTTATGAAATTTTTATTTCAGATTTCAATTTTAATAATCTTATTAAATGTCAAATATCAGATCAACGCGTAACTAAAATTTAAAAGGAAAGCATCTCAAGAAGTTCTTGTGTAACGAAACGTCAAGCTGGATTTTATCCAAAACTTAATCATATATTAAAGCTTGTTTCGACATTGGTTACATAGTTACTAGTCATAAGTCACAGTTTTCCAGTATATTGCTTGGACCAAGTCTCACACTCTGCAGCATTGAACATAGAGCTCTGCAACAAAGTTTCGGCTTCCAAAAGCAAAAGTAAAAATCATTGTCATAATTTTTTTATGAATTTTTTGTTTGCTAAGAATGTGTGTCTCGTCATACTACAGTTAATTCTGCGTGTTACAAAGACTTCTTCAGTGCAGGGAAGAGAAAGGTTGATGTTTGCTGCATAGAGCCGCCACAACTCACAGAGCAATTATCGTGACGCAGTTTTTGTCAATTGAGTGGTAGTTGAGATTAGCCACTCACCCTATTCGCCAGATCTAGGCCCGTTTGACTACAAGCTAAAAAAATCTGCAAAAGGGCTTTACTCAGAACTTCTCTCGCAAATGGACGTTGTCACACTAAACAATTTTAAAAATCAAAGAAAAATAGGGGTAAAATATCTTCACGTTCGTAATAATACTGAAACCATAAATACCAACACTTGGTAATGCGAAATACCTTAATTTTGAAATAAAAAAGCATTACCGGGATTCGAACTACAGCGCCTGCGAATGCGATTTCAACTCCGCCCGTTTAATGCACGCACTCATCCAGGACCTCTTCCGTCTGTGCGATGCGCGGCGGTATTAAACAAAATGCACTTATGGTTGCCCTTCTTTACTCTTTGCAGTTTCCTTGTATCTGTTGGGTCTTATTTTTGTTAAGTGTAAATCTTGAGCGCTATGCTCAAATTATTACTTTTATCTATTTCTCAGTTAACGCAAAAGTAAACATTAATTTTTAAGCGCTCAATCAGTACATGTTGGGTCCAAAATATGCCCTTTTTCTTCGAGGGTTAAAACCCGAGCTTCGTGGAAAATATTACCTTCATTTAATTAATATTTCTTCAGTTAAAGCAAAAATCGGAAAAAAATATTTTTAAGGTGCTCACCCTGGATATATTTTACCGAAATGTTATCGGTTTCATACCAAGAAGGCAGATATGCGAAATATCGTCTTCCTCCAACAATAGTTATTGAGTTATACCGGCAACATGCAAACAGACAGATTGACTGACAGACGGAATTGAGAAAAACTGGTCTTCGTGATCTAGAAACGCTGAAACGTAAAGAGCTGAAGAAATGTCGAAAGGTGATTTTTCGATTACAATTAAGTAAAAAGTAGAAATTCAAAGAAAATCATTTTCAAGACATTGGGGACATGTAGAAGATTACAGTGTTTTAAACAATATTCCAACTGAGAACGTTCAAAGATTTTTAAAGCTTTGCATCAAAGATCTTAAGCATAAAATGTAACATTTTGTTAACTGTTTTTATTTTGCGGGAAGTTTCTTGCAAGACTTCGTACAATTTCAAAATAATTATGATTGTAATAAAAAAACAACAAATTGTCAAACAATATGGATTCCATCGTACCTACAAAAATAAAAACAAATGATGAAAGTACAGACAGCGTCCAAATTACTAAAGCCATGTGAAAAGGAGCCTTAGCTACTTATTCTCATTTTATTCAATTTAGCAATGAATAAAATCCATTAAACTGAAGTCAGTGCAATGAGATCCAATAATATAAACATATCATAATGTATAGCTTACACGAATAATGCCTATGTCTACTTTCCTAATCTTAAACACCAGCTAGAACACGGAGAGTCAAAAGAAAAATAGACATGTGAGATGCAAGTTGAAAATCAGTCATAACTTGTACAATTGTACAAACCTTGTGGTTGAAACTACTAGCGAAATAACCCTTATTACAGTATTCAAAAACACACACATAATAGCTATTTATGCAATATTTTTTCCAGGACCTTAAATTTACTGTTATTAATCCATACATGTCGATTAAACAAAGGTTTGCATCTACGAGAGTTATAATTTATGTCATAATAAACAGATCGCCTTGACGCGCAGGTGAATGTTTGTGGGGCCAGTACTGTCAAAGTCAGTTATCAAAGGTAATTATTAATACTACACATCTGACTGTATTCATTACATAACGCTTTAATTATTTAAAAAACACTTTACCCCTAACGCAAGAAGTAACTAGAATAACTTTACAATCTCACTTCCAGTTCGATATTGTACTTTTATAACCTCACTTCACTTTATAACCCATGTGCTAAAAGTTAACAGCTGATTTCTTTAAACACACTAAATTATAAAACGTCACTTTTAGTAAAAAAAGCTAGAGCTAAAAGGCCTACTTTTGGTGGTGGTCGTAGAAAAAGATATTTAAGCAACATGTACTGAAGAAGCCAATAGATATTTACCTAGCTTGTTGCTTCACGCGCACGTAAATGCATAAAATAACTGGGTAAATTAACAAAACTAATTTATATTTCAAGCGTATACGGTTATACAATTATTGACGTTACAACTACAATAAACGCACATGCGGCTACCGATGTAGTGAGAAAAGCGAACCCATTTTATGGGATGCTGACTATTGCCTAGTTCCTTTTTGGCAAGATTTTATCTGCATGATTTCCCAGACTGAGCGCAACTCCAGATGTCGCACTTATTTGAGAGATTATGATGTCCGTGGGCTGTTGCAAGACCCTTGCTATGCATGTGCATAACATCGCTATTTTACACAAGTTTTGTATATACTTTCAATGTGTGTGTATTTCTTATTCCAAATAACGTCGTTTACGCATCCAATGATAGCAGACGCTTTATTTAGGGTTACTTCTTCTAGTAAAAGTGAGATAGCTAAGTATTTCAAAAGAAACTGAAGACAATGATACTAAAAGGACTGCATCTAGAAATTCAAAACCAAACTATAGTATACATATACCTTGAATACACAGTAAAGCTTGGAAAGGGAAATCAAACGGCGGAGATCGCCATATGAATAACATTGACTTGGTCGGCTTTTAGAAGACTCCCATATACTGTAATGATATTAAGCCCACGACTCGACTTGGCTAGCAGTGCAATCTAATGGACCAATTCAATAAACACAGAGTTGGTGTTTTATGTAGCTGCAATGTTAAACTAAAAATTCAAACAGTAAATGCATTGATAATGAGATGCGAGAAATAATAAAGTAGTTGAGTAAGGAACGCAGAGGGAAGAGCTCGTTTTAACAGTGGTCGAAGTTGACTTTTAAATAAACAAAAATAATAAGTTTGTGCATAACAGTAAAGCCGCACCGAAAGAAATTAATAGACGCAAAAAGGTTTGCTATATGCAGGTTAAAAGAAGCGTAGTTTTTTTATTAAATGTGAATAAAAGTGAAATTTCTGAGGAATCTAAAAGGTAAAGAAAGATAGAAGCAAATAACAGGACATTGCAAAAGAGCAATTTGAGAAGCAGGCAGGACGTGAACGAAGCAAATGAGAAATGGTGAACTCGAATAAATCAGTGCATTTAAAATTACAATTAGTGCAATAGCAGCGCAGTGGTTAAAATTAACGGTGTGTGTGTGCTCAGCGCTACGGAAGTAATTTTAAAATTTAAGACAGACAATACCTTAAATTATAAGAAAAATGTAAAATAGAATTTATGTAATCAAATTTATTTCCATTTTGTACTTTAAGTTATCAAACATAGTTTCCGTTAATATTGTCTCATAGCAACCAGATTCGTTTTTGTTTAATAACGAAGGAGAACAATTGAAAATTAAGTATTTAACTGTTTGTTGAAATTAGTGCTCAATATTTTTATATCATTTTGATAATAAAAGTGTTTTTCAAGCTATAAAAGTATACCAGATTATTGCCCAAGTGCCAGTGTACAAGTAGGTGTATTTTCACCAAGTTCCGCAGCAAAAAAAGATACAAATTCATAATCCCATCTACAAGGAAATCGGGGCCGATCAACTCCAGTTTGTGAACTTCAACTACGGACAAGAGGAGCATCGGAGCCAAGAGATCAGCAGTCTACGGCAGAGTCAAGGTCTACAAAAACGTCTCCAGTAGATTTGGCAGCAAGGGGATCAAGAATAGCGGAGAAAATCCAACGGCGTCATTTTCAGAGGGGGCGATGCAGTCCAACAAAATTTTATAATGTACGATTTAGCCTACAAAAATAGTGTCAGCGTCCGGAAAACGACGTTAATATGACATCAAACCTTGTTAAAGAAGGGGAGATCCTTTCCAAGGCTCTAGCTAAGCCGCATTTTAAGTAATTAGCCCGGCGTCAGTAAAATCCGTGATTTGGCGGAAGTTGAAGCTGTGCAGGAAGCGACCAGAAACAATTGCCAAAATTTGGACGGCGTCTGTCTGACGTCACAAGATACGTAACTGCTAGAAACAAAAGTTGTTATTTCTCGCCAAGCGCAAAATTTTGAATAATTACCTTGCGAATTCTCATATTTCACGAGTATTATAACTTTCAAAGCACCTCTGTGTGGACTAGTCAATCGATTTGTGATTTTACAGATTTTTGGACCTTAAGCGACCGCGTATTTGAACTACTGACTGTGTATAGTGCTATTTCAGATCAATTCAGTCGAGTTTCGCCTCTGACGTGGTTCACACGTTGAGTTACCGTGCTCTTCTGTCCCTTCCCTTTGCAAAGAGTTTCGCCTCTGGCGTGGTTAACACGTTGAGTTACCGTGCTCTTTTGCTTTTTCCTCCTGATGAAGCCCCTTACGAAAGTGGGCGAAACGTTGAGTTCTTCGATCTCAATCATGACACGGTCCAATCCCGGAAGTCGTTTGTTACTTAATGACAATGGCCGTGAAAGCCTCAAAAATCATCTAAAGTGCGAAATTATACCATCAGACAAATAACCAAAGTCACAGGTATCACAGAGCGTGTCGCACACCGTGTGTGGCAAGGGGTTGATAATCTAGAATTACAAGAAAGCAGCAAATGGTCGAAAAAGTAAATGGCGACCTATGGAAACAAAGAGAAGCATACTTATGTCGTAGTACTTCCACACGGTTACGTACTGTGTTTGATTCTAGTGCAAAAACAACGTCAGGCTATTCCTATAATGATTTACAATTAGTTGGACCTGTTGTTCAAAATGATCTTTTTGCAATTTTAGTTAATTTCCGTAAACCCAAATATGCGATGACATCAGATATCGAGAAGATGTATCGTCAAATACTAGTGCATCATCAACACCGTAAATTCCAAAGTATATTGTGGCGTTGGCATGAGTCAGAGGACATACAGATGTATGAATTGTCAACTGTTACTTATGGAACTACTTCGGCTCCTTTCTTAGCGACTAGGTGCATCAAGCAGATAGCACTAGATGTGTCGGAATCAGAACCAAAGGTTTCACACGCTTTAAGCAACTGTATGTACGTTGACGATTTTCTGGGTGGTGGAGATACAATAGAAGAAACTAACCAACTTGCTTTAAGATTGAGATCGATTTTGCAAGAATATGGATTTCCTCTGAGAAAATGGTTATCCTGTGATGCACGGGTGCTAGAAGGCATTCCTTCAGATGATTGCGCAAAATCGTGTCTTCAGATAGGAGAAAGAGATGCGACAAAGACTTTAGGATTAGTTTGGAACCACCAGTCCGACAACTTAATGTACCAAATTGAAAGCCCGGATGGTCTACAAGTTATTATTAAGAGGGGATTACTGTCATGCATTTCAAAAATATTTGATCCTCTCGGATTGCTAGCTCCATCAATAATTTTGGCAAAAATAATGTTACAAAGACTGTGGCAAGAACATATCAAGTGGGACGATCCGCTTCCAGAGGGACTTCATTTGAAATGGATGGAATTTGCGAAGTACTTGCCACATTTAAATAAGATACGTGTTCCCAGACGAGTGATAGCAGGTCACGCTGCAGCAATCGATATCCATGGCTTCGCGGATGCTTCAGAATCAGCTATTGGTGCATGCATATATTTTATAAGCGAAGATGAATGTGGTGTCCCTACAGTGAGACTGGTATGTGCAAAATCTAGAGTAGCCAACCACTCTTGGCGCATGAGGGACAGGTTTGGTGAAGAGTTTAGTTTGCGAACGCCATTAATGTAGTACGTTGTAGTTACGTTTAATAAAGTTTCTATTAAACGATGGTACTATGACATAAGAAGAACACGAGACACCTATTGGCAGCAAAAAGTTCAAAATTCAAATAGATAGAAAAGACTAGAAGGGGCTTATGTCATGCAGTGGACATCCAATAATTGGGAAGAAGTAATATTTTAACGTCCAGATATCTGAAATTCATTAGCTGCTCAATCGGCACATTTTCTAATGCCAGCGTTCGTTTCTTTAGTGACAGATTTCGCCGAGCTTGTGTCAAAATTCTTGTCGTGGCCTAAAACAAAGTCCGGGCTGACTCCGTGGATTTAATTAATACTGTCTACGGCCTTTCCAGTGGTGTGTGGACAGGGGGTCTGGAAGTATCTGAATTTGTCCTCGTTCAGCCGTCGACTCATGGGATGGATATCGGGGACAAGATCTTATCGAACGTTATTATTGGCACAATCTGGATTCTAGGACAAGAAGCTAAAGGGCAGTTCAACTAACCCTATGCTATAAGAAATACTTCAAACGAGTAGCAGGCCTTCGCCGACTCACTTAGGCTTGGACGGGAATGCTATCTGGGAAACCTGGGCTCTAGAATAAGAAGCTAAAAGGCAGTTTTACTAACCCTATGCTATAGAAAACACATAAACGAGACACTGGCTTTCATCGCGTACTCAACTTTGCGCTTAAAGGTTGCAGATATATTTTGGAGGCTTAAGGCAGAACAGGTCACGTTAGGTTAGATTCCGGTTAGTTCTTCTTCTCGCTAGCGTGAATCCGTGTTCGCCCCAGGTGCTGGAGTGGTGGTTTTGGCTAAACCGGATTTAGCGAAATTGGCGATAGCTGGTGGAGCCCTTCAACCTTCCAGGATCCAAGACTGCTCCCGGGTGTTCTCAGGGCCTGAACTCAAGTCTGAGAAGAAAAATATTAAGTGAGGTTGAGATTGCTCGGGCATCGCTGTTTTTTGTTCGTTTAGTTAGGAGAAACAAAGTGGAGGCTAGTAGTAAAAACGTAATGCGGCGCGTACACCTCGTCCTGAGTCGCGCAGATTTGGCTTTCCCCACCAATGTCTTAACCAGCGATCGGCAAGATCTTGCGGCAAACACCTTGTTGTACGTGATCCCTGGTGGGACCCATATGACCTAGTGTAGCGCAGGAGCAGGGGAATCTTATGGCGGAGATAGCGCCGTACAAATTGCAACATGTGCTTAACACGTTGCTAATTGAATTTGTAGTCAAGCAAAATGTCACAGTATTAGTGGTGCCTACGTTGTGTACCGCTTTTGAGAATGTTTTGTTCCAGTATTTTGAAGATATAATTTAGTTCTATCTTGTCAAATTCTTTCGTGAGATCAATGTAGCAAACCTACCGGGTTTTTAAAATTACATGGCCTTTTCTTTTATCTGTTAAATAAGAAATATTGCATCCGTTGTCGATCAGTTCTTGTAAAACCCTTGCTGTTTCTTCATAATAGGCACATCTGTCTCAAAGTTACCTCTTTACAGTCTTTACACTAAGTATTTAATCATAGCTCAAATTTCAACCTTATTTCTTTTTAAGAACAGAGAAACACTTTGCCTCATTCAACTGGCTGTCTACCTTAACTACTTCACGAATTGTGCTGAATTGTGCCTGTTCCTATAATAGACGAATGCTTTCAAAAAATATACGACCGATTCCACGACCTGCACCTGCCAAAATACTTCAAATGCATTTCGGAATTGGGGTTTTTACAAGGCACTTTTGGATCTTCTTGTACGTGGCACAATTTTAATATGCATTGCCCAAAAATAAAATTATCGAAAAACAGTTTTTTTGTTATAAATTCAACGATGTTCTTTTAAATAGGAATCCATATTATAGTGCATTTCCATGCAACATAGTCATTGTATTAAGCATTATATTGAATTCTAACTGTTTTAACTAAGTGCTTTCACAGTTTCAAAAAGGTAACTAAAGAGTAGCTGTGAAGACATTTTATTTAGCACTTAATGCTACATAATGAAATGAAACTACGTTAATGCAGCTAGAATCTTCCTGTACGGTATGTGAGGGATGTCTAACGCGAAACAGTGGACAATTTGAACACCTTTTTTTATATCTATTGAATATTAATACCTGCTGCTTGTGATATCGTAATAGTAAAAAATCATTAGAAAGTAATGCCCAACGTTGTGAGGTTTAATAGGGCGTTACGAAAAGAGGAACGTTTTAGGTAGTAAATAAAAACTCAAAAATCAACAACTAATTTACGGTGTTTGAAGATCTTTTCCTATCATTCCATGGGTAACACTGAATATTTCAGATTGCAAACTGGATATTTACAAATTCAATATAAAAAATACATTTTCAAATTTAAGAATATTTAAGAATCGTGTATATTGTATCTTGACACATCAAATTAAACAAAATGAGACTATTGCAATTTTATTTCAAGTCAAATCGCACACAATTTAAACGTATGCCGTTCAGTGCATACGTGTAATAGCAATAATCATTGTCATTTTATAAATTTACAGCTAGCAACGCCTTTGGCAGGTCGGTGTTAGTTCGAGCAGAGATAAGTCATGATGAGCAGCGAAACACTCCGTTTAGCGCAATCTACTTAGCCATCTCTAAATCGTTAATTACTAATGATAGATTATTACTATTATTACTGACCTGTCGATGTAGATAAACATTCGGTATCTCAGCCCGAAGTTACGTATTAGCTCGTAACAGTTCTTTTCCTTTTGTTTAAATGCCGTTCCATTACAATGGTGTCGATGTGTTTGGTTTAAGTAATGGTTTAACACTGTTTAATTTTGAGATTAATACAAATTAATTCTCCTTTGCGGATTATTACAAAGCAACTCGCTGCTGTTATTGTATCTATAATTACGCCAAGGTAGCTGCTGCAAATTGCAATGCTAAGATTTTTAATGCTACAGGTCGCTATTGTTTACCCTGTTGTTGGAGTAGCTTCTAAGAAGTGTTAATAATTACTTTTTACAATTAGTTTATACAAAGGAAGTCTAATTAAGCAAGTCTAAATGTAATTACTATTATTATATGGATCTTACTAGAAACTTAATTCTAATAAATCGATTCTAATCTGAAATTTTCCAATACAAACAGTGGCGGTAATAATTTACAACTAAAGTAATAGAATCAGACTTGCCCAATATTCAGCAACTCTGGGTGATTTGCGCATAATGTTGATGTTCACTTTTACCTTTTGGTTTACCAAGAGTCTCTAAGACACTATCTTTCACATTTCAGATTTGCGCTTGCTGTACTTCCAAAGTAGTGAACATTTCAGACGTGTATTTCTTATATTTTACGAGTACAGATAAAACTTCAGCTGTAGAAAAGCAGCATCAAAAGAAAAAACCTTCTACGAAAGAAATACATGAAGATATTTCAAGTAAGTTGATAATAGTCCTTCATACTACATTGTAACCGGTTGATTTCACGAATTTAAATCTGAGAGGAAACTTCTGAACAAGTGAAGGGTCAAAATTTAAAGTTAGCAGAAAAAGTACAACTGAAACGATAGAGATCATTTGAAAATGAACAAGTTGTTTAATAAAAATAGACAGATCACTGCATGCAGATTAAACGCGAGTCCCATTACTTCATTCAGAAGGAAATTTAAAATTACACCGCAATAGTGCATTGTGTACTAAGAGCGGAAAGAGATTCCTTTGTGCTCGCACATGTAAATTGTAGCGAGAAGTGCAAATAGACGCTGTAAATGTGTAAAAACACAAAAGTTTCTTTACGCTCGAATCACACATAGTCTTTTTTCTACGACAACTCAAGGAAGAACACAATTATTGTATAATACACAACGTAATCAATGGCACTGGCATCTATAGCTTTTGTATCTAGTGGTCATGCATGCGTATCCGTTTTTTTAGCGAGCGGAATTTATCTTTTTCCGCTGGTTTCTTTTAGAGACGAGCTGAAAAATTACGTATCTGCTTTTCATCGGCAAACGTCAACTTTCTGTCCTCAAATGACAGCACGAAAAGCCTACTTTGCAAAGCTGTCGTAGAAAAAAAATCTTTGCCACGTTACGTATAACATCAATGATATCTGTATTTCCGTTAGAAACATTATATTGAAAGCATATTGTTTAAGTCGACCAGTAACAATAAACTGTACAACCAGCACATTATAATTATTAATATCAATTAAGCCTATTAAAATTGTCGAGTTACTAGGGTAACAACAAAACCTGTAATTAAAAACAGTATCATCAGATATAACAAACGACCTCCGGGATTGGACCGTGTCATTATTAAGGTCGAAGAAGAGTCCTTCGATCCCAATAAGACTTCCGAAATTGGATCGTGTCATTATCGAGGTTGAAGAGCTCTTCTTCGTGGCCGTGAAAGTCTCCGAAATCAGCATCATCAGATGCTATCGACAAACTGGCATATCCTATATGTACAGGGTGTTCAGATTAGCAATATGTAACGTCTAAGTACGGATAGTGATATAGAGTGTCCCAGAAATAAACGAAAAAAAGCTTATGGAAGGATCAATGAGTTAACACAGTTTCTGAAATAATTACGAAAATCGGCTTATACATTGCTGAATTAATAGCTATTTGTGCAACAAGTGCTAAAAGTGGATGTTTATGCACTAGACATGAAAATTATGAAACGAGGCCGAAGGCTGAGTTTCATAACATGTTTCGTACATAAACACTTTTACTACGTGTTTGCACACAATATTTTTTACGGCCTTAAATTTACTGTTATTAATCCATAAATGTCGATTTAGCAAAGATTTGCATTTATGATAGATATAATTTATGTCATAGTAAAGAGATGGCCGTGACGGCTTAGGTGACTGTTTCTGCGGTCGGTAGCTGACAAAGTTAATTACCAAAGGTAATTATAATAGTACACGTTTTACTTTATTTATTGCATAATGCTTTAATTATTTAAAAACCACTTTACCTCGAACGAAAGAAGTAACTAGAATAACTTTATAACCTCACTTCTTTAAAATTCTAAATTTAACACCCGCTCTTTACTTTTAGCACATGTGCTAAAAGTAAACAGCTGATTTTATTAGCTAGCGCTAAAAGACCTACTTTTAGTAGTGGTCGTAGAAAAAAATTATTAAAGCTTTACCTAAAAAATACAATGCGTCACCTCTTTTTACTTTACTTTTGTTCCCCTAATAATTTGTTAAAAGCATTGTTGATAACCATAAGCAACATTAAAAAAATCTTGTGACTTTTGAACGTATTTCCTTAACAACTATATCTTTCTGAAAGGCTGCTCGTCTGTGTCGGATTAAAGAGTTTTTAATCAAATTTCAAAATGCCCAGAATAAAACCTCTTTAATTTTTTGGGGCAATTCTCATTTTCATGATGCTGCAGTTTTCTGTGAACTAATTTGTGCGACACCTTGTACAATACAAAATTACTCTGTAATGCAATACAAAATATAATATAGTCTTTATAATCTAAAGCTAAATCATTATGTGGCACTAATTTTGTCCTTAACTGCAAGTATATACAAAACTTAAATACCTATAGGCATTTTCCCAATGCTGCTTAAAAAATACGTATATACAAGGTGGTCAAACTTATTACGGGCGGTTTAAAATCAAACCTGCTACAGATAGAAAATAAATATTGATATAATTTACACTGATATTGAAATATTCTTCATTCATTGATTCATTCCTGCATATAATCCTTCCCAATCTTTCCAATTTCTCCGTCTCTGGCTACTTGATGCCATTTCTTACCAGCCACTTCAAAGATGCCGTCGTTCTATCTAGTAGGCGAATCTCTTATGCTACGTTTACTTACTCTTCGTGATCAATCAAGTAGTATTTCATACCACCTTTCTTTTCTTTGTATTATGTTATGCCTGGCACAACTTCTCTAAAGTTATGTTGCAAGTTTTTCCACATCATGTAACTCCATTCTTCTCCGTTTCTGTCTGCTATTTTCACTTCCAATGTACCTATTCTCTTTTGTAAAGATCATTGTTTCAAAGCTGTAGCATAACACAGGTTATATGTACACACATCTATATATTGTTATGGTACATTAAGAGCAGGTTTGGCTTAAGATTAAATGTAAAAATAAAATTTGGGAAATCAATACAATCACTTTAGAAAATATTAAAAAGAATTGGCTGTTTGAACGAAGTTCATTAAAAGAATTCGAATTGAGGCAAATTAAGATGAAAGGGATAACATTTGAGTTTTCTGTAGGGGTTTTGAAAATTATAAAGTAAATACATGTTTATATCATACATGACAACTGTAATTTCTATTAAAATAATATAGTGAAGTAGGTAAGACTCAAATAAATTTAATTATAGATGGCAGGAATAACTAGAACATAGTAGTTAAGCAGATTTTGCTACGATTATTAGAATAATAACTCATAGAAAAATAGAATGTACCTGTTCGTTCTGAATAAAAACATTGTCCTATTTTTAAGGTTGTAAAACTAGATAGAAGCAAGCAGAAGAAGCAAGAAGAAAATAATATTTTTAATAATACATTCGATAAGAAGTTACAGTGGTTTGAGAATTGTCAAGTGCTGGGTTTGTTGAGGGTGGATCTATTGACGGAGGATAGCAGAGGGACTGGTAGATTCGAGCTATTCTGTTTGTTACTGACGACAGAGGTGGCTGAAGTTGGGATCTAAGGAAGAAGGATATTAATTAGGAATCATCTGTGATAACAAACTTGCCGTGAAGCTGTCGGAAGGAGGGAGTCTCTGGAAGGTAGCAGTGACACTAGTGAACTATAATGGAGACTTTCCTGCTAGCAGCCAAGGGTTTGACAAGTTGACAACTGTTGTCAGTAAGCAGTGCATCACAGCAAGACTAAATAGGGATCCGGGCTGTTGACATTAGGAGGAGTGCTGTCTTGGAGGTGATATTGTAACAGAAAGAGTGAAAGCAGTTCAAGGTGGGTTGTAGTTTTGTCCTATCGACGCTATAGTAAATAAAAGACAATTTAAAAAGTGCAATTAACTATAATCAGGTACTTACCGTATAATATTGAGTCAATAAGATATAAAGAGAATGAACATTTGTCATATTTGATTGAAATTATTAATAGAACATTGTGTGACGTGAAAGGTGACAGTTAATGTCATCACACAATTCAAAGTCATTGTTAAAATAAAATTTAATTAACAAGCAATTAGATAATCGAACCAACCTGAAAGAGTCTCAAGGCGCTATCAATTTTAATAATTAAATAATTTTTATATTTAAAGATATAATTCAATTTATAAATAAGAGCAGCCAGCCTAATATATAAACATGAATTTCTATTTCCCTTGGTCACACCATAATTTGAGAACGACTTTACCGATTTAATTCATCTTTTTTTTTAAGTTTTCTAATACTCTGTAGAAGGTTCTTACGGAAAAAAAATTAAGAAAATTGCGCGAAAAATTGGAAAATTTCAGAAAATTTTACGACTATTTAACCTTCGCGCAATTGACAGTTTGCGCTTTTGGCAGTTTGGGGAGGGAACGTGGCGCGACGGGACGGGACGGGGAAAGGGACGGGGATGGTATGGGATGGGATGGAATTGGATGACAGGAAATAATTAGTCATTATTTAATACACAAATAACGAACCTCGCGCTTACGAAGTCGCGGGTAGAGACCTGCGCGGGTCCAATATATAGGACCCGCACCCGACCCGCGAACCGCAATTTTCAAATTTTTATACCCGCACCCGACCCGTGACCCGCCGTTTCAAACCCGCACCCGACCCGCGACCCGCAAGTTTTGCACTTTTAAGCCTCACTTGACCCCAAATTCGAATATTAGACTAGCAACTTGCTTCATATAGAATGTATACACAATAAAAAAAAATTATTTTCACACTTCGGCGGTCAAATTATTATTAAGTATAATTTTTTTATACACAAACAAAATTTATGTTGAAGAAATGAAGTTATACCCGACCCGCGACCCGCAGTTTCACATCCGCACCCGACCCGCTACCCGAAATTTTGATATAAATCCTACCCGCAACCCGACCCGCAATGCGGGTAACCCGCGGGTACCCGCGGGTACCCGACCCGATGCAGGACTCTAGTCGCGGGTAACAGCTAGTATTGTATATTTTAGCTCCTCTATTTTGCGATCTCCAATCGTTACTGACGTTTTTATATTTAAATTTCATAGGGCCTTTCGTTTACTGTTACGTGTGGTAGCGTTGCTTCATGGTAAATATTTTTAATTAATTGTGAATATCAGGAATCAATGCGAGAGCTGGCCAAAGTTAAAGTTTCATATGTATGTTGATTCCAAAACCCCTCTTAAACCATGCCTGCTCCATGGGTTGGTAGGTATCTAATCTATTTGGGTTGTTAGTCTGTTTGAGATTATCCTGATTAGTAATTTTCATATAGTAATGAAAGGCTGAAAGGTTTGTAGTTTCTTTTCTTATGCAACAGCATAACTTGATGGTCACTTCATTCGTCAACTGTATAATCACTTATTAAGAAACCGGGTAGCGCAGTTGGGAAAGCGCTAGGTTTACATTAAGCAAGTCCACGGTTCGAACCCCACGGAGGCCGGCATTTTTTCGCAGCGTTGGCGATTGGAATCGGGCTCGTTGAAATCATTGACAGTTGGGCAGCAAATTAACTGTGCTCCACTCAGAACCACAGACCTAAGATATAGAGTAACAAAGTCCACACATCACTAAGACACACCTAACACAATGGTTGCTACGCAAGCACGAAAGGCGAGATCCAACTTTGTAACCCGAATTCAAGGCAAGTTGGCCAGTCGCAAGCGTGTAAAGCACTAGCCTCTACACCGCAAGGTAAAATTAAGTTCCCGACAACACATACATACAAGTCTTCCGCTACCTCCTGCTAGATGGTAAGAACATGTTACTAACTACACCATGTGTAGTTCTATGAGCCCTCTTACGTTGCGGCGTGGGGAGGTGGCTAGTCTAACCCATTGAAGTTTATTGATGACCAGCAAAGGTGTTTGTTTGGCCGAAGAGTGTGAGATAAAACCAATGTCCGAGCGTGAGGTTCGAACTCGCTGCTTGACGATCCCAAGCTCGAATGCTTTGCCTCTCGGCCTCGTGCTCTCAGAATTAAGTTATTAAAGATTAGTGTTCGTGTTTGATACATTAGCTCTTTATTGTCTACTAAAATGGGACGTTAGGATATCTATGAACCGCAGGCCTAAGAGATAGAGTAACAAGGTAAATACATCCCCAAGACACAAGCCTCACACAACGGTTGCTGCGCAAGCACAAAGGGCAGGATTCAACTTTGTAATCCGAATCCAGAGCAAGTCGAGTATTGTACCGCCAGACACAAGCGTATAAAGCACCAGCCTCTACACTGCAAGCTAAAATGGGGTTACGGACAATACAATACATACATTCACTAAGTAGTTTCTTTATCACGTTTAATAGTTGATTTTCTATGTTTTATGTATCTATTATATTTTACTAATTTGTTAATGTTGTAAATTAAACTATTGGATGTTTTTGCACCTTTTCCTTATGCAACCTTTGTAACAAGTAACATAACCTTCTTATTATCAATTGTTGGTTACAGCTGTATTATTCAAAGTATTAAAATGTGAAAAAACACTACATTGCATGTCATATTTCTTCGGTAGAAGAGTTTTTGCAGCTAATTTTGTTGTTTAAATTTACGTTACTAATAGTTGTAAGTAAGCCTATTAGTTGTGTCAAAACATGTAGAATATAATTTTCAATAATGTAACGCCATGCCTTTTAGTAACTTGGAACATGTAAAAACATTTAAAAAAAACAACAAAATAAAACAAAAGGTAACAAAACAGAGGAATTTATTTTTTCACATATCTAACTTGTACTGTTTTCTTAATTTTAGATATGAGATTTCATGTGCCTTTTAACTGTGTTTGTCCCAAATTTTAATTTGTCATAGATAATCTGTCTTTAAGTCTGAAGAAGCTGTATTAAAATAGCGAAATGTTGCTTTGAAATTAATTGTTTTAGTTGAAAATTATATTCGACATGTTTGGACACAACTAATAGGCTTACTTACAACTATTAGTAACGTAAATTTAAACAACAAAATTAGCTGTTACATATAAAGTTATTTTGTTAGCATCACAAATTGTTAGGGAATTTTTACGGTAGTGGCTATTTTGTGGAGCAATTCGTTTCCCTGATTGGTGAAACAATAAAGGCTAGAAGGTTACGTTATAAGCAAATTTAGTTATGGCAAGTAGTCTTTTTAGATTCTCTACTAGTTGGTGACAAGGCGTTTGCGTATTGCGATTTTGAGGGGCATCGCCATATCTTAAAATGGGCATTTAATGTTTACCAATTTCACTTATAAGCCCGAACACTAACTGAGGGATTAGTCAATTTTATGGCATAACGCATAAGTATTTAACAAGTATTTCCCTATAGCTTCATTGGTTTATCGTATCAACTTTGATCAACTTTTTTCACAGCTGTTAATGCAAAATTTATGTAATGTGGTACTATTCATTGTGCTTTTGGATAAAATTTTGCATGGCACGCATGTTATTACAAATAATTTACTCGAATCAAGACCCTGCTTGGCCTGATGACCTCGAAGTTTGAACTTTTCTCTCGTGACTTTGTAATATAACACACTTGCACCATAAATAATTGTAATGCATCATTATATAAAAAAAAAAATCATTCGACTGGATCAATGGATTCTGCTGGGAGTCGTGACTTCAGAATAGACAGAATTTGACTTTCACTGCTGTATTTTAATAGAAATCAAAACTTTTGCTATTTTAGCTTAAACAGCTTACATAATTTTGCTAAAATAATTCGTTTATTAGACCAGACACCAATTATAATGATTTTTCTTGGTAATAATCTGCCTTTTCTGCTGTCACTTTATATTGGTTACTAGCTATCTGTACTGTTTCACTTGACATTGGGCACATAAACAATTTAACAAGGTAAATTAATCTAATTTCAATTTTGAAACAAATGCATTTGCTTTCATTCGCGCACAATCCCAATTATCCACCTATTTGTTTCCACATACCGCAAATACGTAAACCCCGAGTGGGATCCACTGTTAGTGTAGGAGAACAGCAGCACGAGTAATCTCCCCGGATGTTTGCAGCTCGATGTTACTCCATTATTTCGCCACTAAATGCAAATATGACCGCTACTCTAACTACGGCAAATCCCCACAAAAATAATTACCTCTATATAATGTGCTATTACATGCGAAAGATTTTAATTTGATCTCTGCATTTATAGTGTAATTGCGGATTTGCATTTGCTACTTGTTTCGACAAAGCGCATTTTAAATTTCTTGCTTTATTTAGGAGTACTGAATACTTTGCAACTGCAGCGGGCTTGTCTAATTAAAAGAATTGCAGTTCGATGCATGCCTGCATTTTTGCCCTGTAGTTAGACTACTTAAAATATTTTTAAATCAGTTTTGTAGTGCTCGGACAAAAGGAAATTTTCTGCTAAAAGCTTAAAGCTTCTTGCTTAAAATCTTAAATTCCGCACGTGAATATATATGTGACCATTGCAAAATAAACGTGAGGTTTCTTAAAGTATATGTATGTGTTAATTTAATTTGTTGCCTTTTGTAAATGGTTTTCAATTTCCCAAAATTCATATCCTGTCTAAACTGACCCAATGTCAAAGCGTTACGAAGGTAACATAGTTCACTAGCTTCCGACGATTTCAGCATCCAGAAATTATCCTCTCCGAACGGTTTTGTTTTTTCAGCGAATCGCAAATACTTCAGCGGTTCCCCACTCAACAGCGGGTAAAGGAAACTCGGTTGACCGGATGAGGAAGTCAGCCCTCGAGTGTCCTCAAATATTTTAAACTAGAGTAAAATATTATGGTATTAATTCTTGTATACAATGCAGAAAATATACTGAAGAGGCACTTTTGTTTATTTATTTCGATTTGGGAAGTTTTAATATAATGAGAATTTATGTCTTTATGAGACCGTCCCTGTATTGCGACGCATATACCTGCGTAAACTCGGTTACTTAGCAATAAAAATATTTGGCGTAATTACGGCGAGACGTTCGATTAATTCTGTAATTGTGAGAAATGCCAAGAGTTCTAGTAAGTCCGTCGCTCTTATTTGACAATGTCATTTGAAAAAAAAATGACTTTGATAGATGTGTGTAACGTGAGCTAATGATCTGAAAGCATCCTATAAATAGATATAATTTCTATTAATAAATAATAGCGTTAGGTCATTATCATATATTTTGTTCTCTAACAAGTTTAGAAACTATAAAAGTAAAGAGGAGGCAAAAGTGATATTAATGTGGACATAAAAATACGTCGTATTACATTGTACAGGTGCATATAAGTTAAAGATTTTTTCAATTACGGTAATAATCTGAAGGTAGAATAATCTCAATAGTTTTTAGGACATGAAAATTGTTTTCTCGTCGATAATACCAGTAGAATTATAAGTTATGATTATAAGAGTAATATAGTTTTTTTAGCTTCTGTAGCTTGTTCGGGTTGTACTAATTTCAAGTTTGTTTTAGGTTATAAGTTCCTTTTCGTCAACAAAATGCCTAAATAATATAAACCAACCCATAATTAAAACAATTTGAAATACATTACACTATCTATCTATTACCAAAGATCGCAACATTATAGACATATCTTATACCTTTTTCCACTTTATTTTTGCAACAAGAACTTCGTAAACGGCACTCGTCCTAGCTGCACCTAAGCTTACTAACAGTAATTTATAATATGTCAATATTGTAATGGTATACTACCCACAGCAATTCTGATTGCCACAAGAATGAATAAGTTCAGAAATGAGCACAGAATTAACTATTTTACTTATTTCAAGGTCAGTATTTTACATTAATAAATGCACTAGCACTGCAGTAGCAATTATAATTTGAGTAAGAAAGGTTGGCATGAGATAAGATAGATTTCAGAAGGGATATGTTCGGAGTTTCAGTCATAATTAAAGTTCGGAATAGCAAGTGCAGCTTGAATTATGTAGCTGACAGGGCTGATTTGAATAACGTCAAACAATGATATGAACTTAAAAATAATACAAGATGTTTTGTGAAGTACAGAAATTGTATGAGCGTTATAAATATTAAAGGTTTATGAGCCATAAACGTCAAGCGAAGCAGTTCGAGGAAGTAAAGATTGCATAGAGCAATAAGGCAACCTATCCAAAAACACAGACAACGATACAGTGCTAAATAATATCATGTGATAAGTGCAACTAAAAACTAAGTGATAAAATCAGAGCAAAGTGCTGCGTGAACAAAGAACATATTGCAGTGGTATTGGGCCCTACGGCTCTGATTGCAGTACAATTTGAAAATAAAATCGCAAAGCACAGAGTTGGGGTGTTTTATCTAGCCGCAATGCTAAGTTAAATGTCATTCAGTAAATGCATTTGAAACGAGATGCTTGGATTAAAAGAAATCAAATGATTAAGGAACGCAAAGGAGGCAACTTGTTTTTCACAGGGTTGAAGTAATTTATTATTAATTAATTATTAGGTTTTGGCAGAATGAATAGCCAAACCAAATTAAATAATCACAAAGAGGTTTGCAATGTGCAACGTAGAGTTTAATTCAGCTAATTAGTACAATTTGTGAATAATTCTAAAAAGTATGAGCTATAAAAATGATAATGTTGCAACGAGCAACGAGCTGGCATAAAATAGCAATTGTGGGAAGTTAACAAGACATTATAAAACTCGAAGAAAAGTAGACACCTAAACTGGAGAGGAATCGAGTGAAAGGAAGACAGTTGGAAACCAGGGAACTATTATCAAGGAAGTGAACGAGAAATTATTCAATGTAAATACGCGAGTGAACATGCAAAGGGCTTAATAAAACGTGTAGTGGCGCAAAGACACATTGTGACAATAGAAAAATGTGGCCAATAATTTAAGAGATAACAGTTGTTTAGATTTAATTATTTATAAGAATGTTTAATTTAATATGTAAGTTAATTGAACTTGTTTAATGTTCGTTTTCTAGTTAGATTAGATATTGTTTTAAAAAGGACGAGAAGATAACAGTTGAATAAATTAATTTATGACAAGCAGTTTTTGTGCTCATATTTAAATGAAGTTTTTACCTACTTAAATATAATATTTACAAATAAAAAATATAACATCGTGTTGAGCAAGTCTCAGAGCACCTGTGAGAGTATGGGTAACGTTTTTCCCAACACAAAGTTATTTTCGACAAGAAGCATCCCGAGGCTAGGTTGGCGTTTACCTCAATTTTACGAAGCCGGATTGCAGCTGAGAGGAGCTACCAGGACCAAGGCTGTCTACTGGGACACGTCAAGGAAGGCTGTAGAACAACAACCAGCCCCTCAAACACCGAGGGAAACGTCTCCGAGAGAAGATCCATTTTGGGGACCCGTCCGATGAATGAACGGTACCATCTGAAAACTTCAAGGTACTGTAAAAAGTTTATTAACAGTATGAGGAGTCGGAAATTTGTGTACAAGCGGCACCTTGTCGAGTTGAATAAGAAGCAGGCGTATTCAAGCCTCCAGATAAAGCATTTTTCCAATATTAACGGGAATCCAGTTGTGAAGTTAGATGAAAAATTAACAATCGCTATTATCCAAGCCGCGTAGGTTTGACGTCATAAACAAATTAATCACTGAAACAAAAGAGATTAGAACCCCCAAAGTACTAGAATTCAAATAAATATCTGCCGTTTGTTCACAATTTTGAATTTCCAAGTCAAAAACGTGTACTGCAAGTAAACAAAGCACTTTGTGTATTTGACAGCAGCACTTTCATTGTGACTGCGTAATTGAAATTAATGCGGGCGCACAGTGGCATACCCAGTTTAAGGTAAAATTTTCACAAATTATCAGGAACCCATCCCTTTGATTTTGAGTTAATTGTCTACCGAGCTAGCGTTTTTTTTTTAGATTTGAATTGCAGACAGATAAAATATAAAAGAAAGCAAAATACTATTTTATTTGAATAAAGTAAGAATACAACCAACTGATTTTACTCAGTTCAAATCTGTAATTTATAATTATAATTGCTGACACATCATCATTAGCTAAATTTTTTATAAATTTATTTATAAAGAAAGTTATTTGTGGAGCCAAATTTGTGTTTATCATAGTCACCTGGGTGTAGTTCATCTTTGTGGCTAATTTTTAAAGTGATATCAGTGCCCAGTAAATAGAAATAGCCAGGTGCAAGAATCGTCCAAATGCGACCAACTTTGGGGTTCCTTTTCAAAGTAGCCGAGACATTGGACAGCCAATTTTGACCAACAAGCTGTCACCAAGGGTGTTATTGTCGTGGCGTCACTTCCTTGTGCGAGCAGCGCCGGAGCACCGCTTAAAAAAATAATTTCACAGAAAGCTGGTGGAGTTGCCCCGTAGAATTTGGGGTACTTGAAGTTTGGACATTTCCCGAGGGATTGAACGTGATTACAACGGTGTAGAGCAGTCCAGATTTGAATAATCGAGATAGCGTCTCTTAGATTTGCGGTTGGAAGCCGTTTTTGCAGTTTTTCCGGAAATAATAACAATTGAACATCAGAACGTCTGTTTGCGTCATCTGAAATAAACAGGTTAGCCGAAAGCTACCTCATACAGCAAAGCATTTATAATACAAGCTGTTGAACCTACCCTGAAAAAAAAGTTTATTTCATGTTTTACCGGAGCTAAGCCCTATTGGATTGCAAATAAATAAAATATAGAGAGCAATACACCATTTACTGAACTAATAATGATTGAGCTTGACATAAAAAATCAATTATTAAAACAATATTAAAATCATTTTATTGTAATATGTGTGATACGTCCCTATTTATCGATATTAATTATTATTTATTTACTAGTGCACTTTAATAGGCAAGGGATTCATTACAATATATTGGCAATTTATACGTTTACGTATCGTATAATATTTAGAGATAAGTCTATGTGTTTAGTTTATTTAAATTCGAATAGTTTCGCTAAGTCGCGTGCGTACGGCAAAAGACGTTCAGCTTTCGCTGGCGCAGGATTGTAATTACAGGCCGGAAGTGAGTCTGTTAATATGGAAAAACATACTAAGTGCAACAAGCGCGGGTACGAGCCACACCATTGGTGGTGTGACGGTTTCAGTGTTCACTTCGGTCATTTTGCGCGACCGAATTGGGCCACGCCCAAACAGTGCAATGCGTTAAAATTACTTCCCGGATCCCAGATCTGGTGTTTCAACTCCAAATCCCTGCGTACTGTTGCGGGCTCTGAATGACAATCAGGATACGAATGGACAGCATCTCTAGCAAGGTACTCGTTTTAAAGCTACTTGAGAAATCCTGTCACACTAGCAAATAAGTGCATTTCGTACCTGCAAGAAATTAGTACAGGTTGATGCTACTCTGATTTTAAATCTGTGCAATTAGATAATTGCAAATCAGGTGATATTTTCTAACCCGGCCGAGAGCTACCGCGGCTACCTGTGACGTCAAGCATTAGTTCATCGCTAGAGTATCCTCTTACATCAGAAGACTCGGTGCAATTCCACGTACAAGACTGGCTTAAAGCAGTTTCAATGTGCACGTATAAGATAGTTATTCTTCTTATATTGTTTAAACATAGATGTGTTATTCTACTTTGATTGACTGGAAAATGTGCGTAAAACTTAACGTAATGCTTGTAGTCTTATATTATTAATTAACGCAGTTTGTTTTAGCATTAATTTTATGTGTAATTAATTAATTATATTTGCTTTTTTGTTTTATTTGTGTGTATTTAAACCCAATATATTTTTGTATTGCACAGTTCGACTTTCATTTGAGTGGAAGCTTGGACTATGTCTTTTCAGTGTTTTGAGCCACATTGGGTCAACTTCGGGAACTTTGTTGCATTGACTATTCGTAACTGCGACTGCGAAAAAATGTAAGAGTTATCTTGTTGAAAACTGGGATAGCTGGCAACGAGAGGGTACATAAACATAAAAAGTCAACACAACAATAGGCTAACAAAAGCACCATTACAATGTGTCTTGCAACATTGGGACTCGAACCACATCATGGTTAGGAGCACAGTTACAAACAATTAAAATAAATACTAACTTCCGTAACAACCTAAGAAAATATATCTGATAAAATACAAACGATAGCAACCCCACAGTTGCTGAAAATTTACAAGTTCTTGGTAGCATGCGGTGGAAGTAGTTATTTCAATAATTAATGAAGTAGGTACACATGTAGCTTCCATATTCTGCACGTAAAAGCTATATAAAATATTAGAATGTTATGTTATAGGCTTAATTTATTTAGTACTTTTTATACACTATTTGGATACTATATTAGATTTTCAACATAGTCAACTTCCCTTAAGTGGAGCTCGCGGATTAGACTTAAAGAGAGGCTACTAAATCGTGATGGTTCCCTGTGACTAACAGCCATATCCGCTATAGAAGGTTAACAAATGCAATTTTACTTTATTTTAGTGTCAAACGAAAGTTGCTTCGTTATAATCAAACATAGAAAAAAGCATACAATACTTTATATTAACTAATCTGAACTGAGAAATCAATCACGGTCGATTAATATTTTACACCTTAAAACTAATAAGTTAAAATGCTATGTCAACAGTTTCTGTAATTGCGAAGATTCGTTCCTATCCAAACCCAGATTTAGTGATATCAACGAATTACGCAAAAAAGAGAAAGTACGAAAAGCATTGAGGAGCATCTTTTCAAAATTCTTCTTCATCTTTCTTATTTTTTTCTAGGCTTCAGCTTGCTTCCTACAATATTTTCTTATTCTACGTCTTACTTTGTTATCCCTTCTCCATCGTAGTCTGTCACCACTTCTCTTTTCGATTGATAATCTATCTTTTTCAATCTTCACAATTTTTTCTCCATCCATTCTGGTTGCGTGTCTCTTCCACTCGTGTTTTCATCTGTACACATAGCTGTTTATATTTTCTAGGTTGCATTCGTTCCTAATCTCTTTTTCTCAATGAAACAATGTTTTTCTCAATATTTGCCGTAAGACTCTCATTTGTACAGTGCCCTGGAGGCTCTTAGTTCTAGATGCATCTGGTCTTGATCTAACTGTCCCTTTGTAGATTCTTTTGTCAGTATCATTGAGACAGCCATCTATTTTGTTTGCTTCAATCATTTCTTGTCTAACTTTCTTTTCAGTATTTCATAGTTGAGTAGTTCGACTGGTGCGCATTTAAAGAACATTTTCTGCTGAATTATTTTGCCATCTATTTCTAGTTTACATCGCAGGCGATCTACTGAGGTATGGAGTTTTTTCTGGGGAGATGTTTACGTTTAGTGCCCTTCCTGCTATGTCAAATGAATGTGTAATACTTTTTACAGGTCATCTTCACTCTTCACCAGAAGAACAGCACCGTCAACGTAGCAGGGGTTTAATTTCTTCGTTACCAATTTCCCTTTTCTTAATAATTTGTAATTTCGTTGTTGACCGGTATGGGTAGTTAGCTTTAGTATTACTTTAGCTTGAATTGTTATGTGAGTAACTATATTGTTGATGGTCTTTATGAGGTTGGTTGGTATTTCTCATCTTTACCCTACGAAAACTGCATCTATACATGATCTTCCAAATCTGAAGCCTTGCTGTTCGTCTGCACGTTTTGTGAAGGAGTTTATTTCTCTGTTGATAATTTTGTTCCTGAGTTTTAGTACTTTATCGAGTTCCGAGTTCCGCCTTTAATTGGATGGTTCCTTCTTGTCGCCCTATAAAAGATTTATAAATTTAACCATGACATATTTTCTTCCACTTTTGAGCAAATCATTAGGTCGATCATGGTCTGACGTTTTTGCTATTTTGTAATGTTTCTTCTTCTTCTGCCATGTGAATTGTAATTTTTCATTTACTTCTATATCTATGTAAGGTATTTTATCTTCTTTCCCTTTAAATAGTTCACTTAAGTAGTTTTACCCATCTTTCTTTCTTAACTGAGTACTTTCTATTAATTCATTTATCTCCATTTCCATTCTTTTCAAAAGAGTTTTTGTTTATTTTTCAGGCGATTTGCTAGTAGTAAATAATGTTAAATGAAGGACGCAACCACATTCGGAATAGATCGGGAAAACGACATGAACAACCTTAAACAATAAGTGAGCCCACTCGAATGTGGAACTAGTAGGCCCTTTCTACTATCAGCTTGGCAGAGTTTGGTCGACGGGTCACGTACAGCACTGACTTACCTTACAAAAATAACTCATTGATGCAGCTGCTAAACTCCTTACAACTGAAAAGTACACACATAACGTAGGCAAATATCATAAACACAAATAAAAACATCAGTACTTGACAGTGAACTCTATTGAAATAAATAAAAATATGTGCAGGTGACAATTAACATGAAATTGACTAGTTAGATTTAAAAATAATCAAATGGGTTAGTTAAGTTAGATTTCGCAACACGTTAACTCAAGTACAAACGGTAAACTTGACTACAAATACATTAATGCGGCTCAAGAGCGAAACTGCCACAGTTACGTTAAGCAAACAAAGAAATACGACGGCAATTCATTAAATTTAGCAAACAGCAAAAAACATGGTTAACAACAAAGGAGCTGAATTGTTCAACACTTGACGGAACGTCCACTGTACATAATACACCATAAAAACTAATTTACATTAACTTGTTACCTGAAGAAGCTCAGCTGAATGCATGTTTGACGTGCGGCACTGTATATGTAATCGCCTTGTCCCAAACAAACTGCCTTGGGATGCCTAAAGAAACGGAACGACGGCTAAATCACAAGGGTTGACGGGATGCGGTACAAAGCCTCGATGAATGTTGGCGATAATCAGGGTTGGCAGGATGAATTATAATCCCCCAAAGGGTGAAACGACGTCGCAACGACACTTCCAATACAGGAACCACGGGACAACGTGCGAGATTTGGCAACACGACGTCGCATTTAAGTTAGCGGTGGCATATTTGAAGTCCGTTAAAGTAATCCGCAGTTGCGATCATTCAAGGGTCTCGCAACCCTAGACGATAATGGACTTCGACCACACTAAACCGAGTTACTTCACTTGCACCCCTTGACGGAATGTTCACAACACGAAGAACGCCAAGGATTTCCACGCAAACGAAACAGTTCAATTCCTTCAATTTCTTTAAAGAGCCCTCCGGTCGCAAAGCGATGCGACCGGAGGCGAAAAATTACACACGTCTGGTGTTGGTCAGAGACCGGCGAGAATTCAATTCGAAAAACCCAGGCAGTTCGATGGTAGCTAAAGCGTCCCAAAATGCATCTCACTCCTGCAACGACACGCTGAATTTTCTGTTGCACAATCTCGAAGAATTGCACCACTAAACTTAATATAACTAAATCAATCGGGGAAGCCCCGGGCCATTCAAAGCGCCTGTTTGTCGCCGTGAAAACAATACAGAAGCAATAACGGACCACGTCACTGAAACCGCTGCAGAAGAAACAAAGCATATAGGAAAATTTCAGAATAATCGAAAGCTGATTAAGTAATTCCAAGGAGCTCGTGTGTATCGGAACAAGAATGAATATTAAAAAATCGAGAAGCTAAACCGTATTGTTTGCAGAACGGACCAAAAGGTATTTTACCCACTCATAGATCTCATCAATCCAAACAAAAAAGTTCGAATAAACGTGGGTCCCGAAACGCTTTATTTCCCAGTTACAGGATGTGAAAGTTTAAAAAAAATTTGTTTTTTATTGTTATCTAAAAAACGTGTTGGGCGATTTTAATGAAATTTTTATAGTTTGTTTATAACTTTCTGAGGTATCTTTTGGACATATTACAGTTGATTCAGTACTTCCAAAGGGGTGCCCATAGAGCATGTCGATTAAGTTTTTCACAAAAAAAAATTACGTTTATGCAACTTTTTTGTCTCCTGACTTTTTTTCGTATCTCGCTTCGTTTTCAAGAAAAAATAAAACCCATATTTTTGCACGCCTCTTAACTTATTAAGAGAAAAACTAAAATTCTCCAATATTTCAAAAACCCATTTTAGTGAAACTTTTAAGGTTTATTGATGCTACTAGAACTCGTTGGCCAGCCTACGTCTGGCCCTGCCAGCGTAAAGAAACGATTAACAATAAAAATGCTTGCTCAAGGTGGCAGCCAGCCTACGTCCGGCCCTGCCAGCGTTACCAATACAAATGCTTGCTGCGTCCCCACTTGTGCGCGTTCATGCTGTGCGCCACTTGCTTTCGGTCGGTCGGCCGGCGACCGACATCAGCTCTTATAATATAAGATTAAGGATCATGTTTTGGCGATTTAGATTATTTATTCCAGGAGCTACCGGGATTTTTGTTTTTTGTTTTTTTTTTAAATTTTAACACTGTATCTCTGAAACGAAGGGTTTCCAGGCCCATGTTTATTAAGACTTTTTTGCTTGTATGGATGAGATGTATAAGTGGGTAAAATATCCGAACGTATTTTTTAAACAATCTGTATAACTTCATATCATTTGAATTATTAAAGTAAAATATAATAACTCTTAAATCTTGTGTTATTATACATTTCAAGCAACTGATATTTTTTTTAGATATGATGTAAATAAACCAAGCATATTTGAGATGAGATAAGTCCATAGTCATGCAATTTATGTTCTAAGATTTCGACTCCAGCAAAGGTTTTCACTCTACCTTCCCAATTAGTGTTAACATCATAAACAATGTGACACGAGCGGAACTTTTGGTCATTCAAATAATTGTAGATCAGCTTTAAAAATACAATTTAAATGTTTTCAAAAGTATTCGGTGACAATTTAAACACAAAATCATAATATGTTATACAGGGTGACCACGGGAAGTATTTACATTTTAAAATAAGCAAAACTGTGTTAGTTTTTCAAAAACAAATTTATTTACGTTACTAACATGTTTGTTAGGATATGCCATTTGTGACCACTTAACATTTTTGATGGGACTGTACTACTCAGCCCAGGCGAGTGATCAGTTGATGGTAGGGCGGTCATTCAGCTCTCAAGGCATGCCTATATACGTATCTCAGTCGCAATGGAGCCGTGGACAGTTGAACATCGCGTGTTTACCTACGAGTCGTATGTAAGAATCAATGATTCAGTGGTAGCGGCTCAGCGTGATTTTCGCATTCGTTTCAACGTTGACCGGCATGGAGCCGTACCGACCCGACCAACGATTATGAAATGGGTTAGAAGTTTTCGAACCACGGGCAACATTATGAGTAAAAAGTAAGTAATTTGGATGATCTGAAGGAAGCAATTCGTGAGGAGGTGGCACTAATCACCGAGGAGACACTACAGCGAGTATGGCAGAACTTCCTAAACAGAATTGAAAATTGTATCAGGGAAGACGGTCGTCACCTTCCTGACCTGATTTTTGCTACTTAAGTTAAATGGCATATCCTAACAAACATGTTAGAAACGTAAATAAATTTGTTTTTTGAAAAACTAACACAGTTTTGCTTATTTTAAAATGTAAATACTTCCCGTGGTCACCCTGTACAAGTGGTGTGAAGCTTATCGATGGTTTGGTTCGCTTACCTATATAGCGGGTAATTCTGAAAAAATCAACGCAAATGTAAGCACAAGCTAGTTTCAAGCTTTGGATGTATAGATTGAACACAGAACTAAATATCATGTGGTTACATTGGTCATCACAATCGCAAGAGTTGAAGTAGTAAATTTTGAAAATTCGTTTTGAAAAGATCGAACCAATAATAGTTATATGGAACTAGGAAAAAACTTTATGATGTAATAATGAAAGTACACAAAAGTGTTTCAGTTCGAGGCACACTTGACGTCTGTATTTGTTGTTCTCTGAATGTCATTTTTGGCAGTGGTCTATTATGATATGTTTTATCGGACTTTTTCCACTGTCTAGGGTGTATATCACACGACGTTTCGGGACTTTTTGATCTACTCCCGTCTTCAGGTGTTCCTGGTTAGTCCTGAGAAGGACCGATATTGTACGTCTTTATACGTTATACGTTTAATTGTTAAATAGGCTTAAACGCTGTAATATGGCATAGTTTAATGCGGGAGTATCCGTTTCCTGCGTGCATCGCTTAAATTTGCGTATTTAACGACCAATCCGGATTCTTCGAACATCGTAAGCGCTGTAGAGCTAAGTTCAGTTGCTTACGGGTGTTTCCCAGAACCATCTACCTGTAAGTGGCTGCCAGTAAGTTGTGCTTACGGCAAGTTAAATTAGAAGGGGCTTAAGAAAGCCTTGCCTTGTTGAACTTGCGTATCCAACAAACGTCATTTTTGTCGTATACTGGGTGAGTACAGAAATTAAGAAACAGCCCCGCATACTCGTCACGTCCATTGTGGGTATATGACGCCAGTCATTGCGGCACCAGCGTAGCAGCCAGGTATTCCCCCGCATCGTGTGTGGTAAACTTCCACACGTCGCGCGTTCATAGTTTGTTGACGTAATGCCAGACAAACTCAATTCGAGGGTATATAGTGATTTTCATGGCCTGACTGCCAGGTAACTTAATACTTACTCAAAGTGATTACAGTTTCAGCGATAAGCGGTCACCCCAGCTGTGTGAGAATCGCTCTAAAACGAATGCGCTTACGTATATGAATTGTGTCGAGTTTTTATGCATGCAACCGCGTATAGGGCCGTATTCAGACACGAGTTATATCGCACAGGGTGATTTTATGTGTGTGCTAAAATCAATATATTTGTGTTATCAGAGTGGCTTTTCTTGTATATGTTGTTAAGTCAGTTTTAGCCCGAGAACACTACAATGACCGATCAGCTTTCAGTTTTTGACGATCGTTTATAAACACGAGTGGTGTATTTATTTTTATTGTGTTTTTTCCCCACATATACGTATATCAATAGCTACAATGAGCAGCATTTTAGTAATAGATTTATTTAATTTAAATTTAGCTTAGGGTATCAATTTAGTATTATTATTATAATTGTCTTTTCTTTGGTTTGATTTATTTTTAATTTAATGAAGCTCTGTAATTTAAATGTTCGATCTCTATTACCTAAGTTTATTAGTGTTAGAAATATTGTAGTCGAGAGAAAATGTTCTGTATTTGGTATCACTGAAACTTGGTTATCTAACAATATTCCTTCTCAAACAGTAAAAATGGATGGCTATGACTTCGTTAGACGTGACCGATTTACAAGAGGGGAAGGGAATGTACATAAAAAGTGATCTCAATTATTCCTTAATAAATTTAAATACCACTTTGGAACAAGTATAGCTATATATCAACATTAATAAAATGAAAATTGCGATAGGAACTATTTATCGCTCATCTAAGGTAACTTCTATTGACTTTTGTAATATGTTTGAATATACTATTGCTGCATTAACTTCTACCTGTGATTATATTGTATGTATGGGTGATCTCAACTTTAATCTGTTGACATTTGAGTATACAATACTCAAATTTAATTATCTTTTGGACACTCTGAGCTTAATTCAAATAATTAGAAGAAATTCAAGTACTTTATTAGATTTAATAATTGTAAGTAACAGTGATAATATCAAAATTGAAGACAAATCTGTTGTCGAGCATAATACCGCCGATCATTGTCTATTCTCTTGTGTTCTATCATTACCTGTAATAACAAATAAACCCATAATTCGTATATGCAGGGATTTTTCACTATTTGATAATGATTTTTTTCTCAGATTTGTACGCGATACCATGGTTTTTAATTTTTGATATGCACAACATAAAGGACACGATCAAGTTTTTAAATGAACATATACGTTGCATTCTTAATAAACATGCACCCCTTAAAGAATTTAAAATATCCAGAACGAGTAAACCTTGGATTGACGATAAGGTGAAATGTATGATGAAATTGCGAAACAAAGCTCTGGGTTAATTTAAAAAAACTCATAATCCAGTACATTGGGATAGCTACAAATATCTGAGAAATTTTGTCACTGCTGCAATTGCAAGAGAGAAAAAAGCATATCTGCAAAATCAAATAATATATACAAATAATAAACCTCAGGCAATTTGGAAAGAGTTTCGAAAATTGAATATTGTAAATAGAGATAAAAAACTTGAATTTCCTCTTAACTTACAAAATGCAAACGAGATTAATATTTTTTTCTAAATTCTTCTAATAGTAACTATCGTATTTAATTAACTACTACTCGGCAAATACAAAAAAAATGAACTGAAAAATTCGTTTCAGTTGAAACAAATGAATTGGAAGTTGGAAATATTTTTTTGCCATTAACTCAACATCTACGGGCCCTGATAACATTAATATCAAGTTACTACAAATGTGCTGTCCTCATCTGTTGCCATACTTCACACACGTTATGAATTTCTACATAACAGAATGCGTTTTCCCAGATATTTGGAAATTCGCACGAGTTATACAGCTTCGTCCAATAAGTATTCTTTGCACGTTGTCTAAAGTTCTTGAAAAAAATTTAGATAAACAAAATCGCAATTACGTTAGCATGCACAATATTTTTCCAAAAACGCAATCTGGCTTACGCCCCGGTTACAGTTGCAATACTGATCTAACTGCTATAAAAGATGATTGTATTCGAGCTACGGATAACAAAGAATTAACTTTATTAGTGCTTTTAGATTTTTCGAAAGCTTTTGACACCATCGACCACACGCTTTTGCTATCTATTTTACATTTCATAGGTTTTGATACCTCGGTCATCGGCTTAATAAATCAATATCTGTCTAATAGAACACAAATGG
>OW679200.1:90767316-90855662 GCA_940337035.1 Agriotes lineatus | reverse complement strand
TGTCGGATTGTGAATTTATTGTCTTATATCGAAAGTTCGTGAGAGACGATATGATGAAAATGTTAAAATTGCTAAGTAGTATCCGATTAAGCACTGTCAAGGATAGTTTAATGGTTATATGTACTCTGTTACATTACGTCATGGCTAACGGTACTTGATACATTGCTGATGCAGTATGTGCAAGACTAGGAAGTGGGAAGCAATGCATTTTTTTACTAATATTGGTTATGTATCTTCATATTTGCTTAAGTTTCCATATGGTTCATTTAGTTCTGTGTTATTTAAACTTTCTGTTGTAAGAGAACTGGATCATTTTTTTTTGAAAATATAAAAACCAATGTGGAGCTTAATAATGTTCCGCATAATGCTGCAAAAAGTGAATTAGGTAAGACCGGTCTACTGTATGCAGCAAATAATGGACATGTCGATACAATAGGTTTACTTTTAGCAGGAGCAGAAATAGATGTAGAAGATAATAAAAATATGTCTCCACTGACATGGGCTGCTGAAGATGGTCACGTCGATAGTGTAAAACAACTACTTCTTGCAAGCAGCGGAGACAGTTTAGAGGGCAAAAATAAGTAGGGCCGAACATCTTTGATGATAATGATGAAATGTCTGCACTTTACTGGGCATCTTTGCATGGACGCACCGACACTATAAAGCTACTGCTGAACAAAGGAGCACATCTTGAAATCAGAGCGATGAATTAACTTCTGTAGCACACAGTTTAGCAAAAGAAGCAAAGATAAATGCAATCGAGCGTAAAAGTGCGCCACATATTGCTGCTTGGCTTGGCAGGACAAAATGTATGTGTTGCTGCGTAAAGAAGTTAAGATAAACTTCAAGAATAAATACGGCCACACTGATTTAATGTATGCTGCGAGGGGAGGTTCTAATGAAATGGTAGCTTTACTTCTTACTTGAAACAGAGATATTAAACTGCTGGATGTAAAAGGTTTCAGTGCAATAGATTGGGCAAGAAATAGTGGGCAATAAACCAAAGCACTACTTCATTGAAGGGCAACTATAGAAAGAAGGCAACATTGACCGTTTAGCAATCTATCAAAATTAAGGTTTGAATCTAGCTTTACTCGTATAATGTTTGCATTCTTCTTTAATTAGCTTTCTACTACAATTGTTGAAAAAGGTTTTCGTTCATTGTCGTTTATAGTTGCTTCGTTTATTACTTCCCACGTCTGAAAGGCGAAGGAAGTATTGTTTTTCATATTGTCATAACACATGGATTCCAAAGCAACCTCAGCCGCCTACACAGACCTAACTGCTGCCTACGACACAGTGTGGAAAGGGCTTTTTTACAGACAGTTTTCAACTTAATCCCCTGATAACAATTTTAAACGCAATGCTGAGCCACCACCTTTTCCAAGTGCACGTGAACGGCACTAAAAGCAAATTTCGGCCATTAAGCTATGGCCTCCTACAGGGATCCGTACTAGCCCCGCTACTTTTCAATATTTACACGTCGAACATCCCTCAAACAAGCTCGCAAAAATTCGCTTACGGTGATGAATTAGTGTTATGCTCCCAACACCGAGACATCGCTTTAACAGAAAAGAAACTTACGGGAGACTTAGAAACCATGGACAAATATTTTACCAAATGGAGGCTTCAGCCGAATTCAAACAAGATCGAAGTTATAACTTTTCACCTACACAATAGACAAGCACGTTATCGACTAAATGTCTCCTTCAAAGGAACCCGATTGAAACACAATAACACCCGTAAATATCTTGGGGTAACTCTAGAAAGAACTCTTAGCTATAAACATCATCTAGAAACACTATCTTCCAAATTAAAAACAAGGATAAACATTATCCAGAAATGAGATGTTTTATCGGACTTTTTTACTGTCTTATCCAGAAACTTACCAACACTAAGTGAGGAGCAAATGCAGATATGCTTAGGACATCGTCACTCGCTCTAGTTTTCTCAGCAGCGGAATACTGCGTGTCGGTATGGCTTAACAGCAAACATACACACAAAATTGACACACAGCTAAACCAAACCGTGTGGCTTATATCTGGCACAGTCAAATCAACAGAATGACTGCGTGTACTCTGCAACATTGCTCCGGACGGCCTTCGACGTAAAACAGCCCTAACAAGAAAACACGATAAATGTCGCCAACACCCTCTCCTACATGTCTATTAAAATTAATAATAATAATAATAGTGGTAGAGGGCTTTGGCCTTTAAATGCCTTTCGTCACTGCGACCCTATCGGTTCTTTTGTGACTTTCCAGTCTTTACTTTTATTTAAACAAGTTGTAGGCTATTAATAAACCTCAAGATATCTCTGGGTTTTGAGTCCCTTATTTCGTTGGGCGTCATGGTTGCCTTTCCGAAGATGTTGTGCCTACGTCCACAGGCAGCATTATATGCACATAGAATATGTTCTGCCGTTTCCGCTGCATCATTGCATAAGCGGCAAGTTTGGTCCTCAGCCTTACCAATCTTGAAAAGATGGTACTTTAATGATGTGTGGCCTGTTAGAAGGCCAGATGGTTTTTCATTCCACCTTACTGAGTTAAGAACTGCTTTGCCTGCCGTTATCCTGGTGTGTTCTCTCAGTGCGAGGATTTTATCTGCTCCTCCCATAGCCTGACCTCCCGTTTTATGTGGCTTTTCTGTATTCCACAACAGGATTCAGGTCCAGTGAATGGCGTCATTGCACCTGGTCTAGCGGGGTTCATCAGCCTTTTCGTTGCCTGGTATACCCTCATGCCCTGGCACCCTCCATAACGTGACGTGGTTTTTGTTTGCCAGTTGCTTGAGATTATCCAGGCACTCCCAGACAAGCTTGGACTCGCACGTGTATGTTGCTAGGTATTTTATTGCTGCCTGGCTGTCTGTGAGAATATCAATTGTTGCACCATAGTACCCCTTTCGAAGGTTTATTTTGATGCAGAGGTTTATAGCATAAACCTCAGCTTGAAGATGGTGGTTCTAAGCCCTAAGGGTTGAGAGATTCGGCAACCGATCCACAGATACTTGCATCGGCCCCCCTTCCTTCCATCTTTGAATCATCTGTGTACCATTGGAGAGATCCTCTTTTAAAGGAGGGCTGTCCTGAGGACCATGCTTTCCGTTCCATTAAGATTAAAACCCCGATTATAGCCATGATAAACGGCAAGAATCCTAAGAGATGACGGCCTCAGCTGAGTAGGTCTGCGTACAATCTACACACCACGTGCTTTTGGGCAGATAGATCTAGTGGCATCCTGGTTAATGTTTATATATTGTGATGATACTTGTAACAGGTCAATAACCGGATCCGTATAAATACCATGACCATTTCTAATTCCTTTTTTTTTATCACGCGGTATATAAACGCGTGCTGTGCCTACAGCGGTGTCTGTGTGCATAACGTCTACTTCGTCACCAATCGAGAGCAGTTCGTCCACCATCGGCAATACTTGCTTATGTCGTCACCGTGTCCTTTATAATGCAACGGTAAGCATAAGCGTCTCTATAACAGTCCTGGTCCAGCGCGTAATTCGTCTGTCTGCAAATGACATTTGTGCTGGGAAAGCGGTTCGTGAACTAAAGGTTTCCTATTACTGTTTCAGTATTATTAGCAACAGTAAGATTTTTTTTTATTTTGTACATATTTTAGAACACTCTTCAATCGTTATTAGATTTTGTAATAATTGTTTGTCTTGCAGTGCTCTTTCTTTATCACAGACGTTACAAACATTTTCTCTTGTAACTTTTCTATTTGCAATTTAATTTTAAAAATGCAAAAATTATTTAATCATCTATGTGAGGAGTTCAAAGGCTGGTACGTGTTCCAAACTCTTGCAGAGTATCTCATTTATAGTCACGCACATTGTTCTGTTGTTATTAATAGCACAGAACGAATATTGATGAAACTGTTGAGAAAGGTGAAATTATTAATAGTTATTTATGCTTTAAGAGCATAATAAATAAATTATATTACGAGGAAATGCTTAAAGACCGTTTCGAAGGGAAGGCTTTAAATTTACCGAGAAATATAATCGAAATTATGGACATGGCACATACAACGTTTTATTTTATTTTGGTTCTCAAAATGGAAAAAATTCACGGATTCAGTATTTTAGCTACAAACTACTATACGTTATCGTTGTGCTGGCTATGTCTGCTATGGTTTCTATGTAGATTGTTGGTGTTGCTATACTATAATGTTGGTTTCTGTTATACTGCTTGGTAACTTTATATGCTCTAGGGCCATAAAAGCCACATTACGCCGGATATCGAGGGCAAGTGAAGGAGATTATGGTTCCAAAATAAAATACATGATTTTATTGTGGTATCGCTAATGTTTTATTTAACATTTGACAATTCTATAATGGCTAATTTATTTATATTATATTATTTGCGATCTAAGTAACTTTTACATAACTGAACATATTTCAGACTGCACTTTTACTTTAAAGGAAGTATTGTAATCGCGAAGAAGTCACCTTCCGAGATGAAGAGAAACGGGGTTTCTTAATTACGTCTGTCTGTCTGTCTGCCTGTCTGTATGTTGCCGGTATAACTAAACAAATATTTATTGAAGGAAGATAATATTTTGCATTGGATTATATGCTTTCATGGCATGAAACAGAGGTAAATATTAAGAAAGTTATGTTCTTTCAATTTAATATAATTAATTAAATAAATGATTAAGAACCACCTCGCAAATATTTTATTTCTAAGACGATTAAAGGAGTTGTAATTTACTAACTCGTTGAAATAAATGGTTATATGCCCTGTTGATATTTTATTTATCTGCAAGTATTAATAATTATTATGGCTAGCGCAAATTTCGGTAAAGCATTTACTCTTTCTCTCGGTTAGGTTCAATTGGGCTGAATGTATAATTTTTAATTTAACTTAATACGGGTCTGTACTTCGTTTTCGTACTACTGCGCACAAGCAAATACTCAAAAGTAGGTCATACGTTAAATTAAAATGGTTTTCGCTGGCAAAGTGCGATCGTGAATTACAACAATAAAAACAAAGTGAAAATTTATCACAGTTCCACCGGTAAATATTTGAATTAAGCTGTTTCGCGGCATTAACATCATTTGTTTTTCTAGCATTTGTTAAAGGGGGCCCACATCTACGCACCAATTGTTTTAGTTGGCGTCGTTTACGGATCTAACTGTCACATAATCCCAAATTATGGAGTTGGGCTATTTTGCGGGCTGGATTTATTTTACAGCAATGAATATGGCTTGTATTGCCTTGGGTATCACTCTTGCTACACTTGCATAAACTTCCCGGTGCTCACTTAGCTAATTTTAGGTTTAAACAGTACCTGTGGTTGCCGATCTTATATCGGGGCTTAACGGCAATGCTCGTTGTCGGACTGCTATGGGCTGGATCATGCTGGAATCCCTGAAACACGTGCTCACGTAGCTGCTCGCTGCTCTGGAGTCTTCCCCTCTGGGCTGTCTCAACTTGTAAGCCTCCACGCAGATATCAAAATAGGCTGCTTCCGATGTTAGGTTATGGTCACTCGGGCTCGGAAAACTTTACAACTTTAGGTGTTGGATTTCGATGCAAATAACACCACACGATCACGGAATTGCACTGAATTGAGTGGTATATTTTTTATTGTTAAAATAATTTGTTTATTATATGAAAATTAGTTTTATTTAGGAGTACATTTAACAACATATCAATGCTTAAATTAATTCAATTGTTCTCTAATATCCGCTATGAACAATTATTGCTAGTTTTAATCTTAAATAAAAACGGATGTAAATCAAGTTCAAAATGCTTACTTATAAATCTAACTTTGCCTAAAAACTACAACTTATGTACAAAATTTTTATTCTAATATTATGGTCCACATTTATAATTAGTTAATTAAGTCTTTGCGTCACTGCACGTGTGTTAATTTGCTTTAAACTGTTCACATAAGTCACTGCACTGATTAATTACTTCCTTCACCAAGGCGTCCCTCGATTTCACCTGTCTGCTTTTTCACACAATCTTTAGTTCATCTGCTGTGTCCTTTTCTTCATTTTTATATAACCCTGGCTTGTTGATTTTTACAATTTTCCATCAAATGTCTTAATTTCAGCCTACTTAGCTGCTCATTGCAACGTTTATTAGCTTATCTAGCTTTTCCTACTTTTTTTAAAACCCTGACAAATATTTCACTGTTTAACTCTCCTTGAACTTTTCGCTTCAATTTATTGCCTTTGCAAACTATTTTTGTAATTAATAGTTCGGCCATTACTTTGCACAAATCTCTTCTTTTAAATTTTATTTTACATTCAACTTAGATCCTTGTGAGAATTGAGCTTTGCTTAAACCGTTCCTTAATTAATTATACTGCTATTAATTGGCATCTATTTGCCAATGCATTCAATCTATTAAATTCAAAGTTTAGCCTTACAGTTATATAAAATAACTCACCCTGAGCTTTAATGAAATGTCCATTAATTTGGCAATGCTATCAGAGTTGAGTTTGTGGGGCTCAATACCATCGCAATATATACAAAATAAACCTCTGTCTATTTTGGCCATAACTCAGGAACTATTATTTAAATGAAACTAATATTTTGCAGATGGCTCAGGTTTTTACCTTTAACGAAATAGAACATAGTTTGGCACCAAAATATACAGGGTGAGTACTTGGTATGCAAAAATAGCGAATCCTTTCTATAGAATTTATCGTTTTTATTCGTAAGTTGCACACTACAATTCCTAAATCGTTATGTTTAGTAACTATTTACTTCTGCTTTAATTTTTGAAGTCGATTCGCATAATAAGCAGAGCTGGGCAGTAATTAATTACTTTGTGATTAAATTACGAATTAAATTCATGTTTGGTAATTTGTCTGCATTTAAATTACTTTGTAAGTACTTGAATTACTTGTGGTAATTATTACTTTATGGTTATTCAGTTATTAAATTACTGGCCTCAGTAGGATATTAAATCACCAGAAGGCCTTTCTAAGTTTCATTTTAAGCAAATGGTAATAGGGCATTGCTGGAGCAATATAAGTATAAATTATGATTTCCTATGGCTAGTTGGATAACAGCTAGTTTTGTGTACGAGCAAAGAGATATTTGGTGCACGCTTGTGTTTGTAGATGAGATGCGCATGTGTTGTGTCTTGTGTCGTGTAGGCTGTGTAGCATTGCAGCTTGCGAGTTTGCTAATAATTATTGTGTAAGAAGCGAAAAATATGTTTACGGTAAATGCAGCGTTAATGTTTGCGATAACAATTGATAACAAACAAACTCGATATAGAATATTTGTCTATAGTAATTATTTATTTATTTCAATTTGCTTGTTTAAAACGATGTACTAACACATAGCTATCTAAATATAAATACATATATGACAACAACGTCTAGTAAAAGTAAATGAAAATGTAATTTGTATTGTGTAACTGTAATTACTATGTAATTGATAATTGAATTACCATTTCATTTGAGTAATTGATAATGTGTTAATTCAATTACTTCATTGGGCGGTAATTGGCAATTGGTAATTAATTAGTTTTCCCAGTTCTGATGATAAGATAGAATAACTTTAAAAAATCATAAATACTGACAAAGGATTAAAAGAGAGTCTAGTTATTGTTCAACACAACAATTTTTAATCCAACTTTGTACAATTTTTTATTTTCTCAACAAATATTAGTCTTCGAAGCTCGATACAATTAGTACGAAGAGTAACTTAGAGCTGTCATCAGTTAAGCCGCGTTTCGCACATCTTGTTAAACTATTAATTCGTATTTTTCTTGCAGCTTCGTCATTAACGCCGCAAACTCGTTGCGACGCAAATAATCGCAAATAAAAGTTGTGCAAAAAGTTAATATATCATGTAAAATTAACACCAAATTGTTAATTAGTTTCTCGCAAATTGTAAATTAAAACCAACATCGTCGCGGTGAGTGAGTGCTGGAGTGGTGCAGTATTTTATATTTGCAGCAGACAGCGGAGCGAGGCATTTTCCAATAAAATTACTGGTCGACCCAAGATGGAAATTAATTTTTATCTGCATATATCTGAGAGCAGTGCAAGCGTTCTTCACTCTTCGTCTAGTTCGGATCTTCAGCTTTAATGAGCGGGAAACATTGCGGACAACGCCACCGAACTTTTTATTTGCATGTGGGCTCTTTACTGCACATTTTGTTCTTTTTAGAAGATGAAATTAAACGTGCATAGGTACTAATGCAGTAATGCGATTGCCCATGCTTATTGATTTAGTTTATTTTCATAATTAAATCAAAACAAACATAAATAAATGTTACATAAATGTAGTATATGATCTTCTAGAAGATTTCATCTGGTTAACGCAGCCTTTTTTGACATATTATATGCATAAATAATAGTAGGTTTTAAGCTAATGCTTATTGATTGCATTTAATTTATTCCTAGTAAGTAGAACAAAATGTGAAATGAAGTATCCTTCTATGCAAAAAGACTTGCTAACTTGTATTCTAGTGAAATATATAATTAGATTAAGACAGTTAGTTTTAGATTTGTCATTTATGTGTAACACATCGTGTTAGAAGGTAAGGAAAGAGCAAATTGGTAGTATTAAAAAAATCGATATGATTAATTTCAAGTAAACCACTATTTTATTAATTTACTCTTCTGTACAAAGTTCAACGTTCACAAATTAATTATGGAATAAAAAATAAAAAAGTACCTACTTGTAGCGAGTGTGCAGCAGAGAAAACCCTAAATTTCTAGAGTAATATTGTTAGAAGCAGTTATACAGGGACCGGCAGAAAAACCGGACGGTTTTGAAATAGTTGCAAAAATTACAAAATTACAACATACATTTATATTACGAAAAATGACAGAAAAAGAATTGCCATTTACTAAAATATATCTTTAATTGCAAAAATTACAAAATTACAACATTATTTACTTTATTTGAAAATTATGTCTGATAAGTGACGGCCACCATTTCTGACACAGTGCTGCAGCCGTGTTCGGAAATTTTTCATCGTGAGAAGACCACGTACCATTCAAGAGTCAAAATTAGCAATTCGTAATGAAATACGAGCCATACCAAACGACATGGTACTGAGGGCGATGAGAAATTTCCGAACACGGCTGCAGCACTGTGTCAGAAATGGTGGTCGTCACTTATCAGACATAATTTTCAAATAAAGTAAATAATGTTGTAATTTTGTAATTTTTGCAATTAAAGATATATTTTAGTAAATGGCAATTCTTTTTCTCTCATTTTTCGTAATATAAATGTATGTTGTTGTAATTTTGTAATTTTTGCAACTATTTCAAAACCGTCCGGTTTTTCTGCCGGTCCCTGTATAATAGTGTATGCAGTACTGCTGTAAATAAAGTTTATACGAATATGGCGCACATTGTTTCGTCCCCAAGAAGAAAGGTGGGGCAATACTTTTTTGTCCCAGGTCATCTAATAAGGGGCGAGACACAGTTTGTCAGTCCTATATTTGTCCCCAAGCAGGGAGGTTGTTCGTGCAGTGAGCGTTTTGACGCTTGCATAACCACGCGTACCGTTTGTGGCTAATATACCTTATGTGTTTCAAGATCATGATGCTATAGTAGACAGTAACAGTAACATCAAGCCGCTTTGGCTGCAGTGCTTAAACTCTTGAGGTTCCTCTTTTGCTATTTGAATTACCTACGAGTCCCGTAGAAACGGACCAGAATTATGCACTGCCTCGATATTGGTTTTTTATTAACGTTACCTCTTTCCCAACGTTAGTCTAAAGCTTTCGAGTACCAGAGACTGCCGTTGAGCTTCGAAGGTGAGCCTGTCAACCTTTCAGGTTACGTTCCATGAGCCAGGGTTTCGAACGTCGCTACCTTTATGAGCTGGTGGACGCCGCTTACCTTCAGAATTTCGGGCATTGTTCAACTGCATTACGCTGTAGTTGCCACATTTAAAATACATGTGATTCACCCATTCCCATCATACATCCTCGTAGATACTATATTTACGACGCTTTGGTCTATAACTATTGTTTATATGTGTTTTCGCACCTAACGGACACAAGTTTTGAGCCTTCCCCGTTAGGGAGGCTAAAAACCATTTCGAAACGTTAGCTGGATTGGGGATTAATCTACCAAAAATACATTTCCTTAGACTGTACCTACCGTGACCTCGCTGGGTAGGACTTCCCCGTAATATTACAGGTTCGCGCGCTAGGTCAAGTCTACTCGTTAAGTATTGTTTCTCGTATAGCGTTTACAGGTGGTACAAACACCAAGTAGAGGAAAGTAAGGTAAGTTCACTCTGCAAATAAGATTAAAAAATCTCACGACGCTTCGGGGCTTCTTCTGAGTTGAAGGCGTCGCGTCGTAAGGATAGATAACCCAGTGTCGTCATTTCCCATTGTAGCAAGCCACATCCTTTATTCTGATACATGTCGTACATGAGTTTTCACCTATAACAATATGTTTAATTTGTTGTTCCTTATATGCACAATCACTTGGAAAAACTTTCGATGGAAAAGGTAACTTGAATTAATTAATGTTTTAAAAATATTATTAGCCATTGATTTATCTGCAGAGAGAGATTAGCAGTTGCGAATCCATGTACATCCACTGGAAAGGCTAGGAGAAAAGAACTTAATGTATTTGCTCTTTGACAATAACTATTAACTTATGTAAAAGAATGAGAATTCCGATTTTCTTAAACGAACTGCTAATTCACTACCATCGACTGTTTTATGGTGGTTTAGTATGTTTTATATAGCGATGTATTTATGGCTTTAAGTTCGGTGGGTATGTTTAGCTCAACCAATAATTTCACATAGCATTGATTTAGTAAGCAGATATTAAAATAATGTCAGAGCTAAAATTTTAAAGAAATAAATGTGACATATTTTTAAAGTATTAGTTTTTCATGTTATTTTGAGTAGCAGTATTTAAACGTTTGGAAGCCTCTAGTAAATATCCTAAGATGTGTCTGAAATGATTGAAAATGAAATTATAAAATCTGATTTAATTAAATCCTATTATTAACAATTACATGTGTACTAAAATCAGAAAGACAATAATTTTAACCCACAGATAAAATTAGTTTTTTTCTATAAGACATAAAAGCGGAGATAATGTTTATGTGGAGAAGTAAAAACTGGGATAAGCTTCATTAACTTATTTGTATTTTTACGCGTTTTCCGTTGCGTAGGGGTTATAAAATTTATTGAAGCCAGTTACAAACAATTAACATAAAATCCTAATTGCTTCCCTCAGCTAAAAATCCCCAAATTCAATGAACACATAAAAAGGGTTAAAACCGTAAAAGCTTTCTCTTTCGGCAAATTCCTTTACTGCACTTTAACCCTTTAGTGTTTATTCACCCCAGTGAATTTTATTTTATTTTAAAATATCATTGGCCACCCCAGGAGGGTGCGTCTTGAAACGCCGCTTTTTTAAAGCTCGGCCTGCTAGATCTGTACTGTGTTTGCATATTCGCGCCCTCTTACATGTCTCGAATCGAAGCTGCGTTCGCCGGATGCTTTAACTTTGATAATTAAACGCCGTTATTTGCTTATTTTTTACACCACTTTTATGCGCGAGGTACACACGGACGCCTGGTTTATTGCTGGAGTCATTTCATATAAGCAGATTTAATTTGAACCTTAATTAAAATGGAGAGGTTAGCTGAGCAGCAGCTGTGTGGTCGAAAGACAAGCCAACCTAATACATTTTTCTGTCATAAACAACCATACGTTTCTTTTAAATAGATTAGTCAGTCAATATAGTGGATCTGTGGAAAATTACCATTATCTAATCTTAACGCGATATAAGAACCATCAAGTTTAATGTGATATAAAAATAGTTTTTTATACTAGAAGGTTTGTGCATTTTTCTAAATTTATATACCAATACCACGACTTAGGAGTGTTCATAGAGACACTTTCAAATAATTCTTTATTCAACTAAGATGTGGTAGAGGCTTTGAGGTTGACCGATTTAATTTGTGATTAAGCGCTTACTTACTTTTAACCTGGTATAGAAGCGTGTGGCGTATCAACAATAGGGAGTTTTTGCAATTGCGTTTCGCTAAAATAGAGGCCCGCTAAAGCTTATATTACCTAGCAACTACAACGATACAGCCAATCAAAATCAAATTTTTCGATTTTAGCCTAACGCTATCGTAATGCTAATTTAACGCGAGGGTGTGCAAAAACCCAAGGTTTAAGCTAATTCCGGTAAACTGGAGCTTAATATTTATATAGCACATCTTAAGACATATGCGGTCTTCGTAATCTGTTGAACGACGCTTTCAAGGCGGCATGACCGTTATCATATTATGTTATATACACGATTGTGGCATATGTGTGACGACTTGGGCTAAAGGAAATTCGTAAAGAATACGGGAACTAATAATTGCAAAGACTAGATGGTAGAAATAGGTTTAAAATCGAGTCAGAGATTTATCAATACCGGCGTTAGGTAAGAGTAATAATGGGACAGACAGTATCGATAATGTGGTTTCAAAGTTAAAGGAAAGAAGACATAACTTTGTATGTGCATTTTTTCATATATAAAAAATCTTGCCGCAACCGAGATTCGAACTCGCGACCTCTTGTTTGACAGCCTACAAGTGTTGTCACTAGACCAGTGTAGTTAAATAGACGTTTATTGTTTATTAATGTTAACGCTAATACAAATCGACATATTTCGTATTTATTAGTTCTCCCGGCTTTACTTCAACGCCAAAGCGGTTACTGCGTTTACCAAAAAATTATGCAGTTTTATGAACCTTTCATATACGAGTAATTTATATTAATTGCGAATGATTTAGCGGTTGCGGCTAAAATTGTAAACCTGTGAAAATGGTCAGGATCGAAAGTAATATTTCGGTGAGTTGCAATAGTTTTTGGTAAAAATTACAATAAATTAAAGTGCTGAATATTAACGCCCTTACTTGATAATATCCGAATAAACTATCTTACAACTAAGTGTCCGAGAGGTGTCAAAGGTATAAGGAATGCGTACTAATAAATTACTTAATTGTCATAAAAGGTAGCAGACCAATAGCCAAGGGCGCCAGGTTCAACAACTTACCATGACGCTTCGCTAAAACATACGCAGTAATCGAGACGCGACCTAAGGCTGCAAAGTGATGATAAATACTCAAGAAAAAGAATAACGGCTAGTGTCAAACACGAACAATACATTTATTCACAATAACGACCTTAATACACCAAAAGATATATTTTTACGTAATAATTTGGACAAGAACGATCGCATAAGCAGTACTCGAAGAGATATACTATAAGGAAAAATGCAAGTAAAAGAGTTTGATGTAATAAAAGCGCATGGAATCGATTGAGCGAAGTTGTAAAGCTGAACTTTATCAAGCGCTCCAAAAAGCTATTTGATAACACAATCTGAATGTCGCATCGCGTTTTAAAAGCTATTTTACTTGTAAGAGGGTGCTGATATTGTTGTAAACAGTAAAATATGTATGTATGTTTACTTAAAAATGAAGATGTAATGGTGGAGTTTAATGTCAAATTAATTAATTGAACCAGTATTCGGTTTTACCTATGTTACATAAACATACAAATTGAAGCGTTTTTCTAAGAAGAATTATTTCTTATACAGTGTGTTTCACTTTACATGGAAGCACCCCTGTATTTTCTTTGTTTTTGTATGGATCGATTTGAATTTTTTATCAGTTGTGCAATTCACCAAGAGACATCGATTGATGTCCTTGAGCACAAAAGACGTTGTTAGCCTTGCCTACTACGATCAAGAACATGGGTCGCATTGTCAATATTTTGCATCGCGTTAGGGTTACAGCAAAAAGTTATTAAGAAAAGTTGTTTAGAATCAAAAGAATACCCCAGATACCGATTTTCGTGTAATAATTCGAATTTTTAATTTTTATCTATAAATTTGTCCAAGTCCCAAATTTCAACCTTTAATTTGGTATCAAATGGTGTCATGGATAAACAACATTTTTATTTTTATTGCAAACGTCATTAGCTTTTAATAACGGCTGAATTACTTTTAACTGTTGCTGAGAAAGTAGAAATAATTAGAATTACTGGTGAAAATGCAAGATCCAATAGAGAAGTAGCTAGAATAATATTGGATCTTGCATTTTCACCAGTAATTCTAATTTATTTCTACTTTCTCAGCAGCAGTTAAACGTAATTCAGCCGTTATTAAAAGCTAATGACGTTTGCAACAATAATAAAAATGTTGTTTCTCCATGACACCATTTAATACCAAATTAAAAGTTGAAATTTGGGACTGACAAATTTTTAGATAAAAATTAAAAATTCGAATTATTAAACGAAAATCAGTATCTGGGATATTCTTTTGATTCTAAACAACTTTTCTTAATAACTTTTTGCTGTAACTCTAACGCGATGCAAAATATTGACAATGTGACCCATGTTCTTGATCTTAGTGGGCCAGGCTAATAACGTCTTTTGCGCCCAAGAACATGAATAGATGCCTCTTGGTGAGTTGTACAACTGATAAAAAATTCAAATCGATCCATACAAAAACAAAGAAAATACAGGGGTGCTTCCATGTAAAGTGAAACACACTGTATTTTTAGGTTAACAGAGTGGTATCTTGGATCTTTCTTGCAATTTGTTTTGGTAATAAATGTCGTCCCAATCAAAATATTTTACATTAAATCTCAATTTTGTTTTGATAAAGAAGTTTTCCTTTAAATTGTTGTAACTTGCAGTGGAAAAATAAATGTGACTTTCTTTGATGAATAAAACATTTACTGTAATTTTTGAAAGTTAACTTCTTATTCTGGTAATTGAAACAAGAAAGGGGGTCCACTGATCAGAAGGAGGAGAGTGGCCTGTAGTCTTACAGATCACAAGGGCTCGCTCGCTTGCGGTAGTAAAAATAATTGTATCTGAAAAAGTCTGGGAATGAGGTCTTGTTGTAACGGGTGGGCCAACTAAAAGTTTCTTATTAAAAAATGCAATAAAATGAACAAAAATAATTTTTCCCATATATTATGGCTTTATTGGAAAGAGCAAACATTCCCATTATTTATGGAATACGATTTCATTCATGTGGCTGGTTCGACTAGCTGTGCAGTAGCTCATCCTGTCAGTATAATTTTTCAAGACGTTGTTGGTGATTTCAGGCTCTATCTGACGAATGGCTCCGCCAATATTTAACTTCAGGGCCTGGATCGTTTGTGGATTGTCTGCATAACATCGATCTTTTACGAAACCCCACAAAAATATGTCCAACGGCGTCACATCGCAGCTCCGAGGCGGCCAATTGACATTGCCAAAACGGCTCATTACACGATTGCCAAACTTGGTGCGCAAAAGATCGATGTTTGATGGTCGGTATGGCATGTTGCGCCATCCTGTTGAAACCAAAGGTCGTCCAAGTCCGTGTCGTCAATTTCTGGCCACAAAGAGTCGGTTATTGTGCCTCTGTAGCGCTCACCATTGACCGAAACGGCGTTTCCAGCAGCATTTAAAAAAATGGGCAAATGATGCCACCTCACAATCTGCATCAAACTGTCACTCTCGTAGGATGCATTGGCTTCTCGACTATCACACGTGGGTTTTCAGAGCCCCAGATGCGGCAGTTTTGTTTGTTAACATAGAGAATGGTCGTCCATTTCGAGCTGCTTTAGGCCCAAGGCGATAACGAGGCAGCCACATGAATTAAATCGTATTGCATAAATAATGGGAACGTTTGCTCTTTCCAATAAAGCCGTAATATATGGAAAAAATATTTTTGTTCATTTTATTGCATTTTTAAAAAGAAACTTTCACTTGGCCCACCCGTTATTATGGGCGTAACCTAGTGTATATGCCGATGATGTACTGATATTCTTCGGCAATGTAAAATATGTACGTACTCAACTCCAGGATTTTGACCTACTTTGTTTAATAATCTCTGAAATGTACTTATCTGACTTCAAAATACCCGGAGCTGCACTGCGTTTTGTAAATGAAAATTATATAGTAAATTTAGAACTCTATTCAAATTCATAAAAATACATTTAAGCGGACCAGCTGTGAAGCTGCGACTGCAACGGGGAAAGGTAACAAGACAATTTCTATAAATTTTGCCTGATTGTAACGTCATCTCGCACGATAAACAAAATACCTAGCCGAAATGTTCCTATGAACACATTTCACAGAAGGAAAAATACTGATACATGCCTAAGGCGTTACTGCACTTCAAACGGGGTACACTCCAAAATATATTTTACAACTGCTTTACTTATTAAATGCACAGTTGGGAGTATGGAATTATTTACAGCTATAATTCCATTAAGGCGTGTCAGTATTTTTATAAGTTTCCAGAACTGGAAAGCAATGGTTATACGGAGCTAAAGAGAAAGGTAGCGAGGCTCAGTCGCTTAGCTCGCTGGGATACTGATCCACGTTCCTCTAGGTGGCCAGGTTCGAATCTCGCTAGAGCCTTGCATTTTAGCGATTTTCGAGCGTGGAAACAATCGTGGAAGGCAACGAGATACCATCACGATGTTGCCCAGTCCATCTCAAGGATGTTTCCTCCCCATCCAAGGGTGGAAATCATCAACGTGCTGTATTTACATTTCCCACTAGCGCCACCTTCCATAGAGTAGCAGCAGGAAGACAAACCAATGTAGTTTTAGGGCTCTACTGGCGCTATATACTATAAGAATATAATAACTTAGTATGTAAAACAATGTCAATAAAAAGGCATAAGACACTTTAAGAAGAAAAGAAAGAGAAAGGCTTAAGGCAAGAAAGTGGAAAGGTATTTTCAACCAGTCGGACGACTGAAAATCTAAGACTGGGAGAATACAAATATGATATATTCAAAAACTGCAGTAATTCGCACATGCGATAAAGATAAGTTTAGCTTAGCTGGGTATATATATTGCGATGAACTCAATTTAAGCCAATACAATTATTATAGGAATTAAAAATAATTTAAGCATTTGAAATATTATTTTAAGAATATTTCATAAATTTGGATTTCTGATTGTAAAAAATAGCATTGCAATAATTTTAATTTAAAACTGTATTGAAAATAAAGTTAGCTTTAACTTGAATATGAAAATGTAATCATTGCATGATTTGACTTTATAATAACGAAGTAACAATGTAAACAAAAACAATTGGGGGAACCAGAAGCAAATATTGTGGTTTTGGGCCTCCCACGAAAAGCCCAATTAAAAGGTAATAAGTACCACTTTATCAAATTATAAAAAGTGTTTACACATTAATAGAGTGTTGTGGTTAGGTTTCAGAAGTTTTTGCTTTAATTCTTTGCTCTTCTATAAATGGTAAAAGTGTTGATGAGTGCATCGAGTTAAGCTGGTGTTTTGGGTACCTAGTCATTCGAAGTCCAGGGCCTGTAATCCTGGGGTAGGAGCATTCATCGTGCATTGCAGTAGAGTCCTAGCTGTGGCTAACCGACCTGGTTTTGGAGCTGAGTGCAGGCTCGAGCTACAGGCATCGCTTTGGCGAGTTACAGGCAGCTTGCACGGCAGGCCAACTGAGAATAAAGTGGATCATTCATTGTGAGACTTACTAAAGTACTGGTATAGGGCTAATAGCTATCTCATAGCAGAATATTAAGGTCACAAGCCGTTTACCATAAAATTTAAAACAGTGAATTTTCGGTGGCGTGTTTCGGCGGCTTTTATTTGCGGTAACGTCCCTTCAGCGTTTTGTTTTAAAGTGGCGTTTATTTACTTACGAATTATCACCTAGGCAACGCATCGTTACGTAATAGCAAACGTAATTGTTTTAAAATTAAGTCAACTGTGATTTGTTTTCTGCGTAAAATGTGCGGTTAGGTCGCTATAATTTGTAATTTGATATTTGAGTTTTCCCCATCAGTTCAAAAATACAAAGTGATCCCATTAGTTAAATAAGCAGTGTAGGAGCGATTGCATTTAATAAAAATCTGAACAGTTTATAAAAGAGCCAGTATATTGTAAAGAATCATACAAAAATAATAAATTCGCCGGATGTAACAACCCAACCCTCTGACATTAGTCATTTAATTAGCACAAAAGTAAAATAATAATACTACATTAGCCGATAGAGCATATCACAATAATACATGTATATTGCGGGTTTTCTTTATAGCTGACGCCGTTTTCCGTTTCCTATTTTCCCTCTCTTTCTATAACTCCAATCTTCCTCCTCTCCTTAGTTGCATTCCGTCCCATATTCTTTGGGGCCATCTTGTTACTGGCATTCGTTGTAGGTGGCCGTACTATGGTAATCTCTTCATTTCAATCGTGTCAATTATATTTTCTTCTATTTTTATAATGTTCTGCATATCAGTATTTCCAATATGTTCTAGTCTAGAAATTCCAGTATTACGACGCCAGAAATCCATTTCCAGAGCTTGTAATCTGTTTTCTTCTATTTTCGTTAAATATCTAAGATCTCTCATCTGTAGGTTGATATATTTTCAATAAATTATTGTCTTAGAAATGGTTCTTTTTGTTTTTGTTTTCGTTATCTCGTCACACCATAGTAGCGAGTTATATTACTTATTACCTAGGCCTATCTTTGATCTTACGTCGACCTGGTTCCTTCCATCGTTTGTAATGGTGACCCCGAGACTCTTGCATTTCATATAGCTGCTTATATTGATATATACCGGGTGCTGACTTGAGCGACGCACAATAGGAATTTGCATAGTAAATTCTTTATGTCCAATTATTTGCTCCCTTAATTATTTTAGAGCGAAAGTGTAAATAAATTTTTTGTAGAGAAAAAGATGATGCATCTATTCATACTTTTGCTAACAATTTGCCATTTTTCCGGAACAGAAAGAATGCAAAAAATTAAAATTAAACTAGCACTTTTACAAAAAACAGTGATGCCATGGAATTATCTAAACAAGCAATGCACTTACATTTGTCTATCATTGCAGTTGACTTTTTCATTTTCAGGTTATTATAAAACCATAAAACGCATAATAGGAAACCATTTTATTTATTTTCACACTAAATGTTCAAATAACCCACCATTTGCTGTAAAATAGCCTAACCTGTCGTAAAATCCTCGCCTCATATTCGGTAATAAATACTGAGTTATTTGACCACTCTTCGCTCGAATACAATTTTTCAGCTCTTCTGGATTTTGAAATACTCATCTAGACTAAAACAACATTAATGGTAAATTATTATAAACGTCAAACAGCAATAACAAACGAACAAACAACACATATTGTTTGTTTAGGTATTTCCAAGGCACCACGGATTTTTTGAAAATTGAATTTCTGTTTTCATTGATTTATGCTATTCCGGAAAATGTAAATTTGTTAACATTAATATGAATGGATGCAGTATTTTTTTTTCTCTACAAAAAATGTCTTTACATTTCAGCTTTAAAATAATTAGGGGAGCAAATAATTGAATCCAAAGAATTTACTATGCAAATCCCTATGGTGCGTTGGGCAAGTCAGCACCCGGTATATAGCTTAGCTGTGTGCAGTTAATTAAATGACGGGCGACTGGGACGAAATAAAAATAGGTAGCTCAAAGGTTAGCTACGGGCGGTCGGCGTCAGTCTACACGCGATGTAAGGAATGCTTTTCTCAGGTATTTCTTGGGAATAATGGATAGCGCCAGTTCGAAGATTAGCTACGAGCGTGACGTCGATCTATACGTTGGTAAGGAGATGTTAATCCAGAAATACATTGGAATAATAATATTTCTTTAAATACAGTACGTTATTTTATTTTGTCCCTCGTTGTAGCAACTTTAGTATGTATTAAAACCTAACGAGGTATATATTTTTGAAATCAGAATTAAAAGCTCTATTTGCTGGTTAATTTTGATTTTATTACTTTTTTATTAAAAGTGGGAAACTAAACTAATAGGTAATATAATTTGGATATTTTTGATAAATTATTACTGAAGTTCTTCAAAGGATTTTGTGATTAGAAACAGTAGTTATTGCAGCTATGAATATATTTTCCTACAATTTAGCATCAACAAAAAATATTTGTTGATTTAAGGGATCACCTTTTGATCAGCTCCAACGTAATACCTCATTTGCTGCTTCCTCAGGAGTAATATTATGAAAACGTATTTTTATCTATAGACATTTTTCATGATGTGAGTTATCTAGGGATCTCTATAAGCACTACATATATTTCGCGTGAAATTTGCTTTATGCAATATAAACACTTTGCTTTTTCACATCCAATTGCTAAATGAGATGCTTTCTTAACGTTTCATTTTCTTAACACCGATTTTTACCATTCCCAATAGCCCTCTTATATATAAATTGAAGCTATAGAAAGGTTACATGTTAAGTACATCGCAATGGAATTAATTACATATTAAAATATTTATGAAATATGGACAAGTTTTAAGAATTATTTTAATCCACGTTAATGTACTAAAACAGAAATTATTCATACATTATGATTTTTTATATTAGTTATGTGTATTGTGTATCTTAAATCGTCTACGTAAGATTCCTCCAAAATTAAAAATTATGAATCGGCAATTTAATCATAAATCACTAATCGTCGCAAACATCTCCATCAATCAATGACACATAAGAATACCCGGTCTTTTCACATCTTCATATCATTAAGATTTTAAAAGCGTATCAGGTATACATACTTGAAAACTTCTTTATAAAACCCTACAACTTACAACTTTTAAAACTCATATAATGCACTACAAAATTTGAGCTTAGTAGAGGAAAACTTTTCCTGTACGTAAAGCGAGTCTGCATACTGGTCACGCGCGCTCTTAGCACTTGCCAAAGAAATTTAATAAATAATGGAGGTACACGTATCTAAATAATATATTTCGGTATTTCCAGGCGGACTGTAATATTTCAGTCCAATTTTCATAGTTGGAGTGAGAGATATTATTATAAGTGGTAGCATGAATTATATCAATAATATTTCAAGTTTATATTGTACGGAAAATGGTGCTAAATTAATTATAAATAGAAGAGAATAAAATGCAGATATTTATTTGCATTTTTATCTTATGTTGTCATTGTAAAAATTGTGAATAAATATTCCTATAAAATTAAATTACTAACAGAATAACTGTACAGCTCTTTAAGCGAGAACTTTGATTTACTGGTGCTCTAAGCTCATGTCGCTCATGTTTTTGCAAATTTTAAAGCCGTGAACTGGACAGATAAGTGGGAAAAACATTTAGAAAATATCTATCATTGAAATTAAGTCCAATTATATAGTGGCCATATCTCGCAACAAAGTTTTGACTTGACAAGTAGGATGCTGTGCACTGTCTTTGCTTATTGTTAGTTATTAAACTATGTTTCATCATACTTCATTTATAGAAAAATAGTAATCAGTAAAACATCGAGGGGCATTGCTATGTGGCAGATGGTAATTTCTTTCCTCACTCCTGCAAGGCTCTGTCTATGTATATACTGAGATGGTATGAGGCCCACGACTTGGCTCTGTTTGCAGTGCAAGACAATTGACCGATTCAATAAGCACAGAGTTGGGATGTTTTATCTAATTGCAAAATTTTAAAGCTAAAGTAAAACAGTAAATGTATTAATGAGATGCGAGAAAGATTAAATTAGTTGTAGAAAAGTACGCAAAGGCAAAGCAAATTTCAAAGGGTTTAGATTGGATTGTGACTAAATTAATATAATTCGAATAAGGTTTGTGCACATGTAAAGCCAGACCAATTTAAAAAATGTATTTGACACAAAAGGTTGTTGGCTGCATTATAAAAGTAGCTTAGTTTGTTAAGTCAAAAGCAAAAGATAGTGAAATTAGTAAGGAAAGCAGAAAGGTAAATTAAGCAGGATAATATAATATAAAGATTGGAAAAGATAAATTCTAGAAGGCAACAGAAGAGAAAAGATAATGACGCGAACATGGTCAACTCAAAAATCAGTGCATTTAAAGATAAAGTGTAATAGTGCAAAGCAAAGCAATGACATAATAAAAATAAAAACCTTTGTGTGCGCCGCGCTACCGAACGATTTAGTTATAAGATTAAAGACAATAATTTAGTTTTAAGAAAATTGTAAATATAATTTAAGTACTAAAATTTACTTCCATTTGTAACCTCTCTTTATACCAAAATTAATTTCTTTTAACATAAGAGAATCATAGTAACCTAGCAACCTGATGCTGTTTTGTTCAAAAAACAAGAAGAACAATTGAATTAATTTTTAAGTGAAGTTTGTTGGATTTGTGCTCCTCCTTTAAACACATTTTTATACCATTAAACGAGCATATTATGAGTAAAAAATAATTTCCTTTTATTGTGCCTATCTTAGAGTACATGTGACAGTGTTTGTGAAGATTTCCGCAGCACTAAAGTATAAAATTCGCTTCTTCGAGGACATCGGCTACCGTTCAGCTGGCGTTTCCGATAATCGTTCCCGGCAAAGGTAAGAATCCAGAGCTAGAGGCCTGCACCGCATTACGTCAGGGAGGACTGCAAGAACGTCACGAACAGCATCTGCAGCGAGGGACCGTCTCCAGCAGAATATCGGAGCATTATTCACAACGGGCAGCTTAGAAGTCTGCAAACGAGGTGCGATCAAACCTGCAAATTTAAGTGTGGAGTGTCGGAAACGCATTAAAATCCGAGGTTAAACCTTTCCAAAGTGGATTAGCATTTTCCCGAGGCTCCAGTTGCTTCGGTTTTTCCAAAAATCGCGTAGCATCGGTGGATTGTGCCTGAGAACTCAAGCGAACAAAAACAAATGCACGTTTTGCGTCCCTTGTACGTTACGAAACAAGCAAGGCGAGGTGTTCCTACGTCATCACTGAAACAAAACAGAGCTAATTGTTGCACGAGCGAAAATTTGAATAATTACCTGACGCGTTTCTTACAGTAATTTCACTTTTAGAACATCCAAATACGCTGTCACTACTAGCGACATTTTGTGTCATTTGTCAAATCAAGGGCATTCGAACTACTGAGTTCGCGAATAAAATAAAGTCCGTTTATGATCCCAACCCAATGAGATTTGCTTGCCTTTTAGTTAGTCAAATCAGTTTTGCAGATTGAATAAAATATAAAAGGGGCATACAACCATTTATTTGTGTAATTATTTATTACATTTCGCTTTTCACCAGCCACAATTTAACCTATTGAATTTTATTTAAAATTCACAAACAGGTAATCATTATATTTAATTGCAATTGGCAATTAATAGAAGGAGCCGTACAATCATAACATTTATTGGGCCGCAACGTGGAACTTATAAACCCATTTTATCACAATACTTACAACTAACCATTCAGAAGTATTCACAAATATAAGACGTTTTTTAAAACTTATGTATTGATGTAGAAATAATCTTATAAGCGTTTGAATCGCGACAACATGCAAATTAAATGCTAGCAAGGACCAATACACAGACAATTAATTATTATATGCTTGAAAGTCACCGTTATAAATCTAATCGGGTAATTACTCGTAATAAAGCGAAAGAGGAAGACTTTTAAATTGATGCTCCAAAACATGCAGATGGAAACCAATTACACAATTAAGAGAAAAAAGTGGTATTGTTACGATCCGAAAAGTGTTTCGTGAATTTTTCTGCCGGCTTCGCAGCAGATTCAAGAATTTCCAACGCCAGCGTGTGTTTTGAGTCACCTAATTAGTCTAGCAATCTTTGAATTTAAGAACGATCTGCTCTTGCTTTAAACATTTTCGAGTGCGCAATTCAGAGGTGGGAGATATCTTTTAGTCCGCCGTGTTTCCTTTTCAGAAATTCATATTCTTTTGATGACGTTTACTTCTAAATGATTTTTTTCATAAAATAATTTTAAATAGTTTTGATTTACGTGTAGCCTGCTACGGTATTAAACTGACTTTACGACACCGCACCGGCTCATACAATAACGAAACGGCCGGCGCGGGCCGTAACTGACGAAATCGGGACGAAATATCTCCTAGGCCGCCACCCACGCCGCAACAAGTTAGGTCGAGCTAGACTTTCAGTGGAGATGGGCGGGTCCTTTAACGAGATTATCTGAGGGTAACGGCCAGAAGGTCGGTAACTAACGGTAAAATAAAGAGGGCGCCACCAAGCCTGTCTTATCCCGAATAACCGGGCCTGGGCGGTTAAACGGGAGCGAAGTATTCAAGATACTCCGTCGATAAGAATTCTCATGAGCTGCAAGCTCAAATAACAATTTCGTGATCGCAAATACTGGAATGGTAATATTGGGACTTTTTGGGCCGAGACTGCGCAACCACTGGACCTACCTGCACGCTCTGATCTCTCACGTCTCGCCGTACACCAATCTTTACACTGTAAAAGGCGCTATCTGAAACAAAGCATGCACAGGTCGAATAGGAATAATACGTCCCTTAATTAAATATGCGTCTATTGGTCGATAACTACATCTGGGCAGCAAATCGTGCCGCCAAGCTTATGTTACGTCTTACGTTAAGCACCAGCTGATGGACGCGCTATGCTAGTAAACAACACACTATGGGTGGCCGCCCGCAGTGGGCTCGACACTTTACATATTAGAGTACAGTTTAGAAATACGCCCTCCGGAAAAGGGAGCGTTAGTTCGCGATAACAGACGCCGACCTGCAAAGGCAACGGGAGCAGTGTAGCTAGCAGCAAAACACGACGCCGCACAAATGCGCGACGATTTAATTGAAGGCCTAACTCGTTAGGCAGCGGGGCAGCGTGACTGCAATATTTGACCAGGAAGAGGGGCTAACATAGCCTCACTAAAGCATGCGAATTTGGAATAGTTGCCAGCCCACGCAGTCGTTGGCTGCGGTTAACACCTGATAAGCAAAGCACAAAGCCCTCGCAAACATAAACAAAGAGCTCGAGCAGATTAGGGAGCGCCAAGCTCAGCACGGCGAGGCGTTGATTCCATTTATGTATTAATCGGTACAATATAGCGAAGCTCGCGCACCTAACGTTACTGAATTAAAAGTTAGCACAAACGTAACACCAAAACATAGGCGCAGAGTTCTTTAGCTATTTAGGCGATGAGACGCGAAACTCGCGCACATGAACTTACTAGTACGCTACCAAAGTAGCGTCTTGAAGCATGGTGGCCTCAAACCGGCATTAAAAACCGCGACAAGTAAGCAAGGGGGCATGCATCCGCACACACAAAGTTGAACACAAAAGCACCACCGCTCGCACAAGCGACAGTTAATATGTTTAAATGGTTGTAATTACAAATACCTTAGTCCGTAGACGGTCTATCAGAGTTGCGTGCAGTCAGTTGGTAGAAGACGGCAGTCTGTGACAGCTAAATCGCCGAAACACGGCATCTGGGGTAAACGGGCTAGAATCCGCCAAGATGGCGGCGTTAGGACGCTCTCTTGAGAGCACACTTACGGCGGCAAAGAGGCCTTCTTCGTCCTGCCTAGAAAGATCCTCGAAAACAGCGAGTTGAAAAGGGATAACCCCCTTTCTCACAAACGCAGAACTGGCCCCGTGAAGCCCTTCACACACCTACGCTTTGGCGTAAAGACTTGCCACTCGCACAATCACACGCGACCTCTTAAGGCGAAACAGTTTATGGCATATTCGCTGAAACAATCGGGAAATAGGAAGGCTTTCACAGCAACGGTACTAACAAACAACGGCAATTTACACAACATTCGCTGAAACAGCACGAGACGGGAAAAACAGGCTGGCGTCCCCGCCATTGGCGGGAACGCCGCGAAACGGCACACTCTGCGACTTCCTTGACCAACGGCGTGAGATTAACTCCCCAAGCAAGCAGTGTTACGACCCCTGCAGTGGCGTGAGCCAAAACGGCGTTACCATGTGACTCTCGACAGCCAATGACGATGCGCTCCATAAAACAAATAAATTCCGGTAACAAAGACAGCCAATGGCGAGGCGCCTCAACGGCGTGATTTCTAGAAGGTTCGGAATTCTTGCGAGCGATAACACCCGGCTGCCAAAGTACCAGCAAAGGGGTGCTCCAACTGACGAGAAATACTGCGTTTGGGGCCAAATATGTGCAAAATCATTATTATGGGATTAGGCGATGGAGCCAAATAAGTAACTAAAAGGGTTTAGCATACGGGCACGCTGCCCTAAAGCCGATGTGGCTAATTAAAATACCAAAATGACCTGACAAGCCTTTTTGTCACATTTAATTCAGGCATCGGCCCTTTGTGATTCTGGTGGGGATCAAGCTATGCGCGACTTCATGCACGTCTTCTTGACGACGCGTTTCTACTTTCTCCTACTTTGCTTCACCCAGCAAGTTTCGTTGGTAGGGGGAGACCAGAATCCGAATAAAAAAGCAAAAATACGTAGAAGAATGAGTTTTAACTTCAACTTTTTGCAGTCGCAGAGTTGAAGTTGCTCTCGGTCCGCGTAAAAGAAGCAACTCCACCTTAGCAACTTGTGCGTCCTGTCTCCACTACCCGAAAAACTTCTAGTTCCGAATAATCTAGCACGACGACGAACCCGTTTCGATAACGCATCAGTGCTGGCTTAGCGCAGTGCATAATTACCGCTTCTAAAACTCTTCAACAGCCCTTGATACCGACCGTAGCGCGGATTCGATGCAGGACTTAAATTTGTCCCAGAAGCCCCCGTACATAAGCATTGCTCATAAAATCCTCAAATAGCCCTTAATATAACCGTTGTGTTGATTTAGTGTAAGCTTTTTCGAAAATCCCTTCATATACGTAATCCATTTGGAAGGTGCCACGGCTGCTTGTAGCAAATCTAAACTCCGAAAAACTAGCCCTTTAAATCGCCGCATCCACTTTCAAAAACTCAAAAAAAAGTATGACATTAGTATCTCTTATTTGACTTATCCAAACAATAACACACACTTGATTCCATAGTAACGAAGGCATCAGGAACCGGCAAAAGCCTTTACCGATCCCTGATGCCCGTTTTCCGATCTTGACCGGCAAAACGTTACTTTCTGGAGAAAAAATTCTCCAGAAACCGCATATTATCCGGTCGGTCGTAACAAAAGCATTTAAACGTACGTAAGCCAGTTATTCTGGGAAACTAAGCAACATAACAACAGTATGCAGTACTAATGCTGCAAATCCTCCTACACACCGATAATTTCGTATGCACAGTAACTCTTGCCTCGGTGCCCTTATAGTCGGATGGGTTGCAGAGGTGACAGGCGCAGGGCGAGCCGAGAAATAACCGACATAGTTTATTATTATAGACTAGCAACCAGTGAGACAAATGTCTCATTTAATAAAACAAAAAAGACCGTTTTTCAAATAGAACGCGTATTAAATAAAAACAATAATATTTTTTAAAATATTTTATTTTCTCGAAAACCGGAAGTGTCACGTGACTGAAATTCGGTTCCGGACCTGACATGACCATTCAAAACATATAACTTTCATAACTTTTTTCTCTATCTCTTACGGTTTGGCTGCTGAAACAGCGTCCCGGACAAGTCTATTATATACAGTGTGTCCAAGATAAGGAGGGCCAGTATGGGGATCTCGGTAATGGTAAGAGATACAAATTTGGTTAAATGGAAAGAAAGTTGCGCAATTAAAGGACTAAAAAAATGACGTCTAGAAATCCTTGATATGATTTTTCATTTTTGAATTATCTCAAAAAAACCGAATTTTTGGATTTTCTTTTTTATTTTTTTCTGGCGTTCATATTAAAGTTAGAGCCAAACTGATTAAACTTCTTTATAGCAACTTTTAGTGCACTTAATGATTACGTTATAAATTTTTTTATCCGACGTTTCGTCTTCGAGAAACCATCATCAACTTCATTTTTTTAAATACGGTCCTGGTTTTTTGATGCCAAATTTGCAAAGCCCTTGTTACTCTGAATGCAACAATGTACCACATATTATGATTTAATTACGTTTCGAGCTTTTTTCTGATCATCATCAGAAAATTTTTTAGATACGGACCTGCATTTCTCATAATTTTGTAAAAATAAGTTCATAAGTAAGATAGGCGTTTTTAGATGCCGTTAAAATATTAAAATGCACATCATAATGTCATAATTCTGATACATTAATTTAATAAGCAACCAATTACTATTAACAATAAACAAAAAAGAAATGGACAACAGATAGACAGAAAGAATAACAAAACGAACATCGAAACCATTTAATAGGTATTAAATTTACAGAAGGTATTCAAAAAGGTTGCCATCATTCTCCATGCATAAATAACATCTAACTGTAGAATCTAAAACATTATTTAGCAATACTGGCGTTATACTTTGAAAGGCTTCAAGAACCAATCTTCTAAGTTCTTCTTCTATTTCAAAACGTTAAATACCTATTACATTGTTTCAAGGCTCGTTTTCTCATTGTTTCTGCCTATCTTTTGTTCATTTATTTGTTGTTTATTGTTAATAGTTATTGGTTGCTTATTAAATTAATGTATCAGAATTATGACATTATGATGTGCATTTTAATATTTTAACGGCATCTAAAACACCTATCTTACTGTATGAACTTATTTTTACAAAATTATGAGAAATGCAGGTCCGTATCTAAAAAATTTTCTGATGATGATCAGAAAAAAGCTCGAAACGTAATTAAATCATAATATGTTGTACATTGTTGCATTCAGAGTAACAAGGGCTTTGCAAATTTGGCATCAAAAAATCAGGACCGTATTTAAAAAAATGAAGTTGATGATGGTTTCTCGAAGACGAAACGTCGGATAAAAAAATTGATAACGTAATCATTAAGTGCACTAAAAGTTGCTATAAAGAAGTTTAATCAGTTTGGCTCTAACTTTAATATGAACGCCAGAAAAAAATAAAAAAGAAAATCCAAAAATTCGGTTTTTTTGAGATAATTCAAAAACGAAAAATCATATCAAGGATTTCTAGACGTCATTTTTTTAGTCCTTTAATTGCGCAACTTTCTTCCCATTTAACCAAATTTGTATCTCTTACAATTACCGAGATCCCCATACTGGCCCTCCTTATCTTGGACACACTGTATATGGATTCTATGGGGCCTGGACACAACGCCTACTGGTCACAAACTCCAACTCAGAATTTGGCCATAACGCCTAACTTCGATTTTGGTCACAACGCCCAATTTCAATTTTGGTCATATCGCCCAACTTGGTAACAATGCCCAATTTCGATTTTGGTCACAACGCCCAACTTTGATTCTGATCACAACGCCCAACTTTGATTTTGGTTATATCGCCCAGGCGGCACAGAAAGTAAGAAAAATGTGTATCTAAAATGAATAGTAATAAATTAAACGTTTAAGGTGAAGTAATAGGTAGGAAAATTTTCAAGTTCCCGTAAGTAGTATTAATATTTATTTTTAATAATAATTCAGTGGCGTAGTGCATTATCCAAAAAAGTTTCTAAATTCGGATTATAACATAAAGTTGCATTTTTTATATGGAACTCATAGTTAGCTGTGGCATTATGAGAAAGAGGATTTTTTCCCATTTCAGTGACATATGTCGTATGGGATCGATTTATTCATTTTCACTACTTTATAGCAATAATTCACAATTTTTAATATTTTGTCGTTTTCTAGTTCAAAGCTTGTGCCATTTAGAATGTACTCGTACGTGATTAAACAAAGTTCTTGCGTTGTTACAATACCACCGTTTGATTAACAGAATTAATCACGTTTGATTGTTGCTTATGATATTATATTGTCCTTCATACATTCATTTATCAGAATATTTTATTGTCCATTAAAACCACTGCAGCTTCTCACATTAAAAATGCATTTTTCAAAAATTTAAATATCCTACTTCATATATGAGGGAGATTCGAAAATATGAAAATGATTGAAGAATAAAGTACCCTTAATTTTCAAAATACACAAAAATGTTAATTGGAAGTATTTGTTATATTATATCTATTAAAAATTATAATTGATTTTAAATTGTTATTTGGTCCGTTTGTTATTAAATTATTTAAAAATTTGACACAGAAATAAAATTTGTTAGCACTAATTTCGAATCACGTAATATCCTGGTTGCTAAGTGAAGGGAAACTCAGGTTTTACAGTACACGTTTATCGTATCCGTTGACAAGCTAACTTTGAAGTATTTCATTTGGTAATACACAGGGTGGTAAGAAAAAAATAAGAGAAACCAGAAAAAAATGTTTTAGGCGCAAGTAACTGTGACTTTATATTTGACACCTACTTTTAATTCTTCAAATAACATTTTTGTCTATTTTGAAAAATAAGGGTACTTTATTCTTGAACCATTTTCATATTTTTGAGTTTTTCTCGAAAAAAGGTCGAGGATGGAGGTCCATTTTTCTATATCTCCTACAGTTATCGAGATTCCCTATAAAAACATCGAATTTGCCCCAACCTGTACACTCTGCAACAGCGACCGCGCTTGTTCAGGAAAATAAATTTGAACCCGCTTAGTAAAAGAAGCGCTAAGAAGGAATTTTTTGAACTTCAACGCCTAAGAGGGTGAAAAGGGGTAAAATGGGTTTTCACAAATTCCTTAATGTCTCTTACACCCGGTGTTTAGTTGCAAAAATTTTCAATGCAAATGCTTAGAAACGTATTTCCGGGGGAAAAAAATTACCCCTAGGGGTAAGAAGAGGTAAACTGTGTTTTCACGAATTACTCAATATCTCTTAGACCCGGTAAGATATGGACTTGTTGGTTGCTTGCATAAGTATCCATTGCAAATGTCTAACAACCCATTTCAGGATATTACCCTAATCAATCCTTAAAGGTGCGAATCTGTATTCGGGGTAAATTATAAAACTCGGTGTATCTTCTGCGTTTGTTGAATTAGAGCATTCTTTTTTGGCATATAGATGTGTTTTTCAAATATTTAGAAAAGGGGTTTTAGAGGTTGTTTTTAAATTTCACTCCTAAAGCGGTAAAAGGGAAAAACTAAAAAGAGGTAGGGGGTTAAAATTATAAAATTTTTTCGCTCTGGGTTCATTTCAGGATAAAAGGGGCTAAAAAAATTTTTCAAAATTCCACCCCTAAGGGGTGGAAATAGGTAAACTGTGTTTTCATGCATTTCTCAATATCTCTTAGAATACAGGAGAATTTCTGAAATTCCAACCCCAAGTGGTGTAAACGGGTATCCTGCTATAATATACGAATACAACAATTAATAAGTACATATATTTTTGATTTTATCTCATTGTTATACTGAAACTATAGTTTTATAAATCTATACAAGGGGAATGACAATTACATAGATACACATTTCCAGGGGGTACGTGAAGCATAAGAGTTAAGGAGAACTTTTTTCGGAAGAATATTATTTCCTATTTACCTACAATATTTTTTACAGACTTTGTTAGTTTAGCGTATTGAGTGAGGTGGAAGGGGGACACTCCAGAATTAATTTAAGATTTAGAGGAAAAAACAAACATTTGTAGTTCGTACAAAGAATGGGCATATTGCTAGTTTGTAATACAGTCAAGTTATGACAAAATTCGGCTGCAGACGGACCTAATTGTTATAAAGCAAATTCATGCGGGAACATTGTATAAATAAGTTTTAAAATTGAATAAATGATTTTAAATATGTAATCATATTATTTACTTGGTTGTGTACTAGTTTCCACGGTAGCATGCTTGTAGTTTGTAAGTTGCTATAGATTATTAACTACTTTATTCACTAGTTGGCCGTTGGGACCAAGTTGGGCGTTGTGAACAAAATCGAAATTGGACGTTATGACCAAGTTGGGCGTTCTGACCAAAATCGAAATTGGGCGTTGTGACCAAGTTGGGCGTTGTGACCAAAATCGGAGTTGTACGTTATGACCAAATTCTTAGTTGGGGTTTGTGACCAGTGGGCGTTGTGTCCTAGCCCCGATTCTACAATACATTTAATTATTTTAACGTGACCTGTATGAAATTAATTTAAATAGACTATTTTATTTGACCTTTTCCTTTGGTGTCGTCCACAACAGAACTCGGGATATGAGCTACCATAGAAACTCCGTTCCGGTAAAACGTTGGTAGGGTATAGGGTAATAGAGCACTACGACCCATAAAAGTTTTGTATTAAACTGTTTTGCTGTAGTGTAAACCTATATGGCCTCAAGAATATATGCAAATAACGTTAGTTTTGTTTCATCCAGCATATTAGCCTGATTATAAATAACCATTGTCCATAGCAGTGGGGGCTCGTGGAAAATTTTGATGGTACCACTGAATGTAAAATGCATTTTCCACCCCCTCATAGACGAAGACACATTCCGATATCCTGAGAATTAAATATGTTGCATAAGTGCTGGAAAAGTACCTGCTTTCCTTCAGCTCTTGCAACTTGAAATTTAGGAAATCACAGAGAAAATGTAATGACATTCACATTTTTGGCATTATACACTCTGTCGTGGTTTTTTCCCCACTTTTTTTGTAGATAGTATATGTTAATGGCAATTTTAAAATATTAAAACAATATTTAAATAAAACAATAATGTCCCCATTGCATTGGACGTGCTGCACCTGTTCAATGGCAACCTGGCTCGCCAGAGAATATGCTTCTGAATTTTCATATTTGAGGCTGAAATCTAAAATCGAAAGTATACAGAACGCCGATGAACACCAGACACAAATTAATAGAACGCATTGAAAATGATTTTAATTTGTTAAGGAATAACGACTAAATGCTAAATCGTGTGCAAGAAGCCATTGTGACGCGCTGCCAGAAATGAATGGAAGATGGTGGAGATTATTTTGAACATTCGGTATACTCGTAATTCGTTTGTTTTTATTTTACATGCCCATTAAAACTATTACCTGCCTTTGCTTGTCAATTATTTGTTTTTCTATTACATTAATAAATATTCGTATTTCTCTTGTAACATACTGCAACTTGTTAATGAGTCGAAAAAAAAGTATAATTCTATACACAATTTTTGGATCATAATAACATTTACTATCTATAGAAAAAAATTACAGAAAAAACAGGACACCCTGTATGATCGAATAAATTTTCCGATAGATATCTGAATTGAGTCTTTATATTTATACCTTCATTGCAGAGATTCATGTGGCGGAGTGGGGACGCAATGCTGGCTGCTGGCCGTCAACCGAATTTTTAGACTTTTTTACATTGAATTCACGACTTCTTCTAAAATTTGAGTAAAAATTATGACTTATAATTTGGGTTGAAAAACAAGTCAATATATGTCTTGTTTTTCATTAGAAGATAATTTTCAGCTATTTTTTTTAATTTACTATACTAATCGTTGGTCACAACGCCCACCGACGCCTGTTATAGAAGAGTGCTATCGAAGTCACTTAAACCACCATTTTGGTCACAACGCCCAACTTGGTCACAACGCCCAATTTCGATTTTGGTCAGAATGCCCAACTTGGCCACAACGCCCAATTCGATTTTGGTCAGAATGTCCAACTTGGTCACAACGCCCAATTTCGATTTTGGTCAGAATCCCCAACTTGGTCACAACGCCCACTTTTGATTCTGGTCACAACGCTCAACTTGGTCATAACGCCCAAGTTTGATTTTAGTCATAACTCCCAATTTTTTTTGAAGCACATTTTCATAGAAATTTCGGTCTAGATTGAAGTTCATAGCTGAAGACGTGCCTGCACACAATTAAGTGTGCAGATCTTATACTTTCATATATGTATGTGGGTTGAATACTGTTGAATTTTAATTATTTTTATTGCAACCTGATTGCCGTGGTCGGGTTACAAGTCAATAAAAAGATTAGGCAAACATACATTTTGAAAAATATATTGTAGTCGAAAGCGTTGTAATTGTTGGAAAAAGTCGCGACTATTTTTGTGTTTGTTCAGTAAGATTCTTGTAAGCTCGGTCGGCATCGGAGTGGTGGCTACATTTTTTTAGATACACTTAGGTTTTTGTTATCTATTTCCATATATTTTCTCAGGAGAATTTGGCTGTACTAGTGAAGTAATTTTCTTTTTCCAATGCCTATTTATAAAGCTGTATTGTATCTGGGCAAATCTTCATGGTAAAGTAACATTTTAATGATGAGGATGGACAAAGAGTTACTTTATTCACTAGTGAATAAAGTAGTTAATAATCCATAAGAACTTACAAAATACAAACATGCTACCGTGGAAACTAGTACACAACCAAGTAATATGATTAGGTACATATTTAAAATTATTTATTCAATTTTAAAACTTATTTATACAATTAATTGTAGGTATTGGAAAAAAATGTATATGCTACACGTGAATAAAGAGATTTTATCCATTCCGGGAAATTATCTCACTCGGTTGTCTCGTGAGTTAAAGTTTTGTCCTTATGGATAAAATGCCTCTTTATTTAATTGTACAATATATAACTACTTTCCAATACCTACCTATAAAGTTGTAATTGATTTACCCACTAAAGACACTTTGCTAGAGTAACACTGTAATGATAATAGTGGATACAATTTACTTTATCTACGACAGTGTAAAATTGACTTTTAGTTGGCAGTTTGAAGTATGTAAAACGGCTGTTTAATAACCTGTTTTCATTAGTTTACGTCGTCAGTAGCAACGTGTTTAAAAGAGATCATTCGGCACGTCGTCAGTAGCAACTGATTTTAACCACGCAAAATTAGGACCGTTTGCAATTGAGAATTTTAAAGAACTCGCTCCTAACGTCGCTCGTTTATTCAAACTCTTCTCTCGTAATGTAAAAAGGTTGATAACGTTACTTGAATCGTAAATTACTATTACTTCCTTTTACGATAAAGGAAGTATTGGATTCACCCCAAAAATTTGAAATTGAGTTTTCAACAAACTTTCACGTTTTAGAGACCCTGAACCCAAAAGCATGTTTTTCTTCATTGGTCGGTCTGTCCGAAGAGGTATGGCGTTGAAACTTCATATATAAGTTTTGTGTACTATCTAGATTCGACAGCAAGCTTTTGAAGAAAATCGCGTAACCGGAAGTATGGTGTTTACCTTTGTAATTTTTCAGTTTTTTTTCGATTTGTAACGGCTGTAACAATTTTTGTCAAACTTTACATTTTTATTACATTTTTAATGTGTATTTATGTGATATAGGTGATGTTCCAGTTGAATACCTCTAAAATGGGTTTCTTTTCTTTTTAACTAACTCCTATTTTAAATAGAACACCCGGTATATTATTATATTTTTCTTCAACTAACGCTCTATTTTGTACGGTTTTTGACAAATAATGTTTAAAAATAAAAAATCGAATTTGTGTGCGTGTATTTCACCATATTTTTGGTGTTATAATTAGTGATGGGCTTATTCGAATGAAAAATAACCGGTTATCCGGTCATTGAAATAACCTGTGTAACTCGGTTTTCGTTCCAAGTATTCGAATGAAAAATAACCTCATCCTGATACGTACTACGTGCCGTATCTCAGCGACCTGCGAGTGATTGAAATTCTGTAAATAAGACGTCATTCATAACTCATAACCATAAGCAAGGCAGATTGTACTGAAAACACCATTTGGGCCTCTCGCTCTACAGAGTTTTCTCTTGCTTCCTTGCCGGCTGAGGCTCGCGGTCGATCCGTTGTCATATGATATGTTTTACCACTGTTTTTTATTGCGATTAGCAAGCAGTCCCGCATATTTCTTTCTTTCTACACTTCTTAATAAATACCTCTTAATTTCCAATATATAACACATAATGTACATATTATGTTTTGGTTATAGATCGGAAGAATGTAGGAGTAACACTCATACAAATACAACAATATATTATTAATTATTATTATATTATTATAAATCGCCAGCAATCGAAAACAATAAAGGTGTATCCAGATATATTTCATTTATATCCACAATTACTTATTGCACAAACTCCTTAGAAATCAAATAAAAATCATTTATACAATTATTATAATTAACGATTAACTGAGTTCCTCTGCTATCTGCAAGTTACGATGCCGATGCAGATGACGCTGAACCGCGTAACCGACAAACCGGCGAAATCGACACGAATCGAGAGCCAAAATTTATTCGAATGATTATTCAAATAATCATTCGGTTATTAATACCATTCGAATGCAAATAATTCGGTTATGAAAATTGTCCGGTTATGCCCATCACTAGTTATACTACACATAACTTGAAAACTTCAAAGGCATCTTTGATGAACTTTCTTTTTGCTCATGTTATATTTTTAAAACTATTTGCAGTATGATATTAAAGTACTATGTATATGATTGCTATAGCTTCTCAGAAGTAACTAACTATATTACAACTAGACAGTGTATTTACTTTTATTAATTAATTGTGTATACTGAACACAAAAGAGATAAAAATCTAAGATAAACTTAAATTCCAAAAAAATCAAAGATTGTTATATTGACTCGCAGGGTCTCTTTATCTAAATATAGTTGTCTAATCTAAAATTTCTTGTATTTTTATACCATCACAATTTATAGTGTAGAGTTCCATAAACTGTATTCATATATTTCTAATTTCTGGGTTATAAAATGTCGGGTATGAACAAATGCTTAAAATTGAATTGTAATATATCTTCAAGAGTTCTTACGGTTGGTATGTCTATTTTTTTGCTTTATGATTCAGAGCAGGCTTTGCATTTATATTATTTTAGCAGTGTACAACAGTTTAGTTACAAAATATAACTAACGTCAAAATCCAGGTCGCCGGGATTGTCAAGTTGACACTTCGGCAAATCTCAATAAAATGCCACGAAAAAGCAGTATTAGGTAATAGTAAAACCAAAAAGGCTATAAAACGCCGTTCTACTAATATAAAAGATATCAATGGTAACTTAAGTAAAACAGCCATCATTGGAAGAATTGGTCAAATCTTCAATGTAAGTATTAAGAATTAAACAGATATAACATTTCTAACAATTTCTTATAATGCTAGATTTCGAATGCAACGGTGTTTAATAACTAAACGAAGCAAAATCACAACTCCAGCAATAACCGAATGATAATATAAATAAAGAAAAGGAATTTCTAACTTGGGAAGATATTAAGAAGAAAATTTTGAATTTTTTACTTTGGATAATTTATTTCTGTGTGCAAGGGAGGAACTGATTATACTGGGAGTCGTTTAAAATTATACTACACATTAACAAATATGGGGTATAAATACAAATTTGTGAATGGAAGAAAATTGTTGTGTGAGAAGAGTCATGTCATTTCGGCGGATTGCCTTTTAAAGGAAATGTGAAAAATGTATATTCATGTTTTTGGATGAAACTTTACCAGGATGTGACTTACTGTTGGACTCGGACAATAATGACAGGGGCTATCATAAGTGTATCAATGGTGACATTTTTAGGCAATGTTGAAAAACAGTTAATCCCTGCTTTGGCCAAATTGAATGGAAAATGTGTGGTAATTATGGATAATGCACCATATAATTCGGTTCTTATCGATAAACCACCCAATTTCTCGTCCAATAAACGACAAATACAGAAATGGTTAATTAAACGTGACGTACAATTTGATGACAAACTAATAAAGCGACAATTATGGAGTTTAATTTTACCTATACATATTGACCAAAAGCAATACTTAATTGACAATATTTTAAAACGACATGGGCATGAAGTTCTTAGATTACCTCCATACCACTGTCAATACAATCCAATTGAATTGGCATGGAGTTTATGTAAGAACTATTATAATAAGGACATAAATTCTCAGCCTCCCTCAAAAGACATAATTGCTAATTTATGGTTTAAATCTCTATCATTGTGTACAGCAAACATGGAAAAAAAACATTGAACACTGTGAACTACTAATATGAAGTGACTGGGCAAAGCACATTGTTAAATTTATTGGTGTGGATGATATACCTCCTGTTATTATTAGGTTGGAAGAATCTGATACAGAATCGGAAGACGAGTTGTATTCCTCTTCTAAATCAGATTCTGGATAATTATCCTGAAGTGCATCCATCTAAATTCTGGTAAATTATATCTCTGAAAATGGTTCTACCAGGGTATTTTGTATTATCTCTTTATTTTGAAATGCCTGTTATATGTTTAGCATAAATAATAACTTGTACAACACAGTTCTACAAACAAAAATCATCAGCAAATTATTAATAATACATTTTTACATTAGTACATAAAAGATAGATGTCTAGAAATTTTATGATGTTTCTGTACAGTTAGATAACAATCACGCTTAAATAAACGTACTTAAAATAAATCAATAACTTATTTAATGTCAATGGTTCAGTAATTTTAGCTCTTATTAAGTATAATAGTGCTTCTAAGTTAACACATTGACAGTTCTAATGGTTTTTGACATAACTAGTGTTTTTTTCTTTGTCACCAACTACCTACACTGTTACAAAAATGCAAATGCAAAGCCTGCTCTGAATCATAAAGCAAAAAAACAGACTATATGTCTCTCATTATGTTATATTTTAAATAGATGTATTTCGTCCATATTGACTACCTGTCCTGTGGATCAATGTTGTTAAAGATTTCAGATTTCAGCATGCAGATGAATAGACCACTAAAACAACTGGCGGCATATCGTACGAAGCTAGTGTTTTTATAGGAATTAGTAAATGCATAAAGAACGAATAGTGGTGTAGTTAAAATGAGGAATATTTTTATATACAGGGTCCGGCAACGATGCGGGGGTGGAAAATATTTGTAAAACTATGCGAATTACATAACATTTGTTTATATAAAAGTTGTAAGCACGAAAGTGGTGCATACAACTAAAATATTTTTGATTATACAGGGTGGTTTAAAAAAATGGGAGAATCAAACTTACTTTTTTCAAATGAAATGCGCTATATTTAAGTAGCGCCAGCGTTTTGTATCGATACTAATTATTTTAATGTAAAGTTGTACGGATCGAACGTCAACCGTTTTGGGGATCCAAGAAATGCTGAACTTCAGGCGGTTGATGTTAGTGCCAGAAAACAATTCTATGAAAGAACATTTTGCCAAAAAATGTTTTTCGATTGTAAAATGGTGGCTCTGGGTATTAATGCTATATAGGGTGTTCAAAATTTGCAACTTTAATAATTTAGAATTGTTTAAAATGTATCGTTCTGTATATTTAAAAAAATCCGTTTAATGATTTTTTTAATATCTTGCTTTATACCCCTAAATTAACTCTTTTTCAGAAATGCGAGATTGAACATTCAAAAGCAATTTAATATCCTTACAGCCGGTCTTATCAAGACCGCCAAGTTTGAGGTTAACTTTAATTTGTTGCTAAAATAAATAAAGGCGCATCAAGACGTTAATGCTAATGACATTTTATTTATTAATAAACAAATTTTGATGGGCTTTTGTTTATTTTGATAATGAATTAAAGTTCACCTCAGATTAGTGGTGTTTATACGACTGGCCGTTAATGTTTTATTTAAAGGGGTAAGCAACGGCCTGTGCAACAGCTCAGCGACATCATACCTACTCTGTCGAGGAATTTTGAAATTGGAAACGTACCATTGAAAGGCAGGCAAACAAGTACGAGCCTGTCTAATTTCGATGTAAAAAGGGTGTTCGTCCGTTGGACCAACCGGACTTCATCGACAGTCGTGTTAGCATTTACTATATTTTTTCATATATTTTATACTTGTTTATGATGAAATACTATTAGTTTGTTACCCCACCAATAATTAATTTGTAACATCACTAACTTTAAACCTAAATTTGCCTTAAAAAAGTCCATAGAGCTTACTAAAACTTTATCTAAATTAAACTTAGCTAAAAATTTCACTCTTTGTTCTTTTGATGTAACCAACCTTTTTCCTAGCATTCCTTCTAATGAATGTGTTGATTTATTAAAAGAAATGCTGATCGATTCAGACCTCAACAATAACCAAGTTGAAACGTTGCTCGTTTGTTTAAATTTAGTTTTATCACAAAACTTTTTTAAATTTGACGCTTTATTTTTTAAACAAAAATCTGGTTTAGCCATGTGATTTAACCTCTCACCTCTGTTAGCAGAGATTTTCATGAATAATCTGGAAAACAAAATGTTCATTGATGCCTCTTTTATTCACAACATTATTTACTGGGGTAGATACGTCGATGATATTCTGGTTATTTTTAATCCTAACAATCCTAACATTAATGATTATATCACTTCGCTAAACTCAGGACATCATAATATTAAATTCACTTTTGAAACTAAACATAATATTTCTTTGCCTTTTTTAGATATTTTGATCACTAAAAACGTTAGTTCCATAACCCAATCTTTAAATTTCAGTATTTATAGGAAGCCCAGTTGCACTGACCATACTATCCCTTATTCTTCCTTTCATCCCTTGTCCCATAAGCTTGTTAATTTTAAATTTTTATTCAGACGTTTACTTTCAATTCCTATGTCAACAGAAAATTTTAATAGGGAATTTAACATCATTAAATACATTGCTACAAAAAACGGTTATACTCTTCAACTTATTTTACCCATTTATCATATACTCCGTATAAAACTTTCAACAAACCTAACTCCTATCAATAATTCTGAAAACAAAACTTTTTATTCAATTCCTTATTATGGTAATATTTCCATGTCTATGAAAAACATTCTTAGTAAATACAATTTCCAAATTTCCTTTTCTACTACCAATTCCCTTCAGAACTTGGTAGTCTTCAATAAAGATCCTACCCCTTTATTAGAAAGATCTGGCGTCTACCGTCTTGACTGTTCCTCATGCAACTGTTTTTATATTGGTCAAACTGTACGCACTTTCAAAAAAAGAATCAAAGAACATTCAGCTTGTATTAGAAACAACAATTTTAATATCGACCAACCTAATAAATCAGCTTTTGCTAATCACATTTTGGAACACAACCACAAATTTGATCCTAATAAAGACTACAAAATTATACATATAGCCAATAAAGGTAGGTTGTTGAATTTACTCGAAATTTTTGAAATTATGTCCAATAATAATGAATACAGACTCAATGAAGTCACAGATTTTGATACTAATTATATTTTCCTTAACATTAAATAGTTGTTTGTTTTGTTTTTGCTGTTTTCTTGCCTTTTGTGGTTTTCAATTTTGTTCTTTCATTTTTTGACCCTCTCTGGTAATTTTTAGTGTCACTAAATTTAGGGACTTTTGACCTGGTTTTTAGTTACTTAAGCCATTCTTGCAACTGACGTCCTCAACGTCAGTTTGTACTTAACTTGCTAATTTTAATATTATTAATTTGTGATGTATTAACCAGTATGATGATCTTTATAACGTAGTTTGCTGGTTAATTAGATATTTTTCTTCTCCAATGTGGTGTGTTTTTGTGAATTCCATTGCTACCTTGTCCTCAACGTTTAACTTAACCTTCAAATGTACACGTGCTTTTTGACTACCAGTAAGTTATTTTCTTTACTATGTACACTATTGTTAACCATATGCATCTGTAGATGTTTATTTTGGCCTGAAGATGAAACCAGTCTGGTTTTGAAACATGTCGCCAATTTAAAATAAATTTACGTGGAGAAGACTACTGTATTTTATTACTTCGAACCACCAATACTAAATTATTAGCTTAAATTTCGATCGCCACACTGTTTTATAGTATACTAGAACTGTTCCTTAGATATTATGATTGAAGCATCGTGCTATGAAGAATAACCAAAAGGAGATTATATACGTCGTTAAAAATTTATAAAAGCGAAAACATTTTTTCAATAATTATGTGAATAGATTTTTGTAATATTATTGTACTCCATGTCCATTTAGGTTGACAAAACATAGTAGCTAGAAAATATTTCAAAATATACAACTTGAAATTGCAATAAAAAAAACGAATTTGTTTCTTTGTGAACACACATATCAATATGAAGAAGGCCCAGTTCAAACATGATATAGTTTTATATTTATTAGGAGAAACAATATTTCCAACGAAAAGGTATTAGATTAATAAAAGTAAATATAAATCTTATCGTTCTGCTAACTTATTTTATTTAGATAAATGACATACATAATATAAAGCTGCGTGCGTACGTGCGTTTTGCTGCATCTTCACCGATTGCACTTGCTGCGTCGCTTAAAGGTAATAGTACATACTGAAATGGTTTAATGCCCACAGCAATTCTGGTTGCTTAACTAAGGCATAAAGATGAAATAGTAATAAGCAAAGAAATGATATTCTGTCTATGGCAAGCTAAAGTCAGTATAACACACTAATAAATGCCCAAGATACGATTAGCAGTAACTATAATTGGATTGATAGAGGTTGGTATTAGATTAAATAATATCGAAGGCGTTACGTTTAATATCTTATTCATAATTAATGTTCGTAGTGGCAAACGCATCTTAACTTAAGTGAATGACAGATTTGATTTGGTAACGTCAATACAATAAGGTGCATTTAACATGATACAGAGGTGTTTTGTGGTGTTACAAAAACGATTTTAAGCGTTAAGAGTTAAAGTTTATGAAGCCAGCAATCGGGAAGACAGCTGAAAGGTTAAAAGCAGAGCAAAGAAAGCAAAGATTGCAAAGAGCAAGATAAGGCAACCTAATAAAGGACAAAGACAATTGTGGAGTGCTAATTATAAACTTTCCGAAACAGTGCATTTAAAAACTAAAGTGATTAAAAGCAAAGTAAGGTTGTAAAGTGCTACGAATTGACATTATTCGGAAAACAGTTTAGTTCCTAAGTAATAACATTGTATAAAAACTTACGTTCAAAACAATTGTAAAATTAGTTGCTATGATACCAGATATTCGATTGTTATTATTTACTACCCAAGCCATAAATAAAGTTGGTGGTTGTTAAGCTTGGTTCCCGGAAAGTGGTAGTTTACCGATATTAAAAGTATTGGTTTGAGTCCAAAAAGTTGTTTTATTTGTTCGTAATTCCGCAGAATGCAGTTGTGTAAAGTTTTTTCGTGTTTAAAACTCCCGGTGAAGAGGGAGAAGCTCTGCAAGAATTGACCAAGTGTGTCCGACATCGAGGTTATTTTTCGGGCAGCTTTCGAATAGTTTGAGGAATCGGCCAGCTGAAACCTTATGTGCAGCGTATGGAGGAGAACTTCCTTGAGCCTATGTCCAGAGATTTGGAGCAGAAAGCATTCCAGAATTGAGAAATCGCCATGGCGTCCTTTGAAAACGTATTCAGCCTACCAAGTCTACTTCCCAGGTAAAATTTCAGAGGAAAGCAGTACCGGAGGCCCATCAGCATTGTGCAGCTGAAATATTAGTTTGTACGAGATGTAGAAGCAGGTTCCAGTTCCCAGATCAGTCCAGAAAGTTTTTATCGAGGTGGCGTCCTTTGATTTTGCGATTTGGTAGAACAGTTGCTTGTCACGAGTCCTTTTACGTCACTGAAACAAAAACCAGGTTAGCTGGATATTACCTCATTATTATTTTCACTGTATATTTACCTGAAGTGAATTTTGCAATTTTTTGGTGTTTTGTATACAAATTACGCTATTTTTGTACGAGCGAACCATATCTGTTTTGAGTTGTCAATATTCGAGGTTAGAATCTAATTTGCAAGAAGTTAGGTATTTGCCATACAAGTTAATAAGTTATACTAAAAGGTAGATGTTATACCGGGTGTTGAACCTACCCGTTTGACTAGAGTTTGTCTTATGCTATAGCCGGAGTATTTTATTTAATTCAGTTGCCAATAAATAGAATATAAAAGGCAATAAATCATTTATTTTGCTAATAATAATTACAACAGCAATTTAATAAACCCTGAGATTGCACAAGATTTATTGATTAAAACTATTTTATTGTAATTTGTGGTGATTTGCCCTAGTTATATATTTATTATATGATTACCCAAGTCTTTTGAGTAGGGCTATGATTACAGTACATTACTACTACGCTACTACTAGATATATACAGACAAATTGAAGAATTTTTCTAGGAATCGTGTTGCAGAGAAAACCGTTTAAAGTGATAACAAGAAAAAAGCTAAAGATGACAGAAGAAGAAAATCTGAAGTTTTACCTTGTGACGGGTGTGTTAAGCTAGTATACTTAAAAGAAGAATGATAAGGTTGTTACGCTTCGTTGTTCAGATTTCGTATTTCGTGCTCCTGGGCACGCCTACATTTCGCTTTGAGACCGTAAAGTGTCAGTTGGAAATTGTTCTCGGGTTCTTTCTGGACCCGTCTTGATGCCGTGATTGAGTCAGCTTGAGCGTTTTGTAAAGTGTTCAGTGGATGTATGGGCGTGTAATTGGTTATTGTGTAGTATTTGCCGTCGCTACGCCTACGCTATACTGGCAGATCCAACGCTGGCTGTCCTATTTTTGCACGTGCCCAAAGTTATCTTGAGGTAAGTTGACTGAAGCTTTCATCGGGTTGTATCTACATTTTTCGTTTCCTATTATGGTCTTTCGTCTTCCAGCCGCAAGTGTGGAGCTCCATTCCGGCCCATTTCAGTTAGTGGTGAAAGCATCCGGGGCATGAGCTTGACTCTATCTACTCGCGCTGAAAACACCTGCCAGCCACAGTCCGCTTCAACATCAGCTTCGTGAACTCCTTAGCACACAGAAAGGGACCCGCTAAAAAGCACACATACAGGTAAAATGTTCTTTTATGTAACATTTACTGGCGACTAGTAATCGGATATTGCGAGCTCCACTCATGCATTTGGTTCCGACGTGAGCTCCTGATATACAGTTCGTCCCGCGAACTTTGTATCCGAAGGCATCTATGTTTCCTCCCCGTCCACGGAGCAGACACCACTTCCATATTGTCTTGTAACTTTGCGTCTTATTTTAACGTGTGCGATAAATGAGGTCGATAAATTGTAAAGTTTGTAAGTTTTAAATTTATGCGTTTTATGAGTTCCTCTTAACTTTTCAGCATATATTTTATTTACCTGTATTTTATACCATGTAGTATTGAATTTGTAATTAATTATACTGTGATACCAGCTTTGTGGGTTTGATTTTGTTACTACTACGTAAGCGTGATTTGAGCTTTTCTTTCAGGAAATTATGTGCTGCTTGGGTTTACGAATTTTCGTTGAATGCCTGGATACACTTGCCGTTAATTGGTAAAGATTCGTTGACGCCATTTTGGATTTTATTCATTTGTGACTATTTATAGAGCTGCAAGACGTCTTCCAGAGTAGCCGGCCGGCAACAGTATCCAAGTAGTCGTAAAGTTTGTGTTTTTAGAGAATTAGCCGACGAATAATTTTGATGCTAACAAGGTAACCACAAACCAGAAATGAAGAAAATTTTTAAATGTATCATAAATCAAAATTGAAGGATACATCTTTGGGGTCTACTTTTCTGAAATACTAATCCAAAACTCACGAGACTCATGTTCTAACTTTGCATATTTACACAATTCAGAAAACCAAAATCTGTCATTAATACATGTTTGGAAGTTTCTGTTTCGCACAGCTTTGTTATAGATATTAACGATACAAGTTTGATTATGAGCATTTTAACGACACGAATTTGATTGCCAAAAACGAGGCGGTGAGCCGAGTTTTACGGCAATCAAACGAGTCTCGTTAAGTGTCATAAGCAAACGTGTATTGTTCAATATTTTATCTTCATCAATAAATTCTGGTGCAATGTATTTCTTTATACAAAAAGAGTGCGGTAATATTCATTACCGCACTGAGTGCGGCAATAAAGCTCTTAACGATACTAAAATTAATTTGGTTAAGAGTCTATAACAACACTGATGTAGATAAAGTTTTTAATGCGGTACTATTGACTTATTATTTTATTATAAGAAAAAACTATCATCAGTGATCTGTTTCTGCTTTCTATAATTCTCAATAATTGCTGAAAAGTGGCATTTCGGAGTTTATTAAGGTTAAAAAAAACATTGACGGCGGCTGTCTAAATTTGGATCTGACATTTCTCATAGAGCGTAAAAGTATGTCTACCTTAAATACGGACGCACTATTATTGACTCAAGAGGTCCGGTTGAACATAATTATGAATCGGAACTTGTAACATAATATTTTTGGGTTCTAAGAATACCCAGGCATTAGTAGACGTAATGCAATTGCTAAAAATATCTTCAAATAATTTTATAACACGTGAACGAGTAGCTGAATACATACCCATCATTTGCAGACACGCCGATCGATATGATAATAAGCCGATAAATATGACCGAAACGGCAAAGTAAAAACGGTCTAATTAGGCAATCAGTTACTATACAAAGAAATTGCATTCTACTATTTAAAGAAGCCGCTAATAGGATATAAAGATAATTAAAACAATAAACTTAAATTTATCGAAGTCCTTATAGATAGGTAAAAGTTGCATTACTTCCCTGTTGGAATGGAAACTTTACAAGTTTTAAATTCATACTAGATCAATAGCTTAAAACTACTTCATCCGTTCATATTACAGTAAAATGTTATTGTGAAAAGTTGTTTAGAAGGTAAAATTATGGCCCACTGCAAAATTTTATGTATTTATTCATTTCGTACTCAGCCAACAGCCGTTAGGCCAATTATAGGCGTCGCTGGACATTTATGGGGACTTCCAACCCCACTAACGACTGTCATGATGTTATTTTGAAATCCGGGACCAACTATTTCCGTGGCAGCCGTACCACGAGGCGTCGAGAGCAGCAGTCGTAGAACTCCCATCCAAGTTCTGACCAGAATGAGCGTTGCTTAACTCTACTGATCGAACGTGGCCTACTTTTATAAAACGTGTATGACGTAAAACACTTTTGCACATTTTTCCATAAACAAGTTTTTATGTCACTTGGTATTTCTGTAATTTTGCAACGAGCCGTAATTGACCTTTTCTAAATGATATTTTTCCGGGTTCAAAACAGAAAATACACTAACCTGAACAAAAGACGTTTTTTAAATACTGTCGAGGCCTTCTTGATATGACGCTGGCACCCCAGAGACGAGGACTTTTAAAGGGTCGCTTCTAGAACACTAACGAACATTTGTGCCAAAAATCAGAACTTAATTCTTTTGAGGCAAATATCTATTAGGCCTGGGCTTTAGCTTTCAATCTTGGGTATTAGTACGGCATAATGCCTCAGTGGAATGGGTTATTACAAATAAAGCATATATAAAACGTTTAAATCAAATTAAAGAACACAAATTAAATAAAATAGCTTTAACAGAAAGGCAGTGTCAAAATTGCATGAAGCCGGTCCTATTTATCGATGATACAACAACTTTATTCGCGCTTGCAGAAGCGTGCAATTGCACGAAATCTTATAGCGTTGACCTAAAAATATTTTACCTAGAACACCCTTGCATTCAGCACATCTTAGATTGCATCACCCGCTCCTGGCTGGCGTGACGCTTGGCAACCTCCGGAGCAGTTTGTCTGAATAATTTATCTCGTGACTAAGACTCATTCTGACGCGAAATTAGCGTCTTCAAACAAACGCTTCAAATGTAGCACAAAATTGTGTACTCACCGGTATACCCGAAAAACGCTTATTTGTTGCACTTTACAAACGTTGGTTCGCTGCTCTTTCAAATTGTGTGCAGCAAACGATTTACTGCAGAACCTTTTAGGACGGTTCTAATAATTAACGTATATCACCCTGAGTGAATTCGCATTCTACACTTTGAGTCGCCAACACATGCAGCTCTCAGCAGAGGATGCGTGCGGCTGCGTCCTTCTTTATTAAATTAGCATGAGTAAAAACTCCTTTCGTTTTGTGGACAGCGTGTGGTTCTTACTTCACTCGCGTTAAACAAAACTTCACAAAACATATCTAGTGCAAGTCCGGCTTTGAGAATATTTGCTTACATTGAATACAATACGCTTCAGTTTATCACATAGTAACACACATAAAAAATACAGGTTGGCTTGAACTTACCTGTGAAAACAACCATTACCCACGCGGGATGTAGCAAGAATCGCTTCAAGCAATCATGTTTCAGTACTGGGTCGGTTACTAATAAAATTGGTTGTCATTACGTTGTGTTGCTTACCTTAAAAGAAAATTGGGTTCGGAGTTTTAAAATAGACACCCAATACATAGTTTAAATATTGAATTGCTGATATCGTCAATATATTTAAACCAGACCCATTGACAGATGTAAGGTGCTTCTCCCGACTCAAGCTCCACCTCCTTACCTGCTTCATTACAATTTATTTATTAATTACTTTTAACAATTAATGTATGAATTTTTAGTGGTTTGCACCACTGGAACTATTGTGTTGTTTATTACTATAGAATTAAGTTCCGTAAAATATAACCGTTTGTGGAAAACAACATTCTTTTTATTACTTTAGAACACACGAACAAAATACAACATATACAAATTCGTTAATATTAATTTAAAATACAAATACGAATTGAGTGAGTAGCCTGGTTTTCGATTCTGAATTAGTTATCAATAAAACTTGGAAACTGACCTTGGTCCTCGACTTTGCTCCAAAATTAGGTCCCGGGTGGTGTAGCTTGAACAAGCATCCACGTTCGATCAAAAGAGTTAAGCGACGCTCTTTCTGGTCAGAACTTGGATGGGAGTTCCACGGGTGCATCTCACGGCGGCTCGTGGTACGGCTGCCACGCAAACAGTTGGTCCCGGATGTTATAATAACATCATGACAGTCGTTAGTGGGGTTGGAAATCTCCATAAAATGTATATCGACGCCTATAATTGGCCTAACGGCTATTGGCTGAGTACTAAAATAAATAAAATAAATAAAATAGTACAAGTCGGAGTATGCAGAAGTAAGTCAAGTGATATTACGAGAAGTGATGAAGTGATCTGGTGTTACGTAAAAGTAAAAGTGATCCCGAAAACTAAGCTCCTTTCCCTTTTCGAGCGTTTACGGCTATATTGTCCACAGGGGTTGATTTTCCCTTTCCGCCTGGTCTATTGTTAGTTGGGGCAAAAGAGTTTGTTGGCCTGCGTTTACGATATAGCTCCGGCTGTGCTAGAAACTGCATCGTGACGTTTAGAGAAGTTAGGTTTGATTGTTCAACTCGACGACACCAATCACATTTGACTTATTGCATGCGTACAATTGATACTTTCTCTAAACTGTCACATCGCGAACTCCACTTTTACTAGCTGATTTAGTACTGTACTTTAAGTCACATTCTAGTTTATGGCCTTCTCTTGCTCGAAAGACGTTTTCAGGCCATTCATCACCGCTACGCTACAAATTATAATTCAAGCCAAATAATTAATTATTGTGTTAATTTTGCGATTGCTGGACATTAAACCCACTCTCTCGCATTAAATAGTGGTTTCAATTTTTGTTAGGTTAGGTACAAAATTAGCAAATAATTAGTCAAGTAATGCATTATTATTATTATAGTTCTAAGAAAAAAGGCGGAGAAGTTTCGAAGAAACACTAACTGTGAGAACTCAAAGCACTGCCTAAAAGTGTTACATCTAATTTTTCATTGTTTTAAAGTATCTTCTGTGCGATAGCAAAATCTGGAAATAAATCTTTTGAAAAGAGATATTTACGTATACATAATTATTGCGATGATATTGCACCCCAGTTTTAATTTGTGCTAGTTGAATAATTTCAGATGGCAAGATTAGCTTCATTATTAAATACTTTATTGTAATATGCAGCGTTATTGAGTTGATTTAGGTAAAATAAGTGACGATAACTCAGGATAAGGTTCCGATTATAAATCAGTATTTAAGAATGAGGTATATAAATTATTATTGGGTTCAAATAATATGATTTTACATTTAATAAAGAAAATGATTTTACATTTAATAAAGAAGATTCAATCCAAAGAATAGGAAAACCACAGTATAGTTATATCTAAACACAAAACAAATTTATTAAGAAATGTCAAATGAATTATAATTAGTTATAGATATTAACTATGGGCATTTTAATGAAACGAGTTTGATTGCAACTAGCTTCGCTATTTTTGTTTTTGTTTAAGAGATTTGGTCCTTAAGATTTTTTTTAGAAATTTTGCTATCAGGATGAAAATATAGCTAATATAATTAACAGCTCACTTATTTATGCCAGAATTCGTATAGGTTTACTACTTACGAAAATAATATTCATATTATAGGAACTTCCATAGCGTCGAAATGTAATTGTAAAACTATTACTAAATCTCGACAGCTGCTTACATCACCTAGAAACCGTTAAATGTAAAAAAATAGACGTCAACAATTTTTTCTAACTCGTATCTGAGCATTTTATCAAAGTATTTAATATTAAATTCCCTTGGAAGGAAAATTGAATAAACAATTAACCTTTGTAATTTAATCATTTTCTAAAAACGTCTCTCTGCGCTTTGAAATAGCTTTACTTAAATAATCGTTATTAAGACTTTCTTGGTAGTAACTCCAACTGCTCCAAAATTTTTGCTAACTTACCGCCATAACACTGAAAGCAGTACACGATTTGTAATGTTTGCATTTTAAAGTAACTAAAAATTTATAGGAAATTATATGTATTGTAATAATTTCTCAATCGAAAAACTAATTCTCTAGTTGGTCTATTGCTCTAGTACGAAGACATATAACGTACACTTTTCAAACCAAAGGGTCGAAAAATGGAACTTTTGTTTATAACTCGAAAACAAAGAACCATAGCCCATTTTGGTTTTGATAGTTAAGCTTTCTAGAAAAAAAAAAGATCGAGGATGGGGTTTATTTTTTCATATCTCCTGTCGAGATTCTCTAAAATAATCGAAAAATATTTTAAGGGAGAGGTTTTAAAGTGTAGATGGAAATGATGTTATTTAAGTATTCCTTTTAAAAATCCCAAATAATGTGTGTTAATGACTAGTTATGGACGTAGAAAAATGGAAATGCGTAGGCCGAGGCAAGAAATAAAAAGAATAACTTTAAGCAAACATGTGGAAAACTGTATATAGACACAAAAAGACCACCAGATGTACCAGATATTAGAAAACTTCCTACTTTGGAATTTAGAAATTTGTAGTAGGAATCAATGGAATAGAAAAGTAACGCCTAGAACCTATACGATCAGATAAAATCATATATACATGAAGCAGCAGCAGAAGCTTATCAAAATTGGTTTCATAAGAAGATAGAAGGGTCTATGCGGACTGGAATAGGGAAGTAAGAAGAAATAACAAACAGTAGATAGATATTGCGATGATTTACTGCACTGAAATATGAGTTGGATATTTAATTATTTTACATTATGACAATTATTTGATATTCTTTATATGTTACATTTGACTGTACGAATTCTATTTTTTAGATAAATTCTCAATTAAAATGAATTCAAGTACTTATTATGTCCTTTAATATGAATCGTTAATATTAAGTTGTTAAATATTTCTAGCTCAGTAGAACATGATTATTCTCAAAAACAGGTCGGTTCAAGCAATATCAAGACTGTTTATTATTTCTGAAAAATCATTTGTTTAATGAAAACTTATGTCAGATATTTTTTACAATTTTAATGAATGTCAGTGTTACTTCAAAACATGTACATGAAATATCTATTGCAAATACCTCCCTGTTACAATACCTGTTATTCAATAAACATGAAATAGTAAGTAGTCCTTTTATTAGTTACCACATTTCACTCATTTACTGTTAACCTCAGTACAAGTCCATCCCACTGTCAAGAACTGCAACACCCTCGGAAATGCCTCTTTCCAATTCTTAATCAGCATACAATTCAGCAACACGAACCTCGACAAAATCCTCCAGCAGTGAACACACTCTCTCTTCCAAATAAGATATTGTCAATCGAAATAATGCAAATCCCGATCTGTCAGAAGCCACAGAACGTCACCTCAACTAGTGCCAATCTCAAAACGTCACTCCTACAAAAGTTCAGCAAAGTTCAACTCCATCAGATGGATAGCCAATTCCCAAGACTCTCACTTCAAAAATCCTGCTGTGTCCTATTTTCAGTAAATACAGCTTACGCTATCCAATTCACAAGATGTAATTATTTGACAATAAACTAAGTTCAACGTCCAATTCCAGAAATTATTTCAGTAGCCTGTAGTATTTTAAATTATGTTCTTCCTACCATACACATCTTCTCTATATCTTCATTATATTCTTCTTGTTTTAAAATTTACACTTCTTCTCTTCTCGACAATTTAATTATAAGTAAACCCTTTCATACACCAAAATAGATTAATAGATCATATTAGAAAAGGGTTTACTTTCAAAATTTATTTGTGTACATAAAATTAATATCTTTTTAGTGATATCGTTTTTGCATATTTTTTACAGTCCAACACTATATTTTATTATCACATTTAGTAACACCCGCTATATTGAATAACATTTCTCAAATAAGTATTTGCTATCAATCTGCCACTCTATTTCAGGTAACTTTTAAATCATTTTAGAACCTTCTGTTTCTTATTTTTCATTGTTCAACTAAATTCAAATTTTCCACTACTTTACAAAATACATGTTAATAGTTCTGATATCTTTTTATTATACCCAAATTCATCTTTGTAAATTTAATAATGGAATATTTTAATCATTTTTTTAAATATAATATTAAACCCTTGTCTTGTATTAATAAATTAACTTGATCTTCTTTTATGCAATCCATTACAATATACACAAAGAACGAGAGCATCTGAAGCGTGGAAGACAATAAAAAAATCTTAGAAAAGACGAAAGAGAGACAAGCCAATTACACCTAATAAGCATGGAAGAATGGGAAGAGTATTTATTATAAAGTGCGTTGAAAACAAACCGTTATCAAGTGGCCATGTGTCAAACAGTAATTTTTGAAAGTCGTGTCGTACTCAAGTGACCTAGCGCGTTGAATTCTGGGTAGAGCAATGTAATAATCACCGACATACCGCCGTAAGACAAAATCTAGTTCAAAGCCCTCTCGATAACGTTTTTTTAACGCACGTAGAATTCTGCTAACCGAAAGTAGAGAAGAATTTAAAATAGAGAATACAGATATTCAAGTAGATACAAACACACAAGTAGCAAAAATAACAATAGATGCAATAAAGAAACCTTTAAAGGAATACAAAATAGGAAAGTGGCTTGGCCGAGAAAAAATCCTATTGACTTGATAAAATACGGACCAGAATGAAGTACGGGCTGAAATATTTAATAAAGTATGATAGAAGTTGACAATATCCCTGAAGACTGAAACTTAGTATATGTTAACTTAATCTACAAAATTGGAAACAAAATATTGTGGAAGAATACAGTGGCATAAGTGTGGTCAGCGCAATGGGAAGGTTGTTCGGCAGAATACTGAAAAAGAGAATAGAAAACGATATAGAGGAAATAGAAGCACAAAGTGGATTTCGTACCGTTGACTACATATGTGTATTACAGCAAATAATGAAGAAGCGGAAAGCCAGAAATCTATCAACTTACTTGATATTTGTTGATTTAGAGACAGCTTACTACACGGTACCCCTGAAAAGCCTTTTTGAAACATTGACCAAGATTGGCCTCAATAAGACATATGTTCGAGCCATCTGAAATATATACTTACATTCAAAGAGTGCAGTTAGATTGGGAAGTGACATTTTTGAATATTTTCCGATAACAAAAGAACCTACACAGGCATATAGTCTAGCACCTATTTTGTTTAAAATATATATTCAGGAAGCTTTGCGAAACTGGAAAATAAAGACTACAGGGATGGATGGGAATCCTTATCACTGACTGGTTTTTGACGACTCTCTTATTTGCTGAAGATCAAGTAATTACAGCTTGTGACGAAGCAGATCCGGGCTATATGATGAGAAAATTAAAAGAGGAGTACAACAAATGAAACTTACGTATAAGTATGACGAAAACGGAATATCTAAAAGTAGGAGAAACATAAGAAGATCCAGAACTGAAAATTAGAAAACTAAAAAAATGTAAGGAATATAAGTATTTGTAGGAGGAGGGAACGTCAAAAAATGCCATAAAAGACAGAAAAGAAACGAGACAGTTGCCCTGGTACGGATACATAATGAGAGTGGAGGAACAGCGATGGTCAAAGAGAGCATTAGAAAAAGGGTTTTTTGACGAAATCTATATCGATATACCGGTATTTTTCCCTTACTTTCCAGATGTTTTACAGAAAATTCATATATCTTCATGCGTGTATTTTTGTTTTTGTTCTAGAAACAAAATTCTATGTTTGACCAATACTCAAGGGCTATCCATAAAATGGTCACCTTAGTTGTAGTGCTAGTTATAGCAACGCTTATCGTCAATCATAAGAGATTTTAAAAATTAAACATAAAAAAATACATATGAATAGTCTTGTCGGAAGAAAATATTAGAATTAATCCTGGTGTTTTATTTACTAGTAGTTGACCAATAACAATCAATATCACCTGAAAAGATGACGCATATTGAGTTTGAGGTGACATACAAAATATCATCCAGATTTATCTAAACGTTTTATTGTAAAATTTAAATGTGAATTGAACACGTTGTATTTGGGAAACTATGTGGGAAAAACCCCTACAGCAGTTTTCGACTTTTTTTAATGTCTCAGGGTATCTCCAGAAGTCATACGACTTAAGAAACACGCTGTATATCTCAGTGCTTTGATGTGACAATAAATATAATAAAAAAGCAATTCAGTGTCAGTAAATTGACAATACATATGGCAACTCTTTGCAAATACTAATTTGTGACTTATACAGTATATGGTTACATGCAGTTTGCTTGATAACATAACTTCAAATAACATAAATATAAGTTGTGAGTAGCATGTTGCGCAGCCGAGCTATGTGGGTTAGGGGTTAGCACGCTTACTTGGCATTCTGGAGCTCGTGGGTTCTATTCCGGCGACCGTCTGCGCTGATTCAGGGTTTTATGTGGTTTTCCGGCGCAGAACAACACTGCTACGTATCCAAATCTATAAAAGTCAACAGAAGAAATAATTAAGTATTGTATGACACAAAAAATATGGAATCAATCAGGAAGTTCACAGCCATGAATCTTTAGTAGATGTAGCCACTGAGAAACGGTAGCAGCAACATGACATCTTGCATTACCATGCATCAGACAAAAATCTGGAGGAAGTTTTTCACCGATGGGAAGGACAACAAGCTGCAGAATGTTATCCCAATATTTATCTGCCGTTAATGATCCGTTAATTAAAAAGAGCTCTGTTCTTCTGCCAGTCGTTACTCCTCCCAATACCATGATCGTCCCGTCTTGGAATTTTATTATTTGCTGAACATTTCGTAGCCTTGTTTATTGCCAGATCGTCTCCAAACACGAGTTCTTCTTGTGTCGGAACAGAGCCCAAACCGCGACTCGTCAGTAAAGAGAACTGTGCCCCGTTGTTGCTAATTCCAGTTTTCATGCTCTGCATACCACACATTTCGAGCTTCTCGATTACCGCGAGTAATTGCTGGGCATCTTAAAGGGCGACGAGAACGAAGATTGGCTTTATGTAATCTGTTCCTGACAGTTTGACTGGAAACAGTTACATCATGTGTGTTTTGTAGAGCACTAACCAGAACAGTTGCATGTATTGAAGGTACCCGTAATGCCCTTAGCCGTACAAATCTATCATGAATCGGCGTTGTAATTCGCGGTTTTCCTGGGTCGTGTTCCTGTGGATGTCCAGATTCTTGATAAAGGCCGCCATAATGGATGAATTACTCCTCTTGGTGTTCCCAAAATTGTTGCAGCATCAGCCTGACTTCGATCACCTTGAATAACACCAATTGCCCGAAACATCTCATCCCGGCTTAAATGACGGCGATGGAAATTGTTGCAAAATAAAAATGAAACTGCAGAAAAACATTCACTTTTCGAAGCACCACCATAGCCTGTATAACTTCACAGCATAAATGTAAACAAACAAGATAAACAAAATAGCATCGAAACATGGATTGCCATTATTACCTATGGCCACTATGTTAATATGTTCAATTCTTATTTCAGTTTTATTCTAGAAACAGTAAAACTACAAATATATATGACTAAACCGTGTGTTCCTTAGACTTTTTTCATGTGTGTATTTACATTTACTATTAAACAGAGTCCATTTGGTAATTGTGACTGAGGCCTCTAAGATAATTAACAGTAATCGACTCTTAAAAAACATCATATTTTGCAATTACCTGCAAAAATAACCAGTTTCTATGTCTGTTTAGGAAAGAGGCCAAGACTAATGTGAATTTAATTCATGTGGCGCCTAACTGGCCCTGCTCCTAAAGGTTCAAGCCTAAATGTACACGCGCCTAATAGCGTTTGCGTCTAAAGCGTTTGCGCCTAAAAGTGAGGGTCTAAAGAATCACGCCTAAATGTCCTAGACCCACGCCACCTTAGTCATAATAGACGTTTGTGCTTCGCCGCGTGTGTACTAGGTGTTTAATGCGGTAGAAAAGCTATGCCGGAGTTTGAGTGGGTGCCCGCAGCACAACCCCATCCTTCCTCCTCCAGAGCATGATCCAAGGCAGGGAGGCTGAAAAGAATGTGTAAAGGCAATACCCGACTCGTCCAGTAAATTATTGAGTTCCGGTTCATCTGGGCGAAGTAACTCCTCGTGAGTCCGGATTCATTCCGGCAAAGCAAAACAACCACAAGAACCTCCGAGCCCTGACCTAGTTTCGCCTTACCTCGCTACGAGTGCCAAATCTTGAAGTATCCGGCTATCTTCTGTTTCGTGTCAAATAACTTGACTTCTACAACTCTAGTGTTGAGCAGATGGACTATGGCAATGCTTAACACTAGAGTTGTAAAAGTCAAGTTATTTGACAGGGAAAAGACAGTGCAGGCGACAAGGGGATATCCACAGGGAGGAGTTCTTTATCCACTCTTGTGGTGCCTCACAGTTGATGAACTGCTGATCGAACTCAATAACAAAGGCTACTACACTCAAGAATACGCTGATGACATTGTCATACTGATTCAAGGTAAATACCAAAGAACCGTAGACAATGTAATGATATCAGCACTAAAGAAAACCGAAGAGTGGTGTCTAGAAAATAATCTTAGAATTAATCCTAGCAAAGCCACTCTCGTCACTTTCACTCGTAGAAAGTACATTACAAACAGAATCAACATAAGTTTGAGACAAATTTCAACTAGGAGAACGAGCTTAAGTACTTGGGTCTAACCATCAACTTCAAACTTACTTGGAATTCCCACCTAAACAAAACAATCACCAGGTGCATACAAACATTAGTTATTGGAAAAAGAACTATAGGTAGTACGTGGGGGGTTAAACCAGAACTGACCCTCTGACTGTACAAAACCATGGCCCGACCAATAATTTCATATGGAATAACCGCCTGGTGGCCCAAAATAAAACAAGCAACTGCGATTCACAAAATCAGCATAATACAATATCTAGCTAATCGGTGCATCACTGGAGCCTTTAAAGGCACCTCAGGACAAGCACTGAATGCTATTTTAAATCTGCCACCTCTGTACATCTTCCAGAATGGCAGCCTACTGAATACAAAGTACTGGTCAGTGCATGACCTCAGTTAATAATCTAGGACATGGCAAGATCATGTCACACATCAACAACTCAATATTGGAAAAGCCGATGACATGAAAAGAACTTTACTGTACATACAAGTTGGGATCCGGACCAACTACCAACCCCAACAAATAAGAACATCATTTTTTACACGGATGGATCTAAGCTTGAGGGGGGTACAGGCTCCGGTGTGTACAGTATCAATGTATGTAACATCTTTCAGGCTGAAGTACAAGCTATACATGTATGCGCAAATATTAACATAGAAAAGAAGCTGCTCAATCGAGACATACATATCCTCTCAGACAGTCAGGCAGCACTGAAAGCGGTAAACGCTTTCAGTACTTCATCGAGACTGGTCAAGGAATGCAAATCCAAACTTCAAACCTTGAACCAGGGAAACACAGTAAAATTATGCTGGATTCCAAGTCACCAAGGTATTGAAGGAAACGGAAAAGCGGAAAAGCTTGCAAAAAAAGCAGCCTGTAATGCAATGGTTGGTCCAGAACCTGGTTTAAGCATACAGAAAAACCAAGCCAGCTCAACCTTTAATAAATGGGTCAATACCGCACACCAACTAGGCTGGAGAAACTACAATCAAGCAACACACTGCAAAAGCTTGCTAAAAACTCCGAATCCACAAACCACCAAAACCCTGTTGAGACTGAACAGAACTCGAATCAAGCAAGTAGTCAGTCTACTAACAGGCACTGGAGCATTCAGAGAATTTATGCACAGGATCAATATCTATAGAGATGAACCTGTTTGCAGACTATGCCAAGAGGATGATGAAACAGCCTATCATATCCTCTTTGAATGCCCAGCATTAGAGCGTAAAAGACACCAACTCGATTGGAGCCTTAACTCTATTGACAACCGAAAGCACGTAGGGGACATTGTAAGTCTAGTAAAAGATACGGATGTCGGCCTGCTAACTTGAAAACTTCCGACAGTACAAAAAGCCCAAAGGGTTCACGTGCGTATGCCCGCAAAAAACAGTCGTGGAACCTAAATCTAATCTAATTTTCGAAACTGCTCCAGACTTATTTGTCTACGTCACGTCGAGCGCCTGATCTTCAGCTGACGGGACTTTTATGAAACCGTAATTGGCGCATTTGTCTACACCGCTGTGCGCCCCTGATTTTCAAGTGACAAGCGATTTCCGAAACCATATTCAGACCCATATCTAGCCATGTTGATACGAGATCCTATACTTTGGCGAGAAGTGACTTGTGAATCCTGCAGGCCTTCTACACAGAAACACCGAGTCGGACCAGCTTGTATCGCCGCAGACCGTTGAGTCGCTAGCGAACTCCGATCCTCAAGTGTCCCCAAGGAACCCTAAAGCATATTTAAGGCTCAACTTACGTGGTGAGAGGATCCCCAAACAAACATTTGTAGAATACCATACGCAGAAACATTTTCAGAGCACCAGCCGCTCCAAATTCTTATCTTGAGCACATCGGTTGTTGTAATTTTATTCTGATCAGTTTTTTTGCGAAATCGCATGGCTGCTATTAGCAGATTGTGATATAATGGTACGACCGTCCCTGGAAGGAGCTCACCTTTTTAGTATCACTTCTTGGTAGTAATGAAATGTTTGGATCAAGCTATAAAGCCATAACCTTTAAGCATTATTTCAAAGAGAATAAGAAGTTTTGAATCACAATAGAGTTAATAAAATGTAGATGGCGTATTTAGACACTAAAGCACGAATATTGCTGCACTGCATAAAAAATTCTACAGTAGCAGTTACACTATTCTTTCAAAATAAACAGTTGGCTTGGACACTTTACATTGTGTAAAAGAAGTTCCTAATTACGAAAGCTACTGGCTTGTTCAGAGACAATGTATAGGTACTTAATATATTTATCGCAAAATGACAATATCGTCAGTGCTCCACCGACATCCTGTATACTATACCTCCATTAATATCTGCTCGAGCTTCCATTCTCTTGCATAAGAAAACGGTTTTGACTTGTTAGAAGTACGAAACCTTAGTGCAGGGTTGATTAAAAAATGTAAATTTACCTTCAGCATTCCCAGGATGTCGCAGGAAGGGGCGGTGCGCATAAAAGTGTTAAGATTCGCAGTACATGTGTGTCCTCACCCTTCTTTAACTGCCCCCCGCGCCCCCAAGGAGCTGGGCCGCACTCATTTCCCATCAGCCAGCCTTCTTTTGCGAGGCTCATTAAGTCTTGTATCGATCGTCCGGCTCTTCTTCCACACTTCTTACAGCGTGTGAGAATTTTAATATGCAGCACTGTGTACGCGCCCCTCATTAATGCAAAGATTGTTGGAATTGAATAGCTGTCTTGAGGCTTTTCTTGAAAATGTGGGATGTGCTTGCGTTCCGACGCTGTTTAACTGCTAGCCGCCGTTTTACATCTACCAACAACATTTCTTGGCACTGCAGTCACCTGCGGTTGGTTGTGGCAAAACCTATGCTAATTATTCGGAAAATTGCTCTCCTATTTGTTTTTTAAAATCTGCGAGAATATTTTAACATTGCCCACTTTCATCGTGTTGATCGAAATTTACATTAATTTGGCCGAAGGCGATAATTTACAATTTCATTCAAAGGGTTCGTTATTCTATCTACATTATGTATAGGAACATGATTAAAATGTTAAGATGGGAGAACTTGCAGATACATCACAAACCAAGCACAATAAAGTAAAATTAAAAAGGTCAAAGGGCAATAAATTTTCACTCTATAGCAAAGGAAAAATTTAAATTTCCAAGCTTTACTATTTATTATAGCAAATTAGAAAGGAACATATGAATACAACGTACGATAAAACTATTTGGTCGCAGAATAGAGAAATTCCCAGTTTCTATCCCATTGGATAACCAATTTGCTTATTAGAAACAGGCACGATTGGCTAAATTAGCAAAGTTAAGCAGAATATTGAAGAGAATCTGACCCCTTCTTAAAAAAAATATTAAAAATAGACAAATTTTTAACGCTACAAAATTAGATATGTTTATCTACTGTTGTAGAAAAACTATTAAAATAAGTACTTTTTTCCTAGAATTCACGATATAAACCAATTTGTCTTTTTACTTCCCCCATCTGAAAGACGAAAGAAGTATTGTAATCATGAAAAAAACACCTTCCGACATGTTTTCAGATCTTCACGTTTCAAGGTCCCTAGATGACAAAAAAAAGGTTTTCTCAATTCCGTCAGTCTGTCTGTCTGTCCGTCCGTCCGTCCGTCCGTCCGTCCGTCCGTCCGTCCGTCTGTCTGTCTGTCTGTCTGTTGGCAGTATAGCTCAAAAACTATTTGTCGGAGGAAGACGATATTTTCCATACATATTATGTATCTACCTCGCATGAAACCGGTACAATTTCAAACAAATATATATAGGGTGAGCACCTTAAAAAAATAAAATCTTGTTTATTTTTGTGTTAATTTTGAAATAAAAGGAAGTACTAACTTTCACATAGGTCAGGCTTTACATTTGCCGAAAATAAGACTCAACCGATAAAGGATAATGTCACAAAAGGGCAAAAATGTTTCAACCATTACACCATGCTCTTCAAAAGACGCACGCGCCGGACTTTTCCCGAAGAGACGCGGTAGCGCAGATGAAATTTCGCCGTACTTATATCCTCTGCGGAAATTCGGTTAGGATTGAGCATTCTGCAGAGCTGCAGATGCGGCGGGTTCAAACCCCAGCGGGATTAATTTTTTTTAATTTGAAAATGTATTTAATTTATTAGAAACGTGAAGATACTTGTACTCCTAACTTAATTTGATTTTTAGTGCCACAATGTTGACGAGGGAAGTTCTGGGTAAAGCCTTCTACAGATTTTTTAAATTGAGGTCGTACTTGACCATCCGCATTTTTAAATTTCATTGATATACAAGGCTTCATATACTTTTTACCTATGTTTAGCAGTTTTTGGTTCTATCATTAAAATTAAAAGTGTTTTCAGTTTTGTTAAAATCCGAAATAAATCTACAAGTCGGTTCAGCGCTTGTCGTTATGAAATTATTACACATTAAAGAGTTTGGCCATTTTTAGTGTTTCGGAATGTTTCAAAAAGGTACTTCCACGTTAAATTTAACGATAGCTTTAAAAATCTGCTATCTTTATTTGAAAAGAAAATTAAATTCGTTTGCAAGGCAACTTTTCTTGTGTTGTGCAACTCCTAAAATATCAATTTTTAAAAATATTCTCCATGAATTCGTTAGAAATCGGAAACAGTGCTTCCAGTCCTACTGACGTTCGAGCCCCACCGTTGCAAACCATATTGAAATAAGACGTTTGTTTCACTCTTCATGGCTAGCTCAGTATATATGAAACTCTTTTAATAATAATAATAGTAATAATAATAATATAAACATTTATTTAAAAAAAAGCAAATTACATGTGTAATGAAAACGCTGTTCAGTTTAACCCACCAGATGGCAGGTTACTTGGTTTTCCACAGCACCAGTACCACACAATTAGAAAAAATAATGCAGTTGGACGATTGTGTTATGTAACATCCAGTAGCCGAGAGAAAATATTACTGTTTTTTTTTACAGCCGTGATTTTAAACTGTTTCCAAGGGTCATATGCGGCGTGCTTTATGTTGTCTATAAAACACGCCATTCCATTTAAAGCACGGAGTACTTTAAGAGGTTATAAAACCTTATTTGTGAAGATTAAAAGTACAGTTATTATATCGGACCGATTTGTATGAGGAGCCCCGAGTGCCCGATTGGAGAGGGGCGGAGCCCGATGGCCCCCTTGGAGGGGGCGGAGCCCCGAGGGCCCTCTTGGAGAGGGGTGGAGCTCCAAGAGCCTCCTTGGAGAGGGGCCGAGCCCTGAGGGCCCCCTTGGAGAGGGGCCTAGCCCCGATGGCCCCCTTGGAGAGGGGCGGAGCCCTGAGGGCACCCTTGGCGAGGGGAGGAGCTGCAAGAGCCCCCTTGGAGAAGGGCCGAGCCCTGAGGGCCCCCTTGGAGAGGGACCGAGCCCCAAGGGCCCCCTTAGAGAGGAGCGGAGTCCCGAGGGCCCCTTGGAGAGGGGTGGAGCTCCGAGGGCCGCTTTGGAGAGGGGCGAAGCCCCTAGGGCATTTAAGCTAACGAATTCCTCGGCTGTAGAAAAAATATTGAAGCCAACTCGTGTTTTACAGTTTAAAAATCTCGGTCGATCATAAAATTCTCGCTTCGCTCGAATTTTAACATGATCGACCTCGATTTTTAAATCCTCTGTAAAACACTAGTTGCCGTAATAGCTATAATATAAGATTTTTAAATGTACTTTTAAACTCGGTTTCAGGTAAGGTTCTTAATTGGCAAGGTATGATATTATTATAATAATAGACAATATTATATGAAAAAGATCTTTTAAATAAATAAGTTCTAAACCGTGGAATTGTCAATGCACTTTTTGTTCTAATATTAACTTGATGATCATCGGATACATACTGCTATATGCAATTTACGTCTGTTGGACATGCTAAGCCAGTTCACCTATGTCAATTTATGAGATACACGCTGTCGTCTCTGTATACCATATATAAATCGTAGACATGAATTTTGAGTGCGTTCGATTCTTATTGCATTATTTTTTGTTAAACATGGAGCCTAACGGGTATCACAATAATTAAAATTTGATAAGACAACACAACAAAATTTTCATATCTCTGGAAAGGCAATAACGGTGAGCATACAGTGACTTTAAATTATAATACGCTTTCTGAATACATCGGGAAACATGTTGTTCGAAACGTAGGTCGTTATCAATGAGCACACCTAAATTCTTACACACGTTGCCCTGCACTAAAACGTCACCACCCACTTTTATGTCACTCGACGTAATTGCTTGTTTCCTTACTGCTCTATTACCAAACAGCATATATGACGATTTGGATGCATTTATTTTTAATGAATGTTTTTCACAAAATTCTACAAGTCTCGCCAGGTCCTCGTTCGCCTACGATATCGATTCATTTAGCTTATGATACGGAAAAGAGATATTTGCGTATCATCTGCGTACATGTGAAATTTACTATATTGTAAGCAAGTAGATATGTTATTCGTATACAGTGAAAATAGAAGAGGAACTAGAATCGAGCCTTGTGGAACACCCATTGTGACTACTAGCGGATCGGAAGTGTTTTGGTAAATACTGTCCATTTGTGTTCTATTAGACAGATATTGATTTATTAAGCTGATGGCCGAGGTATCAAAACCTATGAAATGTAAAATAGATAGCAAAAGCGTGTGGTCGATGGTGTCAAAAGCTTTCGAAAAATCTAAAAGCACTAACAAAGTTAATTCTTTGTTATCCGTAGCTCGAATACAATCATCTGTTATAGCAGTTGGAGCAGCATTGCAACTGTAACCGGGGCGGAAGCCAGATTGCGTTTTTGAAAAAAATATTGTGCATGCTAACGTAATTGCGAATTAGTTTATCTAAATTTTTTTCAAGAACTTTAGACAATGTGCAAAGAATACTTATTGGACGAAGCTGCATAACTCGTGCGGATTCCAAATATCTGGAAAACGCATTCTGTTATGTAGAAATTCATGACGTGTGTGAAGTATGGCAACAGATGAGGACAGCACATTTGTAGTAACTTGATATTAATGTTATCAGGGCCCGTAGATGTTGATTTCATGGCGAAAAGAATATTTCCAACTTCCAATTCATTTGTTTCAACTGAAACGAATTTTCCAGTTCATTTTTTGTATTTGCCGAGTAGTAGTTAATTAAATACGATAGTTACTATTAGAACAATTTAGAAAAAAATATTAATCTGGTTTGAATTTTGTAAGTTAAGAGGCAATTCAAGTTTTTTTATCTCTATTTACAATATTCAATTTTCGAAGCTCTTTCCAAATTGCCTGAGGTTTATTATTTTTATATATTTGATTTTGCAGATATGCTTTTTTCTCTCTTGCAATTGCACCAGTGACAAGATTTCTCAGATATTTGTAGCTATCACAATGTACTGGATTTTCAGTTTTTTAAATTCACCCAGAGCTTTGTTTCGCAATTTCATCATAAATTTCACGTTATCCGTAGTCCAAGGTTTACTCGTTCTGGATATTTTAAATTCTTTAAAGGGTGCATGTTTATTAAAAATGCAATGTATATGTTCATTTAAAAACTTGATCTTGTCGTTTATGTTGTGCATATAAAAAATTGACAACCATGGTATCGCGTACAAATCTCTGAGAAAAACAAATATTATCAAATAGTGAAAAATCCCTGCATATACGAATTATGGGTTTATTTGTTATTACAGGTAATGATAGAACGCAAGAGGATAGACAATGCTCGGCGATATTATGCTCGACAACAGATTCGCTTTCAATTTTAAAATTATCACCGTTAGAATTATTAAATCTAATAAAGTACTTGAATTTTTTGTAATTTTGGTTGGCTCATGGATTATTTGAATTAAGCCTAGACTGTCCAACAGATAATTAAATTTGAGTATTGTATAATCAAATGTCAACAGATTAAAGTTTAGATCACCCATATATACAATATAATCACAGGTAGGAGTTAATGAAGCAATAGTATCTTCAAACATATTAAAAAAGTCAGTAGAAGTTACCTTAGATGAGCGATAAATAGTTCCTATCGCAATTTCATTTTATTAATGTTAATATACACTCATACTTGTTCCAAAGTGGTATTTAAATTTATTAAGAAATAATTGAGATCACTTTTTATGTACATACCTACTCCTCCCCCTCTTGTAAATCGTTCACGTCTAACGAAGTCATATCCATCCATTTTTACTGTTTGAGAAGGAATATTGTTAGATAACCAAGTTTCAGTGATACCAAATACAGAACATTTTCTGTCGACTGCAATATCTCACACACTAATAAACTTAGGTAATAGAGATCGAACATTTAAATTACAGAGCTTCATTAAATACAAAATAAATCAATTCAGAAAATTAAATTTTAGATTAAAAATATATTTATAATTATAATAATAATACTAAATTGGTACCCTAAGCTAAATTTGAATTAAATAAATATATTCCTAAAAAGTTGTTCATGGCATCTATTGATATATATGTGAGGAAAAAACACAATCGTGTTTACAAACGATCGTCAAAAACTAAAAGCTGATCGGTCATTGTAGTGTTCTCGGGCTAAAACTGACTTAACAACATACACAAGAAAAGCTACTTTGAGAACACAAATACATTGATTTTAGCGCACACATAAAATCATAAAAAGAAAAGAAGATAGGATTAAATCCTAAAGTGAACGATCATTTCTAAACACAAACATAAAATAAGAATGGACACCCTAAGTGCGATATAACTCGTGTCTGAATACGGCCCTGTACGCGGTTGCATGCATAAAACTCGACACAATTCATATACGTAAGCGCATTCTTTTGAGCGCGATTCTCACACAGCCGGGGTGACCGCTTATCGCTGAAACTGTAATCACTTTGAGTAAGTATTAAGTTACCTGGCAGTCAGGCCCTGAAAACCGCTATGTACCCTCAAATTGGGCTTGTCTGGCATCACATGAACAAACTATGACGGCGCGACGTGTGGAAATTTACCACACACGATGCGGGGAATACCTGGCTGCTACGCTGGTGCCGCAATGACTGGCGTCATATACCCACAATGGACGTGACGAGTATGCGTGGCTGTTTCTTAATTTTTGTACTCACCCAGTATACTACGAAAATGACGTTTGTTGGATACGCAAGTTCAACAAGGCAAGGCTTTCTTAAGCCCCTTCTAATTTAACTTGCCGTAAGCACAACTCACTGGAAGCCACTTAAAGGTAGATGGTTCTGGGAAACACTCGTAAGCAACTGAACTTAACTTCACAGCGCTTACGATGTTCGAAGAATCCGGATTGGTCGCTAAATACACAAATTTAAGCGATGCACGCAGGAAACGGATACTCCCACATTAAACTATGCTACATTACAGCGTTTAAGCCTATTTAAAAATTAAACGTATAACGTATAAAGACGTACAATATCGGTCTTTCTCAGGACTAACCAGGAACACCTGAAAACGGGAGTAGATCAAAAAGTCCCAAAACGTCGTGTGATATACACCCTAGACAGTGGAAAAAGTCCGATTAAACATATCATAATAGACCACTGCCAAAAATGACATTTAAAGAACAAGTTTTTTCCTAGTTCTATATAACTATTATTGGTTCGATCTTTTCCAAACGAATTTTCAAAATTTACTACTTCAACTCTTGCGATTGTGATGACCAATGTAACCACATGATATTTAGTTCTGTGTTCAATCTACACATCCAAAGCTTGAAACTAGCTTGTGCTTACATTTGCGTTGATTTTTTCAGAATTACCCGCTATATAGGTAAGCGAACAAAGCCATCGATAAGCTTCACACCACTTGTATAACATATTATGATTTTGTGTTTAAATTGTCACCGAATACTTTTGAAAACATTTAAATTGTATTTTTAAAGCTGATCTACAATTACTTGAATGACCAAAAGTTCCGCTCGTGTCACATTGTTTCCAGTTTTTTCACTATATGTTAGTACGAAGTAAACTATCATTATTAGATGAATTCCTAGCCAGCATTTACAAATTTTCTTATTTTTTGTTTCATTTATTCGCCATTTTATAGAATTTCCCTGAGGGGTCAAGTCAAACATTAAAAATTCTAAAAAACGCACAGACGTACAAATACATATAATGAAGTTTGTTCGTAATTTTATTTATGTTCTTATGGGATAAGGGGTTGGTTCTATAGACAGTCTATCTATTGTTTTTATTTTCTATCCGAGTCTGAAGTTCATAGACAAACATACAACTAATAATCACAGTTAACGAATTCAGATACAACTTCATTGTACAGAATTTGTGAAATATATTGAAAACTTGCTGTAGTTATAGTTAAGTATAACATCTAGACAAATTCAAAAACAAAATATGAACATACTGGTTAAAGGCATCGTAGTCATCATCCATGAGCTCTTTCAATCTACTGTTGACAAAAATGTAATATGTATTATACTAATTTATAGGAACTGATAATGACTGACAGTAATTATTTTCAAAATAGAAATTATGGGATTATAAGAACTATGTTATGGTCCTTTTATTATTTTCAGTACTAGCTTGGCCCTAGGACACATTCCTGTGCCCTGAAGGACGGTGAAAGTAATTTTTCTATCCAAAGAGGGATGTGCAATGCATGCGCGAAGCACTTTAGACATATCAGCCTGGCTTCCTTTCTGTTAAAAGTGCAGGACAGACTGGTCGAAAGGTACATTAGATGGTTGCTTTCCCGCTGCAGTCATCGCAACACGCCTACCAACAAGGTAGGTTAGTTGAGACGGCACTGCATGCGATTGTATCCAAGATGGAGAAAGATGCATCATAAAGAGGTCTCGCTTGGTGCGTTTCTAGACATAGAATAAGCGTTTGATAATACCTCCGTTGACTCTATCTGTGCAGCGGCCGAGAAGCACAGGATCGATCCAATGTTGATAAGATGAATCGGTTCCATGCTGTCGGGCCGACAGGTAATTGTCTCAATAGACGGTCTGTCACAAGGGGTTGTCCTCAAGGAGGAGTCTTGTCTCCAATGTTATGGTGTCTGGTCATAGATGGGCTACTCAGAGAGCTCTCTGCAAAAGGCATCTTTTTGCTAGGTTATAATAATGAACTTGCAATATTAACACTTGGAAAGTTCGCTGGCACAGTAAGTGCTGGTGCATAAGGCAAGGGCTTAGGATTAATTCTACCAAAGCAGAACTTGCAATTTTCACCAAAAGAATTGAGGGTTTTAGACAGTTCTCACTCCTCGGTAAAGCTCTTCAGCCCTCTGAATCGGTTAGATATCTTGGATTCATCCTGAATTCGAAGCTGAACTGGAGGGCTCATGTAGAGCGACACATTCAAATAGCAAGTGCCTACCTGTGGAAATACAGACTGACCTTTGAAAACAACTGATGTCATAAGCCCCGTGTCACCAAATGGCTATACACGGTGGTTACAAGACCAATAATAACATATGCTGCTCTGGTTTGGTGGCCGGCAAGTAGCAAGGCAACAATCAGAAATAGCCACAATAGACTGCATAAATTGGACTATTTAGGCATAACAGGAGCAATGTGCACTGCTTCCACGGCATTCTTGGAGGTGCTTCTGGGACCCATTCATTTAGTGATTGAGGCAGAGTCTAGAAAACCAACCTACAGACTTAGTCAGGGACTGATGTGAGCCATGCAAGGGCAGTAAGTGGGACATGCAGGGATCATCCAACAATTTGGGAAAATCACAGAACTGCTCACAAGAAGCGATTTCATGGCTCTGATCTATATGTTCCATAAAGCATTTCAGGGACTCCCCTCTGATAAGACCGACTGGCGTCAGCAACAGCATCTCCTTAATCAGAGTGGCTTGTGTGATACACAAACGGCTGTAAGATGGCGAAAAGATTTGAAGCTGGTATTTACCGCTATAGGCCGATGGTAAAGCCGACTGTTGCCCTTGGCAAATACGCCAGCTTATTCCTAGCGGAGATATTTGCCATCTTAATCTGTGCCCAGGAGAACCTTCGAAGAGGATACTGCACAGACAGTTAGACAACACTAAGAGCACTGTGTTCGCCCAGGATCAACTTTCGGTTGGTTCTGGAATGTTGCCAGATACTGAATACACTCGGTACAAAAAAAAGTGGGTCAAATTACTATGGGTACCACGCCATAGTGAAATAGAGGGTAACGAAGAAGCTGATGCTCTAGCCAGAAAGGGTTTTCAAGAGCCACACATTGGCCCTGAGCCAGGCTTAGCAATTACCCGTGCTACTGTAAATAGACAGGTGGAGCATTGGTTAAATAACCAATCCAGTTACCAAGACTGCGTCAGGCGCAACTCCTTATTGGGAATAATATTCCTTCTGAAATCTATCTTATCTCATGCCAACCTTTCTTACTCAAATTATAATTGCAACTGCTCATATCAAGTGCATTTATTAATGTAAAATACTGACTTTCGTGCAATAAATAAAATAGTTAATTCTATGCTCATTTCTGGACTTTCTTATGTTAACTAGGCAATCAGAATTGCTGTGGGCAGTATACCATTACAATATTGGCATATTACTGTTACTGAGCTTAGGTGTAGCTAGGACAAGTGCCGTTTACGAATTTCTTGTTGCAAAAATAAAGTGGAAAGGGGTATAAGATATCTCTATAATGTTGCGATCTTTGGTAATAGATTTTAATTAGGGGTTGGTTTATATTATTTAGGCATTTTGCTGACGAAAAGGAACTTATAACCTAAAACAAACGTGAAATTAGTAAAACCCGAACAAGCTACAAAAGCTAAAAAAACTATATTACTCTTATAATCATAACTTATAATTCTACTAGTATTATCGACGAGAAAACAATTTTCATGTCCTAAAAACTATTGAGATTATTCCATCTTCAGATTATTACAGTAATTGAAAAAATCTTTAATTTATATGCAACTGTACAATGTAATACGACATATTTTTATGTCCAAATTAATATTACTTTTGCCCCCTCTTTACTTTTATAGTTTCTAAACTTGTTAGACAACAAAATATATGATAATAACCTAAAACTATTAATAATAGAAATTATATCTATTTATAGGTTGCTTTCAGATCATTAGCTCACGTTACATACATCTATCAAGGTCATTTTTTTAAAATGACATTGTCAAATAAGAGCGACGGAGTTACTAGAACTCTTGGCATTTCTCACAATTACAGAATTAATCGAACGTCTCGCCGTAATTACACCAAATATTTTTATTGCTAAGTAACCGAGTTTACGCAGGTATATGCGTCGCAATACAGGGACGGTCTCATAAAGACATAAATTCTCATTATATTAAAACTTCCCAAATCGAAATAAATAAACAAAAGTGCCTCTTCAGTATATTTTCTGCATTGTATACAAGAATTAATACCATAATATTTTACTCTAGTTTAAAATATTTGAGGACACTCGAGGGCTGACTTCCTCATCCGGTCAACCGAGTTTCCTTTACCCGCTGTTGAGTGGGGAACCGCTGAAGTATTTGCGATTCGCTGAAAAAACAAAACCGTTCGGAGAGGATAATTTCTGGATGCTGAAATCGTCGGAAGCTAGTGAACTATGTTACCTTCGTAACGCTTTGACATTGGGTCAGTTTAGACGGGATATGAATTTTGGGAAACTGAAAACCATTTAGAAAAGGCAACAAATTAAAGTAACACATAGACACGCTTTAAGAAACCTCACGTCTATTTTGCAATGGTCACATATATATTCACGTGCGGAATTTAAGATTTTAAGCAAGAAGCTTTAAGCTTTTAGCAGAATATTTCCTTTTGTCCGAGCACTACAAAACTGATTTGAAAATATTTTAAGTAGTCTAACTACAGGGCAAAAATGCAGGCATGCATCGAACTGCAATTCTTTTAATTAGACAAGCCCGCTGCAGTTGCAAAGTATTCAGTACTCCTAAATAAAGCAAGAAATTTAAAATGCGCTTTGTCGAAACAAGTAGCAAATGCAAATCCGCAATTAGACTATAAATGCAGAGATCAAATTAAAATCTTTCGCATGTAATAGCACATTATATCGAGGTAATTATTTTTGTGGGGATTTGCCGTAGTTAGAGTAGCGGTCATATTTGCATTTAGTGGCGAAATAATGGAGTAACATCGAGCTGCAAACATCCGGGGAGATTACTCGTGCTGCTGTTCTCCTACACTAACGGTGGATCCCACTCGGGGTTTACGTATTTGCGGTATGTGGAAACAAATAGGTGGATAATTGGGATTGTGCGCGAATGAAAGCAAATGCATTTGTTTCAAAATTGAAATTAGATTAATTTACCTTGTTAAATTGTTTATGTGCCAAATGTCAAGTGAAACTGTACAGATAGCTAGTAATCAATATGAAGTGACAGCAGAAAAGGCAGATTATTACCAAGAAAAATCATTATAATTGGTGCCTGGTCTAATAAATGAATTATTTTAGCAAAATTATGTAAACTGTTTAAGCTAAAATAGCAAAAGTTTTGATTTCTATTAAAATGCAGCAGGGAAAGTCAAATTCTATCTATTCTGAAGCCACGGCTCCTAGCAGAATACATTGCAGTCGAATGTTTTTTGTTTTTGATATAATGATGCATTATAATTATTTATGGTACAAGTGTGTTATATTACAAAGTCACGCAAGAAAAGTTCAAACTTCGAGGTCATCAGGCCAAGCAGGGTCTTGGTTCGAGTAAATTATTTGTAATAACATGCGTGCCATGCAAAATTTTATCCAAAAGCACAATAAATACCAAATTACATACATTTTGCATTAACAGCTGTAAAAAAAGTTGATCAAAGTTGATACAATAAACCAATGAAGCTATAGGGAAACACTTGTTAAATACTTATGCGTTATGCCATAAAATTGACTAACACCTCAGTTAGTGTTCGGGCTTATAAGTGAAATTGGTAAACATTAAATGCCCATTTTAAGATATGGCGATGCCCCTCAAAATCGCAATAGGCAATCCCCTTGTCACCAACTAGTAGAGAATCTAAAAAGACTACTTGCCGTAACTAAATTTGCTTATAAAGTTTCCTATACCATTTTAATTGCAAATATTTATCAGTAACCTCCTAGCCTTTATTGTTTCACCAATCAGGGAAACGAATTGCTCCACAAAATAGCCACTACCGTAAAAATTCCCTAACAATTTGTGATGCTAACAAAATAACCTTATATGTAAGAGCTAATTTTGTTGTTTAAATTTACGTTACTAATAGTTGTAAGTAAGCCTATTAGTTGTGTCAAAACATGTCGAATATAATTTTCAACTAAAACAATTCATTTCAAAGTAACGTTTCGCTATTTTAATATAGCTTCTTCAGACTTAAAGACAGATTATCTATGACAAATTAAAATTTGGGACAAACACAGTTAAGAGGCACATGAAATCTCTTATCTAAAATTAAGAAAACAGTGTAAGTTAGATAGGTGAAAAAATAGACTCCTCTGTTTTGTTACCTTTTGTTTTATTTTGTTGTTGTTTTTTAATGTTTTTACAAGTTCCAAGTTACTAAAAGGCATGGCGTTACATTATTGAAAATTATATTCGACATGTTTTGACACAACTAATAGGCTTACTTACAACTATTAGTAACGTAAATTTAAACAACAAAATTAGCTGCGAAAAGTCTTCTTCCGAAGAAATATGACATGCAATGTAGTGTTTTTTCACAGTTTAATACTTTGAATAATACAGCTGTAATCAACAATTGATAATAAGAAGGTTATGTTACTTGTTACAAAGGTTGTATAAGGAAAAGATCGAATAATTTAATTTACAACATTAACAAATTAGTAAAATATTAATAGATACATAAAACATAGAAAATCAACTATTAAACGTGATAAAGAAACTGCTTAGTGAATGTATGTATTGTATTGTCCGTAACCCCATTTTAGCTTGCAGTGTAGAGGCTGGTGCTTTATATGCTTGTCTCTGGCGGTACAATACTCGACTTGCTCTGGATTCGGATTACAAAGTTGAATCCTGCCCTTTGTGCTTGCGCAGCAACCGTTGTGTGAGGCTTGTGTCTTGGGGATGTATTTACCTTGTTACTCTATCTCTTAGGCCTGTGGTTCATAGATATCCTAACGTCCCATTTTAGTAGACAATAAAGAACTAGTGTATCAAACAGGAACACTAATCTTTAATAACTTAATTCTGAGAGCACGAGGTCGAGAGGTAAAGCATTCGAGCTTGGGATCGTCAAGCAGCGAGTTCGAACCTCACGCTCGGACATTGGTTTTATCTCACACTCTTCGGCCAAACAAACACCTTTGGTGGTCATCACCCCTGTAGAAGGGCATCCACCTAAACTTCAATGGGTTAGACTAGCCACCTACCCACGCCGCAACGTAAGAGGGCTCATAGAACTACACATGGTGTAGTTAGTAACATGTTCTTACCATCTAGCAGGAGGTAGTGGAAGAGTTGTATGTATGTGTTGTCGGGAACTTAATTTTACCTTGCGGTGTAGAGGCTGATGCTTTATACGCTTGCGACTGGCCAACTTGCCCTGAATTCGGGTTACAAAGTTGGACCGCGCCTTTCGTGCTTGCGTAGCAATCATTGTGTTAGGTGTGTCTTACGCCCGTATTCATAGTCGTTCGCCAGCGGATCGCCGGCGACTCGCCAGAGTTTCGTTATGAATAGTATGTTGGCGGCACTGTACGTCTACGTCAAATTCGAGGTTAGCAGGTTAGATTTTGTGTCAGTGTCTGTCAAAACTGACTGAAAACATAACCTGATCACCTCGAATTTGACATAGACGTACAGTGCCGCCAACATACTATTCATAACGAAACTCCGGCGAGTCGCCGGCGATCCGCTGGCGAACGACTATGAATACGGGTGTTAGTGATGTGTGGACTTTGTTACTCTATCTCTTAGGTCTGTGGTTCTGAGTATTGCACAGTTAATTTGGCGCCCAACTGTCAATGATTTCAACGAGCCCGATTCCAATCGCCAACGCTGCGGAAAAATGCCGGCCTCCGTGGGGTTCGAACCGTGGACTTGCTTAATGTAAACCTAGCGCTTTCTCAACTGCGCTACCAGGCTTCTTAATAAGTGATGACCATCAAGTTATACTGTTGCATAAGAAAAGAGACTACACACCTTTCAGCCTTCCATTACTATGTGAAAATTACTAATCAGGATAATCTCAAACAGACTAACAACCAAAATAGATTAGATACCTACCAACTCATGGAGCAGGCATGGTTTAAGAGGGGTTTTGGAATCAACATACATATGAAACTTTAGCTTTGGCCAGCTCTCGCATTAATTCCTGATATTCATAATTAATTAAAAATATATACCATGAAGCAACGCTACTACACGTAACAGTAAACGAAAGGCCCTATGAAATTTAAATATAGAAACGTTAAGTAAAGTAAATTGGATAAACGAAGTAGTCAGTAACGATTGGAAAACTATAACAATTTTACAATAAGTACATAGACGATTTAGTATTGATCGCAAAATAGAGGAGCTAAAATATACAATACTAGCTGTTACCCGCGACATCGTACGCGCGAGGTTCGTTATTTGTGTATTAAATAATGACTAATTATTTTCTGTCATCCCATCCCATTCCATCCCATCCCCGTCCCTTTCCCCGTCCAGTCCCGTCCCGTCGCGCCTCGTTCCCTCCCCGAACTGCCAAACGCGCGAACTGTCAAACGCGCGAAGGTTAAATAGTCGTTAAGTTTTCTGAAATTTTCCAATTTTCTGCGTAATTTTCTTAATTTTTCTTTCCGTAACAACCTTCTACAGAGTATTAGAAAACTTAAAAAAAGTTGAATAAAATCGGTAAAGTCGTTCTCAAGTTATGGTCTGACCAAGGGAAATAGGAATTCATTTTTATATATTGGGCTGGCTGCTCTTATTTATAAATTGAATTATATCTTTGAATATCAAAATTATTTAATTATTAAAATTGATAGCGCCTTGAGACTCTTTCAGGGTGGTTCGATTATCTAATTGCTTGTTAATTTAAATTTTATTTTAACAAAGACTTTGAATTGTGTGATGACATTAACTGTCACCTTTCACGTCACACAATGTTCTATTAATAAGCTCAATCAAATATGACAAATGTTCATTCTATTTATATCTTATTGACTCAATATTATACGGTAAGTACTTGATTATAGTTAATTGCACTTTAAAATTGTCTTTTATTTACTATAGCGTCGATAGGACAAAACTACAACCCACCTTGAACTGCTTTCACTCTTTCTGTTCCAATATCACCTCCAAGACAGCACTCCTCCTAATGTCCGGATCCCTATTTAGTCTTGCTGTCATGCACTGCTTACTGACAACAGTTGTCAACTTGTCAAACCCTTGGCTGCTAGCAGGAAAGACCCCATTCTAGTTCACTAGTGTCACTGCTACTTTCCAGAGACTCCCTCCTTCCGACAGCTTCACGGCAAGTTTGTTATCACAGATGATCCCTAATTAATATCCTTCTTCCTTAGATCCAAACTTCAGCCACCTCTGTCGTCAGTAACACACAGAATAGCTCCAATCTAGCAGTCCCTCTGCTACCCTCCGTCAATAAACCCACGTGTCCTCAGTACACCATCACCAAACCCAGCACTTGACAATTCTCAAACCACTGTAACTTCTTATCGATTGTATTATTCAAAATAAACTAATTCCATCCAAATCTTATTTTCTTCGAGCTTCTTCTGCTTGCTTCTATCGAGTTTTACAACCTTATAAACAGGGTAATTTCTATGTTTTTATTCAGACCGAAAAGGTACATTCTATTTTTCTATAAGTTTTTATTCTAATAATCGTAACAAAATCTGCTTAACTACTGTTCTAATTATTCCTGACATCTATAATTAAATTTATTTGAGTCTTCACTACTTCGCACTATATTATTTTAATAGAAATTACAGTTGTCATGTATTATATGAGCATGTATTTACTTTATAATTTTCAAAACCCCTACAGAATACTCAAATGTTATCTCTTTCATCTTAATTTGCCTCAAATTCGAATTCTTTTAATGAACTTCATTCAAACAGCCAATTCTTTTTAATATTTTCTAAAGTGATTGTATTGATTGCCCAAATTTTATTTTTACATTTAATCTTCATCCAAACCTGCTCTTAATGTACCATAACAATATAGGTATAGATATGGTGTACCTATAACCTGTGTTATGCTACAGCTTTGAAACAATGATCTTTACAAAAGAGAATACCATGAAAGTGAAAATAGCAGACAGAAGCGGAGAAGAATGGAGTTACATGATGTGGCAAAACTTGCAACATAACTTTAGAGAAGTTGTGCCAGGCATAATACAAAGAAAAGAAAGGTGGTATGAAATACTACTTGATTGAACACTAAGAGTAAGTAAACGTAGCATAAGAGATTCGGCTACTAGATAGAACGACGGCACCTCAGAAGTAGCTGGTAAGAAATTGCATCAAGTAGCCAGAGATGGAGAAATTGGAAAGATTGGGAAGGATTATATGCAGGAATGAATCAATGAATGAAGAATATTTCAATATCAGTGTAAATTGTATCAATATTTATTTTCTATCTGTAGCAGGTTTGATTTTAGGCCGCCAGTAATAAGTTTGACTACCTTGTATATACGTATTTTTTAAGCAGCATTGGGAAAATGCCTATAAATATTTAAGTTTTGTATATACTTGCAGTTAAGGACAAAATTAGTGCCATAGCATGATTTAGATTTAGATTATAAAGACTATATTAGGGGAGTTCCAGGCAAGATGACATACTTTTTAATTAAAGCGAAATTTAAAAAAACTAAAAGTGCTAAGAAATAAAACAAAGTATGTACATAAACTCTTGTTGTTACAATCATACAAAAATGTATTTAAAACATCTGAAAGTAACCATAAAAAAATAATAACATATTGAACAAGCAAGTAGAAGTTGGGTAAGATGACACAAGTCCGTCCAAGATGACATAGTCAATGTAAGACTTCTTATTTATGCACAATTCAAGTTAATTGCTTTATTTTATATGGAACACCTGGACACAATGTGTGGCACCAATTCAAGCAAGACTAGCACCTTACCCAATGCTCTTTTGGCCTGGAATGTTTGTACAAGTCATTACAATAAATACAGGCGGCGGCATCATCATTCTCCGAGTGGTCATCTTGCCCATAGAGTTGACTCTAGTCTTCTTCGTTGTCATAGTAACAAACTCTACATACTGAAATATAAAGAAAACATATTATTTAAACATTCATCACTATGCACTCACATTAGGATAAGATGATATAGTATGTCATCTTAGATGACGGCAGGTATGTCGTTTTACCCGGAATCGACAAAACTTTAACAAATGGATTATTTTATAAACATGTTTTAAAGTTACTTGTACTTTTATTTAAATATAAAACAAACAATAACTGCTATTAGCATCACCATACTTAAAAACATTTGAATACGTACCTGTCTGTAGATATTACCACTACAATATTGAAGAAAAATAATTTTTCAACTGCCAAAAATGTTTGCGATCATTTTTTCTGAAAACTTCGTTGAACTGACAGCTGTAAACAATTGCTGATGAAGCGTCATCTATGAGACCATGAGTAAACTTCTTGTTGCTCAACTGGCGCGAATATTTAATTCGCAATGGACACTGTAGCATCTTACCTTACTATGTCATCTTGCCCGGACTCCCCTATATTTTGTATTGCATTACAGAGTAATTTTGTATTGTACAAGGTGTCGCACAAATTAGTTCACAGAAAACTGCAGCATCATGAAAATGAGAATTGCCCCAAAAAATTAAAGAGGTTTTATTCTGGGCATTTTGAAATTTGATTAAAAACTCTTTAATCTGACACAGACGAGCAGCCTTTCAGAAAGATATAGTTGTTAAGGAAATACGTTCAAAAATCACAAGATTTTATAATGTTGCTTATGGTTATCAACAATGCTTTTAACAAATTATTAGGTGAACAAAAGTAAAGTAAAAAGAGGTGACGCATTGTATTTTTTAGGTAAAGCTTTAATAATTTTTTTCTACGACCACTACTAAAAGTAGGTCTTTTAGCGCTAGCTAATGAAATCAGCTGTTTACTTTTAGCACATGTGCTAAAAGTAAAGAACGGGTGTTAAATTTAGAATTTTAAAGAAGTGAGGTTATAAAGTTATTCTAGTTACTTCTTTCGTTCGAGGTAAAGTGGTTTTTAAATAATTAAAGCATTATGCAATGAATAAAGTAAAACGTGTACTATTATAATTACCTTTGGTAATTAACTTTGTCAGCTACCGACCGCAGAAACAGTCACCTAAGCCGTCACGGCCATCTCTTTACTATGACATAAATTATAACTATCATAAATGCAAACCTTTGCTAAATCGACATTTATGGATTAATAACAGTACATTTAAGGCCGTAAAAAATATTGTGTGCAAACACGTAGTAAAAGTGTTTATGCACGAGACATATTATGAAACTCAGCCTTCGGCCTCGTTTCATAATTTTCATGTCTAGTGCATAAACATCCACTTTTAGCACTTGTTGCACAAATAGCTAATAATTCAGCAATGTATAAGCCGATTTTCGTAATTATTTCAGAAACTGTGTTAACTCATTGACTCCTTCCATAAGCTTTTTTTCGTTTATTTCTGGGACACTTTATATCACTATCCGTACTTGGACGTTATATATTTCTAATCTGAACACCCTGTACATATAGGATATGCCAGTTTGTCGATAGCATCTGATGATGCTGATTTCGGAGGCTTTCACGGCCACGAAGAGGAGTTCTTCAACCTCGATAATGACACGATCCAATCCCGGAAATCTTATTCCGGTCGAAGGACCATTCTTCGACCTTAATAATGACACGGTCCAATCCCGGAGGTCGTTTGTTACATTTGATGTTACTGTTTTTAATTACAGTTTAGGCTGTTACCCTGTTAACTCGACAATTTTAATAGGCTTAATTGATATTAATAATTATAATGTACTGGTTGTACAGTTTATTGTTACTGGTCTACTTAATGCTTTCAATATAGTGCTTCTAACGGAAATACACATATCATTGATGTTATACGTAACGTAGCAAAGATTTTTACTTCCTTTTACGATAAAGGAAGTATTGGATTCACCCCAAAAATTCGAAATTGAGTTTTCAACAAATCTTCACGTTTTAGAGTCCTCTGATCCCAAAAAACATATTTTTTTTCATTGGTCTGTGTGTCTGTCTGTCTGTGTGTCTGTCTGTCTGTCTGTCTGTCTGTCTGTCTGTCTGTGAACAGAATATCTCAAAAACGAAAAGAGGTATCGCGTTGACACTTCATATATAAGTTTTGTGTACTATGTAGATGAGACAGCAAGCTTTTGAAGAAAATCGCATAACCGGAAGTAGGTGTTTACTCTTGTGATTTTTCAGTTTTTTTCGATTTTTTCAAAAACGGCTCTAACGATTTTTTTCAAACTTTACATTTTTATTACATTTTTAATGTGCATTGACGTGAGATAGGTGATTTTCCAGTTGAAAACTTCTAAAGTGGGTTTCTTTTGTTTTTTTTTCTATTTTTTTTATTAACTCCTATTTTAAATAGAACACCCGGTATATTATTACATTTTTGAATTCTGCTTAAGATTTTAGAGAAAATTTGTCTCTTCAACTAACGCTCTATTTTGTACCGTTTTTGTAGAATTCGTAATTTTTGAAAATTTTTGACAAATGCTTAAAAATTAAAAATTAAATTTTTGACTAATTATAAGATCACTGTAAAAGGAAGTTGTGTGAGTGTATCACACCAGATTTTTAATAGACAATGCACCTGAGAAGAACTTAATTCAAGACAAGTTGCTATGTTGTTGCCACCAAATTATACACCACTGATATAACCACTCAATCAAAATGTCGATCAGAACATAAAAATGACCTATAGAAAAAAACTGTTAAAAATAATTTTGCAAGAGAATTTTGAAAATCAAAAAAGTTTAATAGAATTACCATACAAGATGCATAATTTTCATTGGTTGAATCATGGGAGAATATATCAAAGAAATTGCTTAGAAAGGTCATGGAAACCACTGTGGCCTGAAAATGTAATCTTAACAGAAGATAATATCGAAAATTTATGGTAGCAACCTTTAGCTTACTTAGCCAAACCTTTAAAACACACTAGCGGCAATGACGATTTAAACATAAACAAATGGTTTAAAGGGGCTGAAGAAGCTGAATTAGAAAATTATACTTTAACTGATGAAGAAATAGCCAGAAGTATACTACAAGAATATCCAGACTCAGACGAAGAAGAAATAAACAACCAAATGACATCAAAGAAACCGGAACCATCGAATGCTGAAGCTGTAAAAGTCTTTGATGTTTACCTAACGTTAGCAAATAGTGCGTCACTTTCTCTTATGACATATGCGACAAAGAGCCTTAGAGTGAAGGCACACGAAGCAATTCACACTAAGTCGGCAGCCGCCTGCGATAAAACACACGAGTCGGCTAAAAAGTCGCCGCGCTAAACATAACGCTGACATGTTGCCAGTATTCCTATTGAAGAGAATGGATTCTGACTAGGAGTTTATAAAGTTCGTTGGTTTAATTTATTGTGGATTGAAGAAGAAGAAAAAGAGTCGACTACGTGCTACATGACGCATCATTTGTTTAGTCCGCTTTAAATATATAGAATCATGGGCCGAGTCGGCTGCCGACTCGGCGTGAACGGCTTCGTGTGTTTTCAGGCTCAATCTCAACTTAAGACAGTAAAACAAACAACTAGTCAAGATTTTTTTAAATCCAAAGATTACGTTCACTACATATGGTCTCTTACGCCTTTATGTTACTTTATCCTTCACGTGTTTGTGAGATATTTTAGTTATTATTCATTATAATACTATTATAAGTTTAATAAAATTTAATATTTATTAGTAGTCTTTATCACTGTCTTTTTATTTCGAACCAATCTCGTAGCCTATATTTATTTTGCTCATTTTATTGGTTTTTAATATTTAAACTTTAAGACCATTTTTCTCGATTTTTTTCAGATGTAACATATTGAAAATTTTATATCATTGAAAACAACATAAAAAGTACTACCAAAATCGATAATAAAAAATACAGGTTGTCATTTAAAAAAAAAAGCCGATGACGTAGTAACTTTTAAAACAAACGACGTAGTGACATAAAGCTGGTTGTAGTGTATGCCCTACAATCAAAATCGCTATACCCCTTCAAGAGTTTTTCATAAAAATTAATATTAACAAATTTTATGAATTTATCCGTTACTTTGTTTCCACACTGTATAACATATAACTGACTCGGATAATGTATTAGCCTTTACCTAATTGACCTCGGCCACAAAATGTATCCTCGCTTGTTATAAGCTCAATATAGGCCTAATACCGTTAAATACTATTATCTTCATCAGTGTTGTTATAGACTCTTAACCAAATTAATTTGAGTATCATTAAGAGCTTCATTACCGCACTGAGTGCGGTAATGTATATTACCGCACTATTTTTGTATAAAGAAATACATTGAACCAGAATTTATTGATGAAGATAAAATATTGAACAATAAACGTCTGCTTATGGCACTTAACGAGACTTGTTTGATTGTCGCAAAACTCGGCACACCGCCTCGTTTTCGGCAATCAAACTAGTGTCATTAAGATGCTCATAATCAAACTTGTATCATTAATACCTATATCGTGAAAAAATATATTTGAACGTTTTTAAAACTTAGTGTGTCCTAGAATGGCCCAACAGAAAATTTGGCATTAGAGCCAGTGTCATGGCCGGGAACAATATAGACCGCCTTGGTATTATAAGGGCTAAAATTACTGAACAGTTAACATTAAATAAGGTATTGCTTTATTTTAAGAACATTTATTTAAACATATTGTTATCTATCTGTACAGAAACGTTATAAAATATGTAGACATTAACTTATTTTTCCCGCTGCTGATCATGTAAGTCAGTGATACAGCCTTAGTAACAAAACGTGTAAGTCGGTGATTATATTTGTTTGCTGCTTTCCGTTGACAACGAAACTTAATATTATTATTAAGTTCCTAGGATAATAAAATTAGCAAAGCAAGGTGCAGATTTAGACGTTTTGTTTCTAAATTGCAAGTGTTTATGTGACATGTGACACTCACAGGTAACATGACTCATGAAAATTAATCCTGGTGATAGGTAAAAACCAAATGATTTTTTCAAAAATCTAGGAGAATTTCGATAAGCAGCGGGAAAAATATAATAAGATAACTCGGAATGTATCGCCTATTCACATTTTCGGCAAGCAACAAGCCGTGGCTGTGCCTTGGGTTGTACTTGCCTACCTTAAATGTTAATAGACCCTTATATTCCTTGTTATTTAAATAGCTATTATTGCATGTACTATGTAAAGATATATTATTATTAACTACTTGCTCATTATTTTTGTCTACAGATATGTGTTGTAGAATTATTATTTTTATATTAAACGTATGACAGGTATTTTAAAATAAAGAGATAATAGAAAATACTCTGGCAGAACCGCTTTTTTAAAGATACGTACATGGTAATTTAGCAGAATTTAGATGACTATTCAATTCACCTGTCATCTGTCAAAAAGTGACCAATGAAAATCCAGAATTTGAAGTTTTTTAGCCAATCAAAAAAATATCAGCGGATATATCTTCCTAGAAGGTATTCAAGTGTCTATTTTAAACAAATGTGATTTTTATTAGAAAAAGTCAATATTAGTGTTCCGTTACTATAGAAATTGCGTAGTTTGTTGCTAGATTTACTGAAAACTAATTTGAAAAAGTGGTTTGGTTCATTGAATAGTCTCTTGAATGCCATTCTTAGTCAAAGTTAAGTAGATTATTTTTGCGGTGGTATCACTACTCATGTCCATTGTGCTTAGGATTAGGGCTCGTGCTAGCGCACTCGTCCTAATCGAACCTAAGCGCAATGGACATTTGTGATACCACTGCAAAAATAGTCGCCATAACTTTGACTACTTATGGTATTATAAGTGATTATTTTTTTCGTAGCGATCTTAACCAATCAGAAGGCTGGATTTAGTTAAGTTATCAGCTATAATATCCCAAGGACAGTGATAATAATGAAATAATTTTATTGCAGTTTCCGAAAGTACGTTGCTTGGAAACAGCCCGACGCCAGCGGCGGATGCCTAAAAGCAACGTGCTTGAAGAAGTTGTAATAAAATTGTAAGTATTTATCAATGGTCGAGGGATATTCGGTAAGACAATTTTTTGCCCTTAAAACTATTTATGTACATTTATTTAGTGAAAGTGCAATTATGAAAAGAATTGTACATCTTAAAATACCTCATTGCGAACTGTCAAAAACTTGACGTAACATAGCAACACAAACTAACCACTGTATACAAAGTGATAATAACCCATGGGTAGTTTGCAATGTACGGGTAAGCTAATTGGTTGATTTTGCCCACATGACTAGAAAAGAGTTAATTTCATTGGATCACTAATTTCACAAAAAATTGTCTTGTACAGACAGATCAATAAAAAAAACCAATTAGGGTAGGCTGTGATATGTGTTATACGTTTGGCAGTACTGAAGTGTATTGTCAGTCTATGTCAAATTCGAGATTAGTAGGTTAGGTTTTGTTTGTTGTTTGACACAGAGTGATGTAAAACTTAACCTGCAAATCTCGAATTTGACATAGAGTGAGAATACACCAGTACTGCCAAACATATAACACATATCACAGCCTACCCTAATTGATTTTTTATCGATCTGTTGTTATAATTTTGATTATTACACACAACTGTCATATGACTGATGTAGTCGTCGAATGAGAACCACACATTTTTTGAAAATCGACCAATCCTGAAGTGATTACCCAATAAGCTCCCTTGGGCGGCTTGTCAAGCTGTCAGCTAGGTTAATACAAACAAATCGAGCTGCCAATAAAATATTTATTGGTTCCTAATATTGAACTTTACTCTAAAAATAATCAAATCGTATACAATGCGTACTTCAAACAGATTATACGTCTCAAACTTCCTGCACAATAACAAATCGTATTAGTTTGATAGAATAATCCTCCCGCTGCACTATTAAGACTCGATCCACACTATCGGGCTGCTCACAGTTCAATCATGATCCGCTTACGGTCCAGTCAAATGTTCTTCTATTCGTACTGATCAAGCTGCTCACAACTCAATCACGCTCAAAAATGATCAGATACTTTTAATTTAACCAGACCAATTTTATTTAGATATTCCGTCAGTCAGAGCTGGGCACTACTCGAGTACAAGTACTCAAATACTGTACTCTAAGTACAATTCGGGTACTCTGTACCCGATACCCAGTACAATTTTCAATAAAGTACTCTGTATTCGTACCCGTCATCACATTGGGTACAAGTATCCGATACCCGCGTCTTTTATGAGTACATTTGTCCGAGTACTTTAATACCCAACGCGTAAGCGCAAGTGCGCCATGCAAGTCTGGACTTGGCTGTGTTTGACAGTGTCGCCGGTGTCTGTTTGTACGAGAAGGTGAAGCGACTGACAACTGACAACACTCTAACCCTCCAATGATTCAAATACAACACGCTATCATAACTAACCCTAAGCTGCCGCTACTGTGGTTTTCTTGAAGACCTGAGCACTCGAGGTAAGGAGCATATTAATATTGTATTACTACTTATCATATTTTGTTGGTTGTACAAAGGAATGTAATAAACTGATAAACTGTTTTGTTTATTTTGCTTATTATAAACCGAAAACAATGTTAAGTAAAAGTGGTGGGAGAAGAAAAATGTACTTGCAAATAGTACTCTTGAAATTCGAGTACTCGACCAGGTGTGCAATGAGTATAGTACTCGGTACTCTGTACTCATTCTTCAGTTACGGCATGTACTTGGTACTCGGTACCCGAGTACAATTTATCAGTACCCGACCCAGCTCTGCCGTCAGTGTGAATTCGGTGATCGTCCCGTTCGGACGTAATAATTCTTGACAAAATGTCTTTAATATTTCTATTGAAGAATTAGCTGTCATGGCAGTTTTTTTAGATGAAGATGATAATAAGAAAACTATTCAAAATTCCACGTTTTGTCAGGTTCCATAATTAAATTATCATATAGATGCTACGCAGTTTTTTTTGCCATGCACTATACTGATTGCATACTTAGCACATGAGTGCCCGACAACTGACCGAAGCAAAGATAAAAAGCCATTCATACTATCGGCGCGGGTCGCGACAAGTTCGCTCTCGCGCCAGTAAAATATTCTTGTTGACGAAGCTGTCTTGGAACATGATTAGACCTGAGCTTGAGCGTTACCTATAGTGTGAATGTGCCCCTTGCTAACAATGTATAAATATTTGAGCGGAGTGAGAGTGGATCGTGATCAAACCATGAGCAGTCCGATAGTACGGATCGACCCTTAACCCGTTCACTGCGGAAGACGCGCTAGCGCGCCGACAACTTCCGCCAATATGTGCAAACAGCGCGCCGGAGCGTCCCTTACTGAACCGGTTTCAAAGTTCTAGTATGAACTGCACATGTAACTGGAGTGGAGCTGACGCGTCATACCCGCAGCGAATGTGTTAACCTGTCAAACTGACACTCTTTCATTATTAATATTATGCAACAAGTTATCGACATATAACCCGATAATATCGAAGTACAGGGTTTTCATTAATTCCCATTTACCACGTCACCCTGTATTCACCCTAAATGCTAGGCAACCAAACTTACACGATTGACAGTACTCCCTAAATACAGTAACACAAAATTATCAGTGGCGTAGACACAACACAGACTAAATAACGCTTGAAATCTGCCGAAAATTGCTCAAGCTGACGCGAATGTAATTTTAGCAATCGCCGCGAACGGTCCTCGCGCAGCGGGTTTCCGAGCGAAGGCTCGACGACCACAAACCTCGCTTGGTCGAGGCCATTGAAAACTGCCGAAAATTGCTTCTAAACAGCAAAACGAAACGTATGAAGTTTAAAGGTTGGATGTGACAAACGTCGATGTTGCGTTGGCAATTTGTTTAGGGATATTACCAATACCACCAACCTTCGAAAAACAAATTTATAGCGGCAAATCTAAATTTAATCACGTGGGAAATGGGAATTAATGAAAACCCTGTACTTATAGTATTACTAGTAAATATACTTCAGGATAATTATTCGGAAGCGAATTCAGAAGAGAAATATTATCAGATTCTTCTAACCTATTAGTTCCTCCCTTGCATGTTGTAATCAAGTATCCTAAGTAAAAAAATTAACTTTTTTTCGTTAAAATTTTCTTCTTAATAACCTCCCTGAATATTTCTTCCTAGTTACAAATTCTTTTGCATTTGAAATCTACTATTATAAAAATTGTTAGAAAATTAATATCTGTTTAATTCTTAATAATACTTACATCAAACATTTGAGCAATTCTTCCAATAATGGCTGTTTTACTGAATTTGCCATTGAGGTCTTTTATATTACTAAAATAACGTTTTACACTTTTTTAGTTCTACTGTAACACTGCTTCTTCATGCCACTTTATTAAGTGATCTTTACTAAAGTGTCAATTTGATAATCCCGGCGACCTTCATTTTGACATTAGGTATATTTTGTAACTAAACTGTTGTACACTGCTAAAATAATATAAATTCAAAGCCTATCCTGAATCATAAAGCAAAAAAATTGACTATAGCACCCAGTTTCGAATAATGTAAAAAGCTGTCAGGCCATTTTTAAATTCTATAAGTGTGCGATTTTCTGTTCAAATATTACGATTTCGCGTGTATATATACGTTTTTTCGGTCATATTTTCACGTTTAATATTTCATCAAATTATATTTAAAATTTTAAAGGTTTGGCACGCAGCCTTCCCATTTTCCAGCAAGTTCGGCGAGCCGCTCTGGCTTCGAGCCATCTTGCTTGCACCTGGGTTGTTTCGTCGCTTTGTAGCGTCTTTGTTGGATCGAATTTAAAACACGACCCTGCGAGAGTGACAGAGGTATTCGCTCCATCACACTCTTTTCTGTTTGCCCCGCCAGCGTCCGGCATGCGACAGCGTTGCACAGGCTGGTTTTCGTTGAGGGAGTCAAGGTTGGAAGTCAGTTGCGGACGGTGCGGAGAGTGTGGCTTTCCGCTGACCTCCGCGGTCCCTTGGAGTCTTGGGAGGCGGCGCGACCTCTTGCGAATGAAAGTGCTGATACAGCAGGGTGTTGTTTGTTTAATGCTTTACGGGTCGTCAAGGGTGGCAGTTGTAGGTGTTGTTTGGTGCCCCCTGTTGTTGACCGACGCTCTCGAGTTATCGTGTGCCGTGCCGGCAAATTGCAATTGTGGGATAAACAGCGAGAGCGTGCCTTGGCGCCGTCTTCATGAAATCTTTTGTCGTCCCGTTGGGCGTCTTCAGCACTTGCAGCCGTAGCCTTTGCGACCTTTCCTGCGCTGTGAGGCAAGTTCGAAATGTTACCGAAATTTAGAGCCAGGCGAAGCTAAAAATTAGAGTAGTGTGTGTATTTTTGTACTAACCGCTTTATCGTTATCATTGAAAAGTTGCCAACTGATTTACCAAATACATTGTAGCACAATATATCAGGCGATGTTGGGGTATTTTTTCTTCTTCTTCGTTCCTGTTGGTCCTCTGGAGATCATAGGGCGTCCAAAGGGACGTTTCACTGACTGTTAGTAAAAGTAATAGGGTTGTCAGCCTTACACTTTCGGCTCACTACACTTGTGTGTACACAGACCAATAGATCGGTTTGTTTATATTGCTTTGTGTTTTCTTTGCGGCGACTGCAAGCTTATTTTTCAGGTTCTGTAATTTACAGTGTAAAGATTTATGTACGGCGAAGCCTAAGAACAGTTGATAAGCGTTGCAGGTGAGTCGGTGCGCTTGTTGCTGTAGTGTTGGGAGTCGCGTGGCTGCTCTTATATGTCATTCCCGTTTAGCGTTGGATTTCGCCAAGGTGATAAGTCGAAAGGTAAGTTCATCTGCTTCCTGGTTCCTCTATGGGCTTACCTTTGTATTTCGTTCTGGTTGACGGAACCGGGTGGCGCCCTATTCAATTTTGTCATTGTTTACCATCCTTAGGCTGTTGCTCGTAGGCAGTCTCATGTAGGACCACCCCTTGCTTCACTGATGTCTTGTCGGCATATCTTGTTACGGGCAGGGCAGTGGTCCTAGGTGAGTCATTGTCCCGATTTTGTGTAATACCGTCCGCGCTGACCGTCTCGTTTTAACGTGATTTTTGTATGAGCCGGCGCGGTGTTGTAAAAGTCGTTTTAGACAATAACAAAGCTCCTGCTGTTCTAAATACATAATAACTAGTACTTCTCCAATCAGTATACTTCACGCAACTCCTCCCCCACATCCAACGAAGACGAGACATACCAAAACCCATAAGTTAAGCACTGAAATGAAACTCGCCCCGCAGATATCTCCCTTCCTGGAATTTTTGAGTAGATACTGACTATGGGGTATGTATCACTTATGAGTAAGAAGAAAGTGTAATCTGTGAAAATGATCAAAAACGTTTAGAGCCATTTTTTAGTAACCTTTTTTTTAAATGTTTTGACGTATTTGGACCTCATGGCAACGAATGCTGCAACATAGTGAGACCATCATTCCAAAGCTATATAGAATATCTCTGTAGATTTTCATGAAAACCCATGAGTAACTTTCGCCACTATGTGTGGAACATACCGTGAGAT